>SJYT01008166.1:578482-753042 GCA_006410635.1 Cephalophus harveyi
GTGTGCTGTGATTCATGGGATCACAAAGAGTAGGACATGACTGAGCGACTGAACTGAACTGAACCTTGTTATATCTGTGTATTTAGAGTTTTCATCAAAATTGGATAAATTCCAACTCCCTTCCTTTTTGTCTTTTGCTTCAAGGATAAGAATCTTATGTATCAAAGGCCTCTTAAGGTTGTTCTACAAGTCACTGATGCTCTTTCTTACTTTCTTTTTCCCCCCTGTGTTTTATTTTGGATAGTTTCAACTGCTGTGTCTTCACAGTTAACTTTTCTCCTGAGATTTCTAATCTTCTATTAATCTCAGGTAGTGCATTTTTCATCTCACTCTGTAGTTTTCATCTTTAAAAATTTGATTTGAGTCTTTTTTATGACTTTTTCCTACTTATTTTTTCAAACATATGGAATGCAGTTATAATAATTCAATTTCTTTTTCTGCTATTTCCAACATTTGTGTCACTTGTTGGCTTTAACTGATTGCTTTTTCCTCATATTTGGGTCAAGTTATCCTGGTTCTTTATATTCCTAGAAACTTGTGTTGGATCCAGACACTGTAAATTTGTCTTGTTGAGCATAAAATTTTTTATATTCCTATAAACATATTTTTGAGCTTTGTTCTAAGAAACAGTTAACTTATTTGAAAACAGTTATCATTTTAAACCTTGCTTTTATGATTCATTAGATAGGCTCAGAGCAAGGCTCAGTCTGAAAGTGAAAGCGAAGGTCACTGAGTCTTGTCTGACTCTTTGTGACCCCATAGACTATACAGTCCATGAAATTCTCCAGGCCAGAATACTGGAGAGCACAGCCTTTCCGTTCTCCAGGGGATCTTCCCAACCCAGGGATCAAACCCAGGTCTCAGGCATTACAGGAAGATTCTCTACCAACTGAGCCACCGAGAAGCCCAAGAACACTGGAGTGGGTCGCCTCTTCCTTCTCCAGTGATCTTCCCAACCCAGGAATTGAACTGTGGTCTCTGGCATTGTAGGTGAAATCTTTACCAGCTGAGTTACAAGGGAAGCCCAAGACTCAGTCTAGGAATATTTATTCTCCACTACTGAGGAAAGAACTTCTAGCACCTTCCCCTCACTGCCTCACGGATTATGTGCTTTTTCCTGTGTGGCTAATGGAAACATGACTACTTCTGGCCCTATGTGTGCATATTCCTTTAATCTTTTTTGATGATTCTTTCTCCAAACTTTGCCAGTTTTCTCATACATATGTGCTGATCATATCCTGATAAAAACTTGAGAGAGACTCTATGCAGACCTCTCTCCGTGCAGCTCTCTCCTCTGTGGAACTTTCCCCTGTACTGAATATTGTAGCTGCTTTAGTCTCCCTGCTCCCTTAGCTTCATCTTCTCAATTCAAGTGCTGGGCTTCCCAGGTGCCACTGGTGTTAAGAACCCTTCTGCGAAGCAGGAAACACAAGAGATGAGGGATTTTCCTCTGAGTCCGGAAGAGCCTCTGGAGGAGGGCATGACAACCCGCTCCAATATTTTTGCCTGCAGAAGTCTATGGACAAAGGAGCCTGGTGGGCTCCAGCCCATGGGTTGCAAAGAATCAGACGGGACTTAGCACACACACATACACACCGCTCCCTGAGCTATGGAAACTGTCTCAAGGTAGTAAGCTTGGGCAGTTATAGGGCTCACCAAATTTGTTTCTCATATCATAGGGGTCACTGTCTTTCATTACCTGTTATCAGTATCCTGAAACTTTTATATATTTTGCCTGTTCTTAGTTGTTTCAGGAAGGAGGGTATATCCAATCCCTATTATTCCATTTTGATCAAAAGTGGAGTCAACTTTGATTTTTCTTCCTTCCTCTACAATGAGATTTGTGTAGGAAGATTCCTTAGAAATTACCTACAAGTTGTCAAAGGTATCAGGTTACTCTCCATAGACCCAGACCACCTTAACAAGCATGACAATTTTTTAAAAATAAATAATTACATAAGAAACACCTTTTGACTCTTCTGGAAGCTTAAGGCACTTTTAAAATGTTCACCACTTGGCCACTGACCTTCATAAATTGAGTGTAATGGAGCCATGGTTATATTAATAAATTACTCTAGCAAGACTAATAACTCTGTCACCTTAACAGTTGAAAAAATTGATGTAGCACCTCTCTACAGCCTGCGGGCTGAGAGCAGGGTAGGGTGGGGCCAGGAAGGGGCACACAACCCAGTGAATTCATCTGTAAATTGGAGATTTCAAAAGACAGACTGATAAATGGAGAGTCATAAATTTATGATGTTTATCTTCAGAGATTTAGAGCAGTGGCTTAGAAGACGCTAATACAGATGTAATCTTAGTTTCAAACAGTTCAAGGTAGCAGCTGCATTTGTGAATCTGAGATTAAAGTCTTCCTGGGGCCCCTGACAGAGCCGTCAGTGTTCCTGCCTGCAGGCAGCTGCGGGGCTAGTGGCTCAGGTGGTTCTCTGAGCTGCAGGTGGTGACATGGAGCATGTGTGGGTGTTAGGCTTTTAGGGAAGACAGCCTTGGGGTGGAATCCGAGCATTGTCATTTACTCTATTCCGTGAGCTGGGGCAAACCACTAGTTCTCTTTGAGCTCTGTTCCCCCAGGCTATATTTCTCTGTGACTATGGCAATCGGTACATCACATGTAATAGCGTAACATCAGTTCTCTCAAATGTCCCTTTTTTGAAATCCCATTCAAATCCTCTACCCTCTGTTAGTAATCCTCTCTGACACTAGCTTTCAGCTTTCTCATTTGCAAGAGAAGGCAAAAGCTCAGGCGTCTTATCTGAATTTGTGTATTCCCAAATCATCGAAATCTTATATTTACAGCTTTCAATTGGGTTAGTTCTAGTGATGGTTAGTCTCATTTGCATAAATCTTCCTAATTTCATTTTGGGTGATATCCTCTTTCCAAAGACTGACTGGACAGATCTTTACTACACGGCTTATTACATTACTTTTGGAATTATTTGCTATTTCTACTGACTGCCCCACAAGAAGATGAAACCCTTAAAGGCTAAGATCTTAAGTATTATTCACCTTGGTACTATCAACACCTGCAATATCAAAGACAAATATAGCAGGACCTTTCTAGAATAATCAATAAATGGACCAACCAAAGACAAAATGTGTGTGATATCTGGGAAACATACATCTGAAATGGACCCAAGGTTGAAGACTAGCAAGTTAAGTGCCTTACTGGGAATAATAATTTAAGTGAAGCCAGTCAGAACCCAAATATTATGTGGGACATTTTTTCTGGAAACCACTCTGAAAAAAACGCAGTTTGATAGAAAGAAGTGCAGACTCCACTATCAAATGGGCTTAATTTCAAATACCAGCTCTTCTATGGTTAAAATATGTGACCTGGGGTAAATTATTAAATCCATCTGAGCTTTCAGTTCAGTTCAGTCGCTTAGTCGTGTCCAACTCTTTGCGACCCCATGAATCCCAGCACGCCAGGCCTCCCTGTCCGTCACCAACTCCCGAAGTTCACTCAGAATCACATCCATCGAGTCAGTGATGCCATCCAGCCATCTCATCCTCTGTCGTCCCCTTCTCCTCCTGCCCCCAATCCCTCCCAGCATCAGAATCTTTTCCAATGAGTCAACTCTTCGCATGAGGTGGCCAAAGTCCTGGAGTTTCAGCTTTAGCATCATTCCTTCCAAAGAAATCCCAGGGCCAATCTCTTTCAGAATGGATTGGTTGGATCTCCTTGCAGTCCAAGGGACTCTCAAGAGTCATCTCCAACACCACAGTTCAAAAGCATCAATTCTTCAGTGCTCAGCCTTCTTCATAGTCCAACTCTCACATCCATACATGACCACAGGAAAAACCATAGCCTTGACTAGATGGACCTTAGTCGGCAAAGCAATGTCTCTGCTTTTGAATATGCTATCTAGGTTGCTCATAACTTTTCTTCCAAGGAGTAAGTGTCTTTTAATTTCATGGCTGAGCTTTAGTCATATTTAAAAAGTAAAAAGGGAGAAAAATAATAATGTAGTAATCATTACTGTTCTTCATTGAATGTTTCTGGTGTTTCTTCTTTAGATATTTGATAAGAACTGTACTTCACTTCTCTCTTGATTCTGGGCATGGTCATATAATTGATTTTATCCAGACACATGGAAGTGTTTAAGCTAATGTAAGATTAGCCACTGTTTCTCCCTCTTACCCTAAACACAGGGAATGTTCCAGAGGTGAAATCTTCACCACCTGGGTCTCTGAGTAGGTATGAAGTACAACAGAGTCCCCACAGACCTAAAGAAATAAACTTTTGTTGTTTAAAGCAACTAAGACTGGAGCTTGTTTGTTACTACAGTATAAAAAAGGTCACTGTTACTGATACAAGTTGATAGGTTGTGTCAAACTGATAGGTTGTTGAAATAATTGAGAGATTTGTTAAATGTCTGTGTCAGTTTTTAAGTCTTTGTGGGCCTGATGTTGCTGAGTTAGTAAAAGATGTACAAAGTGTCAAATTATTGGGTTGATCAAAAAGTTTGTTTACGTTTTTCCATAAAATCTTATGGAAAAACCCAAATGAACTTTTTGGCCAACCCAATATTTAATTTGAACATGAGAATCTTTTTTGTGAGGCTATATCACTGCAAAGTCTATCAATAAGAGAACAACCAGCCTCAACGACAGTCGATGAAAGAAGGTGATTACAGCCTTGTTGGAAAGAAAACACACACCATATCACATCATGTGTCAATTAAATAGCAATACAGTATACAGCAAAGAGTGAATATTTGGCAACCAGTATTTAGCAAGATCTAATAAGATATGATGGGGCTTCTCTGGTGGCTCAGAGGTTAAAGCGTCTGCCTCTAATACGGGAGACCTTGGTTAGATCCCTGGGTTGGGAAGATCCCCTGGAGAAGGAAATGGCAACCCACTCCAGTATTATTGTCTGGAGAATCCCATGGACAGAGGAGCCTGGTGGGCTACAGTCCATGGGGTTGCAAAGAGTCGGACACAACTGAGCGACTTAATAGGATATGAACTCCGGGAGTTGGTGATGGACAAGGAGGCCTGGCATGCTGCAATTCATGGGGTCGCAAAGAGTCGGACACGACTGAGCAACTGAACTGAACTGAACTGAACTGAATAAGATATGAATTGTGTGGCAAAGTGAGCTAGTGAAGGGACAGACCAGTTGTAGCTAGAGGAAATGGGGGTGTTTGAGTGAAGTCTTGAAGGCAGATAGGGTATGAATAGCTAGAGGACAGAGAAGACCATGAATTTCTAGAAACTATGACACCTCTGGATCATCTATGTCTTGCTTGTCTCATTGCAATTCTCTGATAAGAAGTTGTATCTAAATATAGAAAGCTGCATTTTTACTTTTGTTTCCAGGAAGGGTGATAACAGCAAAATAACATAGACTTCCATAATTCTTGGCACATGATAGAGACCAACCCAGATTTATTGGTCAAATGACTGAAAAGATGGATGATTGGGCTTTATAGAAAGATAGACCTAGATTCAAATCTCAGCTCTCTCTCTTACTATATGACCTTATAAAAGTTACTTATCATGTCTGTGGTTTATTTTCCATGTCATAGTATAGTTTTGTGTTCAGCTGTGTTATAAAGCTTCATGGTGGCACTCAACAAAGAGTAGAACACCTTTCTGTTGCAAAATAGCTTTCACAATGATCAGAGTTAATACTCTCCACAAAGTGGAGGTATATTCTTGGCATGAAACGAGTTTTCTAATATATCAGTATCATAGAAAATGTGCTGATGAACATCATTATGCCTAGAGATTCTTCCTTTTGTTGGATGTTTTCAAAGTTTGGATTCACTGAGTCAGAGAATATATCCATGGACAAGTCATCATCTCAAGGGGTGCTAGTTCCAGGATGCAGTCCCAGCTAGTGCAAAATGGAGCATAATTATTATTTTGTTAATATTTACTTATTTGGCTGTGCTGGGTCTTGGTTGCAGCATGTGGGATCTTTATTTACAGCATGTGCAATCTAGTTCCCTGACCAGGGAGAAAACCCGGGTTCCCTGCATTGGGAGCATGGAGTCTTAGCTACTGGACGACCAGGGAAGTCAAGATGGGAGAATAATTATAGAAGCCCAAATTCAGCTTATGAACTTAGATTGGATTAAAGAATCTGCTTGGGCTTGTGGGCTGATTCTGTTTAGCTAAGTTGTTTTCTGGGGAAAACTCTTTGCTTGTTTTAAATTCATCTTCAGCCTTCCATCCCACCATTCTCTCTCATCTCCCAAACCTATCAGAATCACCTCTGGAGTTACTTCAGTCCCCTTATTAGTGAATGATACAATCTGAGGTCGGTACAGCTGGCTGGGGTGTTGGATAATCATTTCCTGTACAGTGTGGATCCATTCTCACTCCTTAGATACCCTGAGCTCCTTCTTACACCTTTCTGCACTGAAGTTTTCAATGTATTTATCATGTGAGTTATAAATACTGATTCAGCTTACAGCAAAAGAAGGTAAAATCCACAGTACTACAAGAGATGACATTTCTAAGAATGAGATATGAACACTCAGGACTCTTCCTAGAACCAAATTGTGTGTGTGTGTGCACACACACACACGTGCATACACGTATGTATATTTCTTTCTCAGGGTTTTTACTTCCCAGTGTATCCAGATCGTTCAACATTTCATGTCTAAAAGCAGACTCATGGACTTCCCTGGTGGAACAGTGGATAAGAATCCACCTAGGATGCAGAGGACATGTGTTCCATCCCTGGTACAGGAAAATCCCACATGCAACAGAGCAGCTAAGTCCATGCACCAGAACTACTGTGCATGAGAGCACTTAAGCCACAACTACCAAGCCTGTGTGCTGCAGCTACAAAAGCCTGTCCTCCACAACAAGAGAAGTCACTGCAATGGGAAGCCTGCGGACCGCAATGAAGAACAGTCCCCGCCTACTGCAACTAGACCAAACCTGTGCACAGCAATGAAGACCCACAACAACCAAAAATAAATAAAATAAATAAATTACAAAACTAACTCAGGATCTTCTACTTTCTCATAGTTGGTCTTTTCCAGAGTTCTTTAACCCGGTGAATGGTACCAGCCATTCATCCAGTTGGGCAACAGCAGAAACCCAGGAACTATATTCTCAATTCTTCCTTTAACCTCAACACGTCCACCCCGTCCACATACGATCCTTCCAGTCCTGTAGCATTTCAACTACTACACCATCCCTGAGCCAGGCCACTTGGTCTCTACTGCCCACCACACTGTTTGAAGCATCATCATCTTTCCCCTGGCAACTGGTTAACCTCTTGTGGTAGAAAAGGGAATATGCAGCGCAGGTCCCCCTTCAAAGGAAGACTTACTGCCCAGCTATGGGGCATGTAGACAGCAGATGGCCTGGCTTAAATCTTCCAGAGTCTGCTGCAGCCACCTCACCTGGGGTCATGCCCTTCCCAGGGCACCCCAGACAGGTGACAGGGAAGTACAAACACTTGGTCATTTCAGTTTTATGTGGAACAACTTTGATGAACAGTACCCTGGAGCTTCCCAGCAGGCCTACTGAACGTTTGTCACTGTCTCTGTGAGTCCTTCTAGAGGACTCCACTTGCACAGTCCCCGCTCCACTCTTTCTGCTCACTGCAGTCACGGTGAACTTCTTACAGTGCAGGCTGAGTATCACTCACGCACTTAGACTCCTCCATACTGCCCCACTGACTGAAGGCCGAAGCTCCAAATCCTGAACCCTGATGTCTGATCCTTCCACACTTCCCTGCTCATCTCACACTCCTCCCTTTCCCTCCCTTTGCCACACTTGCTCTATTATTAATAGTCGCCCGGGGCTGCTCTAACAAACTACCGCAGACTGGATGGCTTAAACAATAGAAACGCATTGTCTCACACACAGCTCTGGAGGTTAGAAGTCCACAAACAAGATGTCATACAGCCATGCTTCCTCCAAAAGCTGTGAGGGAATCCTTTCTTCTTTCTTCCTAGCTTTCGGTGGTTTGCTGGCAATCTTTGGCATT
This sequence comes from Cephalophus harveyi, assembly GCA_006410635.1. Taxonomy (NCBI): domain Eukaryota; kingdom Metazoa; phylum Chordata; class Mammalia; order Artiodactyla; family Bovidae; genus Cephalophus; species Cephalophus harveyi. Next base: position 586,461 of record SJYT01008166.1, read on the forward strand.
CTTCAATCTATAGATGCATCCCTCCAACCCTCCATCATCATGTGGTATTCTCGCTGTGTTCTCTGTCTTCACATGACTGTCTTCTTATAAGGACACAAGTCATGTTGGATCACAGGCCTATTGTATCCCAGTCTGACCTCATACTAACTGAACCTTCAACAAACCTATTTCTAAATAAAGTAATATTCTGGGGTACTAGGGACTGGAACTACAATATATCTTTTTCTTTTTTCTCCAAACATATCTTTTGTTTAGCAGGACCCAAGTCAACCCATACACTGGCATGTGTTCAATCCCTGGAAAAAGCCACACTTATTGTGCTTCAGGTCTTTTGTATATACTTTCCATAGCTTCATACGTTCCACAGCTTCCCACTTCCCTATCCAAGCCATTCATCCCCTCAATCTCAGTTAAAAATTCATTCTCCTGAGGCAGACATTTTTATCTCACCCTTCCCCTGAGCTATAAACAGGTCAGCTCTTTTTCACTCATAGACCTTGTGTTTTCTTTCACAGCACGTACCGCCACTTGTAATTGTATATTTGTTTGAGCAAATATTTTAACAATGACTGTCTCCTCCACTAGCCCAGAAGCTCTGTGAGAGCAGATTGTGTGTCTTGCATACTGTGTATATCTCCAGTGCTGAGCACGGTGTCTGGCAAATTAACAGGTTCCTGCCTGCCTGCCAAGTTGCTTTTGTCATGTCTGACTCTTTGTGACCCCATGAACTATGGCCCACCAGGCTCCTTCATCCATGGAATTCTCCAGTAAGGACACTAGAGTGGGTTGCCTTGCCCTCCTCCAGGGTATTTTCCCAACCCAGGGATCAAACCCTCTGTGTCCTGCATTGCAAGCAGATTCTTTACTGTTAAGTTACTGGGGAAGCCCCCAACAGGTACACAATACATATACATTAAATCAGTGATCTCAGAAAACTTTTATGGAGCTCTTAGGTTTTAACTTTCCTTACAGTTTTGAAGTCTTAAGTGCCCCTGTTTCCAGGAGATACGTATTACACTAGCCCAGTCAAGACTACAGCTTGCTGAAGAAGTGGAGAAGAGGAAGAGAGTCAGTCCCAGATAAAGGTGCTTGAAGTTGACCCCCAGCTACTCCCATGAAAGAGAGCAGATAGAGCCTTCTTTCAGGGGCCAGTAGAAAATCACTACCCAATAAGAGACCTCTATTATTCTCCTGAATTGTGAGCTTTCCTGAAATCAGGACCTTCTAGAAACTTAGGCTCCTCATCGGGTTTATGGGATTATGCCAGAAGGCTTGATAAATAACAAGAGGCAAGATGCGATTTCTTAAATATTCTACCTAAAAAAAAAGAAAAAGAGGATGCCTCATTCATTCAGGTGATATTCTAGAAAGCAGAGCAGTGGATACAGTCCAAATACATAAAAATAACTATTTGGAGAAGGTTGCAGTTGGGGGAGGTGGAGAGGAAAGTTCCAGTTAAGATATGATTGAATAAGACTTCCCTGGTGGTTCAGTGGTTAAGAATCTGCTTCCAGTCGGGGAAGTGGGTTTGATTCCTGCTGGGAACTAAGATCCCACATGCCTCAGGGCAGCTAAGCCCACTTGCAGCAACAAGAGAAGCCCCCCACACTGCATCAAAGACCCCCTCCCCCTAAAAAAAGATATTCTTGAAATACATCTACTAAATGAAGGGTGACTGCTGGTTAGCTGGTTCTTTCTTGAGTTGAGAGAAGAGAGTAGTTCTTATTTGATGAAATTTCATTTCAGCTCTTCATGTGCTGCTCTTCCGGCAACCTCCTTTTTTCCCTTCAAGATGCCTTTTGGGTGAAGCACATTTCCCTCCTGTTTTTTTTTCACTCAGGGGCTCTTAGGTCCCTCTGTCATCAGCTACAGCCATTGTCATCCCATCCTCGGCTGGGACCAGGATTTATCAGGCTGATGGGGACAAAGTGTGTCTCAGTTGGAAGTATTCTCATTGCACAGTGCTGTGGTGGGCCAGAGTGGAAGGACCTTTCCAGAGAAGCAAGTCAAAAAGGAGTATTTAATATTTTGGATTCTGTTCTTTTTTTTTTAACCTTCCCAATTACATAACCTTTATCATAGAAGGACTCAGGAAGATTAGATTCTGTGACAGAAAGAGTGTAATAAGAATTAGCAAGGTATTAATTAGCTATGGTAATCACACTTCAGACAGCAGGGTAGTAGTTTGCCCCCAAGGCTACTATCTTGAGAGGTGGTTTTCTAGATTCTTTAGTCTCCTCTTTCGGTATCGGGGTCTAAGCCTGGAAGACCTGGCTCAGACAGTGTTTCTGTGGTGTGGAAGATAGCCTAGCCCTTATGGGAGCCAGGCGCATTCCAAGTGAGCAGAAATGGAGCAAAAGGCGAGCTCTCCACTTTCTAGCCCAGGAAGTGGCAGGAGACAGAAGGAGCACCCGGAGGCCAGAGAACAAAGCTGTGGGTCTTGCTGGCCACCTCCCAGCAGACCCAGGAACGGGTGTGTTAGTTAAGTCTGGGGGAGCCGAGAGGCCTGCAGATTCTGTTCTGCAGCCCAGTGAAGACTGGGAGGAGGCTGGTCCTCAGGCCGTCCACCCTGAACTGGGAACCACCTCCTCACCCTAGTGCTCAGCACAGGCAGGCAGAGGCAGGCCCATGGTGTAAGTTTCCTGGGTCATCTTTGGTTCCAGTGGTGGAGACAGGCTTCAGAAACACCCAAGAGCCCAGAGGAATTCACCAGAAGCATCCCCAAGGTTAGACTGAGGGATCTAAGTACCCTGGACTACCAAGGGAGACGTAAGTCAAAGCCAGGCAGATTCTGAGGCCCAAGACCACCAAGGTCAGAGTGAGTCAGCCAGAGGGAGCTAGAAGGCCCTGAACAAGCTGGGCAAGGCCAGATCACAAGTCACCCTTCTGCAGAGACCAGAGGAAGCCAGGAGAATTGGCACAAAGACCCTGAATCCTCCCCATAGCCACAGTCGTGGGGTTGCATAAGCCACCACCACCCCTCACACACAGGTCTGGACACATTCTTGGGAACTCAAAAGAGACCAAGGAAAAATTTTATCTGTGAGACTGAGCAATTTTTTTTTTTCATGCAAGAGAGGTTAATTTACAACTTTATTATTGCGTTTAAAATCAAGTTAGGCTTTAGTTTGAACACTACATTGGCACAAAGACCCTGAGTCCTCCCCATAGCCACAGTTGTGGGGTTGCATAAGCCACCACCACCCCTCACACACAGGTCTGGACACATTCTTGGGAACTCAAAAGAGAGCAAGGAAAAATTTTATCTGTGAGACTGAGCAATTTTTTTTTTCATGCAAGAGAGGTTAATTTACAACTTTATTATTGCGTTTAAAATCAAGTTAGGCTTTAATTTGAACACTTACGTTTTCCTTGCTAACCAGTTGGCTGTGGGCTTGGAGGAAGTCTGCATTAGATACTGGAAAAACAAAGTATGTTTTTCTCTGTGCATCCAAGCTACAGCGGGAAGTTAATATTCTGCTTCTGACACATAGGAAAAAAGGAACCATAAAATCACTTGTCAAAAATCTCCACAATGTTTACAAAACCAAGCATTCAGTTGCTGAAGGGTTAGATGGGACGCATTCCTGAAGCCCCCATAAACAAGGCTGACTGCAACTTTGACAACTGTAGAGAAGACAGGAGAAAGTTCAAGGGGTGAACCAGGATGGTGGACTCCTCCCGCAGTTATTCTGTTCTCCACTTTATCGAGAGGTGCCAACACTCAGGGCTTCCCAGGTGGCGTTAGTGGTAAAGAACCTGCCTGCCAATGCAGAGACATAGAGCCGTGGGTTCGATCCCTGGGCCAGGAAGATCCCCTGGAGGAGAGCATGGTGACTCACTCCAGTATTCTTGCCTGGAGAATCCCCAGGACAGAGGAGCCTGGCGGGCTACAGTACACAGGGTCGCAAAGAGTCAGACACGACTGAAGGGACTGAGCAGGCTCACACGCCCACGCTCAACCCCCAGTCGAACCAGTGCTCCAAGCAAAGGCTAGTCTGCCCGTGGTGGGAGGCAGGTGACTTCTGAGAACTTGAAACCTGCCCTTTCACTTCCCCTCCTTGGCAATACCTGTAGAGGTTATGTCAGCAAAGCAATTTAAAATGGTCAAGCCCACAATATGGGATGGACAACACACACCATACAAAACTGCTGTCTTACGCGTAAATATAGTTAAGTAGTGATGAAATAAAAATTCCTCCTCTAAGGCAAGTCAAGGAAAATTTAAACATTACTTTTTTTCTCTGCCCTTTGGCCTCCTCTCACCCCTCTGGCATGCATTGTGTATCTGCACTGTGCCTTGACCAAACTATTGGCTGAAATACCTTCTCAGCTGTAAGAAGCAACATTCTCCTAGCATCAACAAGACAACTGAAAAGAACACATTCCCTCTTAATCTTGTAAGGGGCCATAACGACCCATGATCCACTACGTAAGTGTAGATCTGGATTGTGTAAACTGTCAATAATACATCATTTAATATACAGCCCTCTGTCTCAAACACAAAACTTGTGTTTTGACCTCTAATGGGCAAAATGCTCCTTGGAGCTTTCTGAGACACTGCTCCTGAAATTATAATACTCAACTTGGCTTGAATAAAATTTTCCATTTCTTTCTTAGATCAACTGATCAGTTTTTCATTGACGGTAGGAAAACATGATTAAAACATGTGTTCGTTACCTGGTCTTCCCCACTAGGACAAGCCACAGGGACTGTGGCCATCTCTTTCTTAATTTTTTCTAGCTTTCTTTCTTTAGTTATCCTTGCGATTCTTTCACAGGTCTCCTTGTGTATGCTATGCTGGGCCACATTCCACCTCAATCCCAGCCCATCCTTTCAGGGCTAAAATAATAATAATTGGTGAGCTCTGGGGCATTCTACCTGCACAGTATTCATCTTCCATTTTTGTTGTTCAGTCACTAGGTCATATCTGACTCTTTGTGACCCCAGGGACTGCAGCATGCCATGCTTCCCTGTCCTTCACTATCTCCTGGGGTTTGCTCAGACTCATGGCCATTGAGTCAGTGATGCCATCCAACCATCTCCTCCTCTATTTCCCCCTTCTCCTCCCGCCTTCAATCTTTCTCAGCATCAGGGTCTTTTCCAATGAGTCGGCTCTTCGCATCAGGTAACCAGTGTATCTATCAGAGGTTCAGTTTCAGCATCAGTCCTTCTAATGAATATTCAGGGTTGATTTCCTTTAGGATTGATTGGTTTGATCTCCTTGCAGTCCAAGGAACTCTCAAAAGTCTTCTCTAGCACCACAGTTCCAAAGCATCAATTCTTTAGTGTGCAGCCTTTTTTATGGTCCAACTCACATCTGTACATAACTCTAGCTATTCCTGTTTTTGTTTCTATTTGCATAACAAACTCATGTGTAAACCGTGGTTCTCCCCCAGTGAAGGCCCACTTAGTAAAGTACCTATCGCCAAAGGTCAGTGAATGTCTGCTTGTCAACACTGCTGAGCACAGCTCTCTTTTTAGCTCCTGATGGGAAAGGACAACTCCCAGGCTAGGTGCCTCTGCTTCCACATCCTGTTATTCATGAGTTTTTACTCTGAATACTGTCTATGCTCCACTACTGAGTGTCCTGCTGGCTGCAGCATGGGGACTCAAAATCATCCATGTACTTTTTTTCTGCTTAGTTCTGTGTCTCTGCAAAGGTAGATGGAATCCATTCTCACACCTGCACACTTATCCACGTGCTTATTGTTAGCAATTCTGAGCACTTGATACTGTCAATAGAAAACTCTACAAGAGTACAATCCAATTCTATGGAAGATTCCTTAAGCACAGGGATGTTGACTTACACAGTTGTCCACCTGTAACTGTGGCTGATTGATTTCAGGACCCCTTGAAGATGCCAAAATCCAAGGATGCTCAAGTTGGTTATATAAAATGGCTTAGTACAGTGGCCCTCCGTATATGAAGATTCCATACACATGGAGAAGGAAGACCAACTGTACCTCCTTCCTTTCCCTCAGGGACGGGCAAAAAACGTTACCATTTTGATTTCAGATCACTTCACATCCAATTAATATTTGATATCTAACCAGTGTTTACTAAGTGTTTACAATAGACCTGAGTCCTTCTTACGCATTCTCTTATTTAGTCTTCACAACAATTATGGACTATAGGATAGTCTCCACTTTACGGAAGAGGAAACATCGACTCAGAAAAGTCAGCTGCCTTGCCCACTCACTCAGCTAGAAGGTGGTGATCCTGGAATTAGAATTCGCCCTCCTCCTGCCTCACGGTGCAGTGCGGTGCTATTTTCTACACTGCAGCGGCTTCTCTGGTGGCAGTCCTTGCCCTGAAGAAGAAAGTCTGTCTAAGGTCAGCAGATTTGCCCCATCAGGATAGTCCTTGGCGTGGAGAGGCGGCACCCAGCTTCATAGAGCAGGGCCTGGCGTCCCCTCCTGTGACAGGCACCAGTCTAGCGGGTTCCCAGGTCTCTGACTGTGTTAGCAAACTGGCCACAAAATAGCTTCTGATGCATGTAGAAGGGCAGTGTGGGCCCATCTCACTACTTCTGCCAGGAGTGGGATACGGGGAGAAGGCTGTCTTGGCTGGGTCCTCTTACTCACAAGGCCCAGGCTAGTGGCTTCAGCGTTAGCTCTTTCCATTGAGAGGGCAATATGGGGGCTTCCCTGGTGACTTAAGGATAAAGAATCTACTTGCCAACGTAGGAGACATGGGTTCAGTCCCTAGGCCAGGAAGATTCCACACGCCATGGAGCGACTAAGCCCATGATGCTGTGCTCTGGAGCCGGGGAGCCACAACCACTAAAGCCGGTGCTGCCTGCAGCCCATGCGCCACGACAAGAGAACCCACTGCGGTGGGAAGCCCCGCACCAGAGCCGGAGAGCAGCCCTCACTCACCACAACTAGAGAAGAGCCTGCACAGCCACAAAGGCCCAGCGCAGCCAGAAATAAACACTTCCTTAAAAACGTAAACAACAAAAAAGAGGGCAATATGGGAACCCAGTTCTTCCAACACAAAGAGGTTGTGGTGGGGGTGACAAGCAGCACTTCCACACCCTGTCTGTCCTTGACCATGGTCTTGCAGAGCCCCAGGTACCCGCCCTTGAGCAAGTAATGGGGCCGTCTATGTTATGCATCCAGGCTTAGCAGGAATTGCCAGAGCTAGAAACAGCTGGGACCCAGGTAGCTCTATCCTCTCCCCATTGGTGTAAGAGTGAGAGCTGGGATTTCAAATGTCTGATTTCCTGCTGTCCTCGGTGTCTTGAACAGTGCCTGGCATATAGCAGGCACCCAGTAGATACTGTTGAATGAATGACTGGATGGATGAGCAAAGGTACCAAGAGGCATGCTGTGTCTTGTGTGCACAGAATCCCATCTGCAAGGGAAATGCAGACACAGGCCTCCCCTTAGACCCTGCCAGCCCCACTCCCTTCTTCAGCACACACCATTTCCTGGAAAAACATCTCTGAATGATCTCTAAGCATTGCCCTTATGCCGTCACCCTCTTTTTCCAAAGGCAAGAAAAACTCGTCTATCAAGTTTCCCTTAGACTGAGCAGAAACAACTGTCGCCAGCTTCAGAACCGTGGTTCTCTCAGGAGCACCTGAGCCCTTTCAGCTTAACACCTCTCCCCTGAGGCAGAGGAGAGGCAGAAGCCAGGCCACAGTCCGAGCGTGGGTCTCCCATCCTCCAGCTGCCCGAGGCAGGCCCCACCGTAAGGCCAGGCCCCAGGGGTCATCTGAGAGAGGTCACAACCTCCTGTGCACTCCGGAGACTCTCATCCAGGCAGCCTCCTGGCTCTTTGTCTGAGGAAGTCTGTAATATGTGTGACCAAGAGTCTAACAGGGTATTTGACTAGAGGAAACGTTCTTAACTTTGCTAAGCCTCAGTTTTCTCATCTATAAAGTAAGGATAACAATAGTATCTGCCTCATAAAATCATGATGCAAACTAAATAAAAGAAAACACACCAAGTGTTTGGCACATAATTAGAGCTCAATAAATGATAAGCATTATTTTTCCTGTTAGGTATGGTTTGTTCCTGTGCTTTTGTTGTGAAAACAAACAAATGAACATAGTTCACAACCTGAGATAAGTAGAAAAAGCTCACTTATCATTATTAATTCATTCAGCCAAGACTGTATTAGGTGCCATGCCAGGCCCTGGGCAGGAGAGGGAAGGTCTTTAAGTTCTTTAAGTTCTCTGTGTGCTGTCATTCAGTCATGCCTGACTCTGTAACCCCGTGGACTGTAGCCTGCCAAGCTCCCGTCCGTGGGATTTCCCAGGCAAGATTACTGGAGTGGGTTGCCATTTCCTTCTCCAGGGGATTTTCCTGACCCAAGGGTTGAACCTGAGTCTCCTGCATTGCAAGCAGATTCTTTACTGTCTGAGCCACCAGGGAAACCTTCATTTAGATGGATCCCTGAAATGAATCACATATACTTTCTGTTTGCCTGTCTCTCTTTTAGTCTCCCAAACTCAGCCAAATGAAAGTGAAAGAGGAGAGCGAAAAAGTTGGCTTAAAGCTCAACATTCAGAAAACCAAGATCATGGCATCCGGTCCCATCACTTCATCGGAAATAGATGGGGAAACAGTGGAAAAAGTGTCAGACTTTATATTTTTGGGTTCCAAAATCACTGCAGATGGTGACTGCAGCCATGAAATTAAAAGACACTTACTCCTTGCAAGAAAAGTTATGACCAACCTAGATAGCATTTTCAAAAGCAGAGACATTACTTTGCCGACTAAGGTCCGTCTAGTCAAGGCTATGGTTTTTCCTGTGGTCACGTATGGATGTGAGAGTTGGACTGTGAAGAAGGCTGAGCACCGAAGAATTGATGCTTTTGAACTATGGTGTTGGAGAAGACTCTTGAGAGTCCCTTGGACTGCAAGGAGATCCAACCAGTCCATTCTGAAGGAGATCAACCCTGGGATTTCTTTGGAAGGAATGATGCTGAAGCTGAAACTCCAGTACTTTGGCCACCTCATGTGAAGAGTTGACTCATTGGAAAAGACTCTGATGCTGGGAGGGATTGGGGGCAGGAGGAGAAGGGGACGACCGAGGATGAGATGGCTGGATGGCATCACGGACTCGATGGACGTGAGTCTGAGTGAACTCCGGGAGATGGTGATGCACAGGGAGGCCTGGCGTGCTGCGATTCATGGGGTTGCAAAGAGTCGGACATGACTGAGCGACTGAACTGAACTGAGCTTGGGGACATTTTCCCTGAATGGATATATCCCATGCTGGATTCCTTGGGAAGCAAATTCTGAGATTAGCATTAGGAAATCCTGTGGAATGGAGGGAAAGAAAGAAGACTAGATGGAGGGAGATGATAAGCAGCAGTGCAATTCCAACAGGCGACCTCTGCCACCCCGCAGACCTGTCAGGCAGCAATGAGTGAGCCAGGCCTTCCTACTCCCAAGTTGCATCAGTCACTGGATGCAGGCTGCCTCTGGAAGGTATGGCCTTGGGTGAGGCCATTTTCTTCACTTCAGACAATCTCCAGAAAGGGCTGTCAGCAGATGGGTTTCTGGAAGCCCTCCCTGCAGCTGGGGAATGAGTCTTTCATTCCTAAAAGTGGATTTGAGCAGTGCAACGTAGCATCCACAATATACTCCAGCCTAGATGTTATGGGTTAAAAGAGATGTTGATTTTCAATGGCTTGACTTCTATCTCTCAACTGGTATATTACATGAATAGAAAAAAAGAAAGGATTTTACCAGGCCCTTGAATTCCCAACTGCATTAAAATCTGTGTTATCCTCAGGACTTCTCTGGTGGTCCAGTGGCTAAGACTCCATGCTCCCAATGCAGGGGACCTGGGTTCGATTCCTGGTCAGGAAACCAGATTCCCACATGCTGCAAGAGAGTTCACATGATGCAACTAGAGACCCCACATGTCACGGTGAAGACTGAAGACCCCACATGCTAAGACACGGCACAGCCAAATAAGTAACTAAGTATTTTATTTAAAGATCAGTGCTATTCTCTTCTATTCCACAGCTTGGAGTCCTTTCTTCATTACTAAGCATCCCTGCCCTCAAGGCTGTGTGCGTGTGCTCAGTTGCTCAATCATGTTTGACTCTTCGTGACACCACAGACTGTAGCCTGCCAGGTTCCACTGTCCATGGGATTCTCCAGGCAAGAATACTGGAATGGGTTGCCATTTCCTCCTCCAGGGGATCTTCCCAACCCAGGTATCAAACCAGTGTTTCCTGCAACGCCTGCATTGGCAAGTGAATTCTTTTACCACTAAGCCTCCTGGGAAGCCCCCTCCTTTGAGGCTGCTGCTGCTGCTGCTGCTGCTACTAAGTCATTCCAGTCATGTCCGACTCTGTGTGACCCCATAGATGGCAGCCCACCAGGCTCCCCCGTCCCTGGGATTCTCCAGGCAAGAACACTAGAGTGGGTTGCCATTTCCTTCTCCAGTGCATGAAAGTGAAAAGTGAAAGTGAAGTCACTCAGTTGTTTCTGACTCTTAGCAACCCCATGGACTGCAGCCTACCAGGCTCCTTCATCCATGGGATTTTCTAGGCAAGAGTACTGGAGTGGTGCCATTGCCTTCTACACCATTGAGGCTGCTGCTGCTGCTGCTGCTGCTAAGTCACTTTAGTCGTGACCGACTCTGTGCGACCCCGTAGACGGCAGTCCACCAGGCTCCCCCATCCCTGGGATTCTCCAGGCAAGAACACTGGAGTGGGTTGCCATTTCCTTCTCCAGTGCATGAAAGTGAAAAGTGAAAGTGAAGTCGCTCAGTCGTGTCTGACTCTTAGCGACCCCATGGACTGCAGCCTACCAGGCTCCTCTGTCCATGGGATTCTCCAGGCAAGAGTACTGGAGTGGGGTGCCATTGCCTTCTCCAGCCATTGAGGCTAGACGTCAACAAATGTACGAGGGCTTATAATAAAAGAAGTGAATCAAGACTGGGGAGGCTGGAGGGTGGACAAGGGTTGAGTTTATCTCTGGACTGGCCTGGGTGTAATTTAAGACCATTTCTGATGCTTCCATGGCTTTTTTGAAGAGAGAAGAGGGCAGGCAGATTTCAGTCTCCCCAGAAAAAGCAGGGAGTGGTTCCCTTGGGCTGTCAGGCAGGTCTGCTGCCGTTATCAGTTTGGCACAGTCTGTCTTAGGAAAATGTAGCCGGTGGTTCTCTGTCTGTCGGCGTGCTCCAACAAGGCCTGACTCTAGACGCACTGAGCATAATGTCTATCTGAGCGAAGTCTGGGATCACGCAGCCAATTGGCAAACGTGTTCAATTAAAGTCTGTTCTCAGAAAACTGCAGCTACATTTCTACCCTGGAAAGAAAATTCCCAAAAATCCAACTCCAAACTGAGAACTGAACTTGCATTTCAGGCTTGCAACAGACTTTTATCAAGGGTTTCTGAGTGCCCAAGATATGTTTCAGATTTCTTATTATTGCCCTATTATTACCTTATTATTATTACTAAAACTTTTATGAATCTTAAGAATTATGAACACATCCTAAACTCATTGTAGTAGGTTTGTTTACTGTAAGGGCACACAGGTGAAGCAATTCTGAAGCTGTTGTATATGTATATATTTTATAGGATTGAGAAGTGAATGAATATGCTAATGTTGAGCTCCAGGGTGTCCACTATGGAAGATACAAATATGAACTGATAAACATGTGTATGCTAATTAACTAGATGGTGGGAATCCTTTCAAATTACCATAATGTGCATGTTAAACATCTTACAATTTTATTTTTCAATTATACCTCAATAAAAATGAAAGAAAAAATATGGATTGGGAGAAGGCAAGAAAGTATTCCATGAGGATGGAAATGGAGGTATAAGTGTAAAATCATGATTTCTAAAACAAGTATATGTGTGTGAATACACATTTTGTGTGCACGTATGTATGAATATATATTTACATGCCTGTATATATTCCCTAAGCTTGCCTGCCAAAAGGGTCAAGAAGGAAACCCTCCTTTCCCCCTATAGCAAGGAGCATACCTATTTGCCCCAATCTTGTTCTCTAATACCATCCTTCACTAGGAAGAAACAGGCTTCTTAGAGAAATGACCAATTTCAGAGTTGAGGTGCAGTAGGGAGAAAATAGGAGAAGGCAATGGCACCGCACTCCAGTACTCTTGCCTGGAAAATCCCATGGACGGAGGAGCCTGGTAGGCTGCAGTCCATGGGGTTGCTAAGAGTCGGGCACGACCGAACAACTTCACTTTGGCTTTTCACGCATTGGAGAAGGAAATGGCAACCCACTCCAGTGTTCTTGCCTGGAGAATTCCAGAGACAGTGGGCCCCCGTCTATGGGGTCGCACAGAGTCGGACACTACTGAAGTGACTTAGCAGCGGCAGCAGCAGGGAGAAAATAAGGCTAGAATATCCTATTATGCCAAGAATGCTAATAAGGGAGAAAGAGAGAGAGAAATTGGGGCATGCCACAAGGGCACAGGAACCAGATTAGAGGGACTACCACTGGCCAAATCAATTAAGTCCACTAATGCATCATAAAGTGTGTGGAAAAATCAAGAATATGTTTGTCCTTACCAATAATGAATAAGATAGATAGATGAATGAATGAATGAATGAATGGAGAACTCTTGCTTTCAGTAAAATGTAGAAAGCCACCTGGTGAATGTGGGGGTGGTCCTGTGGCTGGAAAATGCTCGTTTTGCAACCATCATGATCAAGATAGGATGAAATAAGAACCATAAATGAAAATAAAACCTAGGAGGAAATTTTGACTAAAGAATAAAATATTTGAACCATCTTTCAGGTATCTCTCCCACAGACTGTTTATTAGGAAGGGGAAAAAAAGTAACTAAAGAGTAGAGAAATCAAACACCTTGATTGGGTGATCAAAATTAACATCACCAAGAGGGACAGATGGACATTGTAAGCCTCCAGATGTGACACCCTGAGGACATGATATCATGATACTGCAGCGTTCTGGCCAAGAATGCATGACCTGAATTTAATCATGAAGAAACATTAGATAAACCTAAAATGAAGGCCATCCTATAACCCAAAGGGGAGAGAGGTTGAATTCTTCAAAAATGTCAGTGCCGTGAAAGACAAAGAACTGCTGTGAAGGAAGAAGATCAAAGACTAAAGACAGAAGCAAGTGTTAGGGAGGGTGCCCAGAAACTGGGGCCCTCATACATGGCTAGTGGGGCATAAACCGGTGTGGCTGCTTTGGAAAACAGTCTGGAAGTTCCTCAAATTTCAAACACTGAGTTGCCATGTGACTTACTCAGCAATTCCATTCCTACATAGGTACCCAAAAGAAATGAGAACATATATCCACAGAAAAAGACTTGTACATGAATATAGCGGCGTTATCATGATAGCCAAAAAAAAAAAAAAATAGGCAAATGGGCATGAACCGATGAATAGATAAAGTAAATGTGATGTAATCATACAATGGGTTATTTATTATTCAGCAGTGGAAAAGAATAAAGTGCTGATAAACGCTGCAACAGGGATGAATCTTGAGAACATGCTGAGTGAAAGAAGCCAGACACAAAGGACCACATGTTGTTTCATTCCATTTACATGACATGTCCAGAACAGGAAGATCTCTGTGGGCAGAAAGCAGATTAGTGATTGCCTAGATCTAGGGAAGGATGGCAGGGAATGCTAATGAGTGAAGGCTTTGTTGGGGGTAACAAGAATGTCTAAACTTTGGTTATGGTGATGGCTGCACAATTCTGTGAATAGACTGAAAACCACTGAACTGCATGCTTTAAAATGGGTGAATTTTATGGCATGTGAATTCTATTTCAATAAAGGTGGTTTTAAAAGTCTAATGTTCTTTAAAATACCTGGGTAGCAACAATATTTAGCATATGATCTATCTCTATAGAGAGCAATTTAAAAAAATAAAACATGCACACACAAGGATGGTTTGGGAAGCCTGGAGGACAGTGGTGACCCAGGCACTGGGCAAGAGCAACTTTAGTGAAGAGGTAAACATAGGAAGCCAACTGGACTGGGTCAGAGGAATGGGAGATGAGGAAGCAGACAGAGTGGGTTTATATTGCAGACAGCTCTTTCAAGGAGCCTCCATGTAAAGGGCAGTAGAAAGATGGAGGGAGAGATAGACAGGCATGTGAGGGCTGGAGGAGGCTTTACTCATATCGGAGAGCTGCAGTGTTGAACGCTTTCCAGTGGGAAAGGAGATGAAGGAGTTGAAAGAAGATAATCCACACAGCAAAGTCCAAGAGAAGTCATGGGATCCAGAATCCACATGATACCCAGAAGCACACTTTCTCCATCAAACAGGAGGGATAAGAACAGGTGAGGGGCTGGTCTAGACAGGGCTAGAATTTAGCTTTAATAATATGAAAAAGTTCCTGACAGTTGACTTCTACCTGTGAAAAAGGAAAAAGGATTGGAGGTTTGAAATTTCACATCCCAAAGTGATTGCCTACTAGCTGTGAGATCTTGGCAACTGTGAGCTTCTCTGAGTTGATGTCTTCCAGTCCCAGGCTCAATCCCTGGGCTGAGAAGATCCCTGCTGGAGAAGGGAATGACAACCCACTCCAGTATTCTTGCCTGGAGAATTCTACAGACAGAGGAACCTGGCAGGCTACAATCCATGGGGTCATGAGTCGGACATGACTGAGTGACCAACACTTTCACTTACTTTCAAAGTGGATTATACCTTGCAATGTGCTTGTGAGGATAGAATGAGAGAACACAGGTAAAATGCAAAGCAGAATGACTATCATACAACAAATATTAGTCTCTCTAACAAATTTTTAGTTCATTTCTCTAAACTTGCTCAATCTGTTATCACCCCCAAATATATGCAAAAATAAGAGTTTCTTAAAGGCAATAACCTGGGACTTCCCTGGAGGTCCAGTAGTTAAGAATCTGCCTGTCAATGCAAGTGACAAAGGTTCTATCCCTGGTCTGGGAAGATCCCACATGCTGCGGGGCAACTAAGCCCATGCACCACAGCTACTGAGCCTGTGCTCCAGAGCCTGGGAACCCCGACTACTGAGCCCACGTGCCACAACCACTGGAGCCCACGCACCCTAGAGCCTGTGCTTCACACGAGAAGCCACCACAATGAGAAGCCCATGCACTGCAACTAGAGAGCAGCCCTTGCTTGCTGCAACTAGAGAAAGCTCGTGTGCAGCCAAATAAAAGGACTTTCCTTGTGGCTCAGCTGGTAAAGAATCTGCCTGCAATGCAGGAGGCCTGGGTTCGATCCCTGAGTTGGGGAGGTCCCCTGGAGAAGGGAAAGACTATCCACTCCACTATTCTGGCCTGGAGAATTCCATGGACTGTAGAGTCCATGGGGTTGCAAAGAGTCAGACACAACTGAGAGAGTTAATAATAACCTTATTTGATTAATCATACTCCCATAACCTGTAACAATACTTGGCACATAATCAGTTCAGTTCAGTCACTCAGTCACATCTGACTCTTTGCAACCCCATGAACAGCAGCACGCCAGGTCTCCCTGTCCATCACCAACTCCCAGAGTCCTCCCAAACCCATGTCCATTGAGTCAGTGATGCCATCCAACCTTCTCATCCTCTGTCATCCCCTTCTCCTCCTGCCTTCAATTGTTCCCAGCATCAGGGTCTTTTCTAATGAGTCAACTCTTCGCATGAGGTGGCCAAAGTATTGGAGTTTCAGCTTCAGCATCAGTCCTTCCAATGAACACCCAGGATTG
Source organism: Cephalophus harveyi (assembly GCA_006410635.1). Lineage (NCBI taxonomy): Eukaryota > Metazoa > Chordata > Mammalia > Artiodactyla > Bovidae > Cephalophus > Cephalophus harveyi. Next base: position 602,121 of record SJYT01008166.1, read on the forward strand.
ATCTCCTTTAGGATGGACTGGTTGGATCTCCTTGCAGTCCAAGGGACTCTCAAGAGTCTTCTCCAACACCACAGTTCAAAAGCATCAATTCTTACATAATAGATGTTTGATAAATATTTGCTTCCTAAATTCAGATTCAGTTCCTCTTCTCTGAGTATACGTCAAGTGTCCAGCCCTATGCTAGGAATTTTCACCCATATCATCTCCTCAGCTCCTCCTAGCTACACTGGAAATGGGGTGCTGTCATCTTCCCTTTACCAGCAAAGGATCTGAGCCTGGGAGAGGTTAGGTCAACCAGACAAAGGTGGAATTCCCAGCCAGCTCTTTATTCCAACATCAGAATGTTTCCACTGTCTCCAGGGTACCTGACTTTGTTTTCGTCTTCTGCTTTGCTTTGTTTTGTTGTTTCTCCTCTCTGAAGCTGGCTGATAGGCGTATCTCCAAGATATTGTCTAGAAGAACCTGTGCAAGCCTCACCAGGGCCAGAAATTAGGCATTCTGCTCACCCATCCTAACTGCCCCCACCCCACCAAAATTGCCCTCCCTTCTTTCTCCTACCCTTCCCTGACCTGATGAAGATGACTGGAACCACAATTAGAAGGTTTAAAGGCTTCATTTTAGTTATTTCCAGACCCAATATATAAAGAAGTGAATAAAGGGTAATCTTAATGACTAGTAAATTATCACTGAGCAAGTGAAAACCTCACCTTGTAGCTTTTACATAATAGAAAGGCTTTGGAATGTTGAAATGCCTGAACTTATTGCAGGTGTGAAAAGGAAAGAGGAGAAAACGGAATCTTTTCCATGATATGTTCTGTCTTTCTAAAAATTTCTTAACATTTTAATGAAAAATGTTGAACATACAATTATAGTCCTATAATTGTATAATCACCTAGTAGAGAAATTAGTATAATGAACCCATGTACCCAGCAATTAGCAAGATTTTGCTGCACTGGCTTCATCTCTCTCTCTTTTTTAAACTTAATTTCTGACTTCCTGTCATTTCACATTTCACTCCCTACTTCAGGATGCATTTTTTAAATGGGCTTAAAAAAAAAAAAATCACAGGACTATTTGTATACCTACCAAGCTGACAACAATCCAGTATCACCTGATACCAAGTCTGCATTCAAATTTCTCTGGTTATTTAACTTTTTTCTTTCTCTCCTTCTTTCTTTCCTCTCTCCTTTCTTTCTTTCCTTCATTTGGTGCATTCGAATCACAATGCCAGACCCACTCACTGCATTTGGCTGTTCTGTCTCTTAAAACTTTTTGAGAGAGACAGTTTCTCTTTCCTAAGTCCTTTCCTTGCTTTGGATGCTAACGCATTGGGAGGAACTAGATCCATTGTTCTGAGAATGATTTCTCAGAACAATAAACAAATTGGAGAAAATAAATTCTATATTAGTTTATTTCCTTCTGATGAAATTTAACTTGCTCTCTCCCTCATAATTCCTGTACACTGGAAGCTGACTTTAAACATTGGGTCGGCTTCAGGCGTTTTGGCACTGATCCGCTGAGGCGATGCTGCGTGCTTCACGTCGCACCACATCAGGAGACGACAGCTCTGTTTGCCCTGCTCCCGGAGATGCTGAGGTTGGTCAGTGGGTTCAGGTGGTTGCCCTGCCCTTTTCTGGGGTACAGCAATGAAATGAGCTATCAAAAGTCAAACTGAGAGTGACCATTAATTCATTCAGGAGTCGTTACCTGAGTTCCTGTCATGTGCCAGCCACTCCCTTAAGGAGATGAAGAAATAAATAAAAGAATACTTTTCCTGGCCTTGAGGGAACGCACTGTGATAAAGGAGACACTGTGAACTGCCCTGGCCCCCTGTCATGACTGGCTGCCTCCCCTCTAGGTTCACAGAGTTCTATACACACAAGACGCAGCCCCTGGGCCAAGGAGTACCATTTTCTCCAAAGACATCACCTGCAGCCTTCCCGGACTCCTGGCCATCATAAGCTTTCCTTTGGGAAACTAAGGGAATAAGGATATTTTCTCTAATAACCACAAGGTGCCTAGGCTGAGTCTTCCTTGATACCTGAAAAGTTTGACTTCATAAATCAGTGAGCAACTGGTCTTTTTGCTCTTTGTGCCAAATTTTAAAAAGTAGAAACTCTCACTTCCAGAGAAATGAAGAGGTCTTGAGAGTTGCTTTGAAACATTTATGTCTTAAGTACCACGTGGCTGCTTGTAGATGGGGAGATTGAAGTCTGTACTTGGCAAAATTAGAATTTTACAATTGTGTCAAATCAGCTTTTATGTGCTATCCAAATGCCTCGCCCTTAAAAACCCTCCACGAGACTTCTCTGCTGGAATTCTATTTTGTATTCCACTCTTTCGTAGTGGGGGACAAACGAGGAATATTGCTCACTATACCTCAGAGGATGTCAAGTGTGTTCTGAGGTTCTGTATTCTTTAAAAGAGGCTCTGCCAAGTCACCTGGTGCCAGGTACCCCTCTTGGAGGTGATGAGAGTGGAAGCAGCTGAGGACACTCTGCTCCGGGCCACTTCTTCCTCTGAGTGTTTTTATTATGGATCATACACCTTTATTATTTTTATTATGGATCATATACCTCGACGCGCTGTGGAAAATTCTGAAAGAGATTGGAATACCAGACCACCTGACCTGCCTCTTGAGAAACCTATATGCAGGTCAAGAAGCAACAGTTAGAACTGAACATGGAACAATAGACTGGTTCCAAATAGGAAAAGGAGTACATCAAGACTGTATATTGTCACCCTGCTTATTTAACTTCTATGCAGAGTACATCATAAGAAATGCTGGGCTGGAAAAAGCACAAGCTGGAATCAAGATTGCCGGGAGAAATATCAATAACCTCAAATATGCAAATGACACTACCCTTATGGCAGAAAGTTAAGAGGAACTAAAAAGCCTCTTGATGAAAGTGAAAGAGGAGAGTGAAAAAGTTGGCTTAAAGCTTAACATTCAGAAAACGAAGATCATGGCATCTGGTCCCATCACTTCATGGCAAATAGATGGGGAAACAGTGAAAACAGTGTCAGACTTTATTTTGGGGGGCTCCAAAATCACTGCAGATGGTGATTGCAGCCATGAAATTAAAAGACACTTACTCCTTGGAAGGAAAGTTATGACCAACCTAGACAGCATATTAAAAAGCAGAGCTATTACTTTAGACTTTATTTTTTTGGGCTCCAAAATCACTGCAGATGGTGATTGCAGCCATGAAATTAAAAGACACTTACTCCTTGGAAGGAAAGTTATGACCAACCTAGACAGCATATTAAAAAGCAGAGCTATTACTTTGCCAACAAAGGTCCGTCTAGTCAAGGCTATGGTTTTTTTCAGTGGTCATGTATGGATGTGATGGTTGAACTGTGAAGAAGGCTAGGTGCCGAAGAACTGATGCTTTTGAACTGTGGTTTTGGAGAAGACTCTTGAGAGTCCCTTGGACTGCAAGGAGATCCAACCAGTCCATTCTAAAGGAGATCAGTCCTGGGTGTTCTTTGGAAGGACTGACACTAAAGCTGAAATTCCAGTAGTTTGGCCACCTCATGCGAACAGTTGACTCATTGGAAAAAACCCTGATGCTGGGAACGATTGAGGGCAGGAGGAGAAGGGGACGACAGAGGATGAGATGGCTGGATGGCATCACCGACTTGATGCAAATGAGTTTGAGTGAACTCTGGGAGTTGGTGATGGACAGGGAGGCCTGGTGTGCTGCAATTCATGGGGTCTCAAAGAGTCTGACACGACTGAGCGACTGAACTGAACTGAACACCTTTAAAGGGCTTCCCTGGTGGCTCAGATGTTAAAGAATCTGCCTGCAGTGCAGGAGACCAGGGTTCAATCCCTGGGTTAGGGAGATCTCCTGGAGAAGGGAATGGCTACCCACTCCAGTATTCTTGCCTGGAGAATTCCATGGACAGAGGAGCCTGGCAGACTACAGTCCATGGGGTCCAAAGAGTTGGACACGACTAAGCAGCTAACACTTTCACTATACCTTTAAAAAGCAATGAAAGAAGTTTATGGCAAAAAAAATTCCCTCTGTTTGTATTTCTAGCAATATTTCCTAGCCGGCTCTGGAGGTGGAACAAATTCTTTCCTCCACCTGCCCCTCCTTTCCCCTCTCTCCTTCCTGAGTGCTAGGCCAAGCCTGGAGACTGAAATTACAAGTGACACATCCATGCTGCCTGTTGACAGAGGAGGCTGTGGCCTCCACCCAATGCCTCAGGAACCTCCTCCACAGAGAGTTCACCCTGTCCTCACCAAGGGTCAGACCTTCCATCCAGGTTGGATTGATCACAGTTCCCTTGACCCAGTTGCCTCGGCAACAGCCCTCAGTCTGAAGAAAACAAGGGTGGGAATTGCCGCCCTCCTCACCCACTCTGCAGCCCAATCAGCCTCCAAGGACCGGTCGCTCCGACACCAGTTGCATCGTCCCCAGTCACCTTGTTTCACACAGTCTTCTTTCTTTCCTCTGTTTTGTTGCTAATTTTACATAACTTAGACTCACATACCAGATAATTCCTTAGGAGACCACTGAATGTATGTTTGGGGACTTACGAGAAAATTTTGAAGAATACAATTGCCAGGGGGCAGGGTTAAGGTGCCTGAAGGGCTACAGTCCACAAGGTCATAAAGAGTTGGACACGAGTGAGCACACAGCACAGGGTTAAGGGGAGAGAGGGGTGGTTGGGCATATACTTGTCTATGTGAAGCCTGTCACACACAGATATGCCGTATATACTTGCAGTCATCTTGAAGCAACAGACAGTTGCAGAGTCATAGAAGGCCTTCCCTACCAGCTGGCCTTGTGTTCAGTATCTTTTATAGGAAGACATTTTGATTTATTTGCAGATCCTTACATCTGGGTTATAATACTTTATTTAAACAAATTTACAAGCTCTAAGAGTCAGACATTCTTCTCCCACTGAATCATATGAGTGTCCTTTCCATTAGAAAGAGGGAATAAAAGAAGGTGGAGACCTATAAAATCTAAAGCATTATGGAAGACCTTCTATATGCTCAATCCTTTGCTAGAAAAGCAAGACGGTCTAGCTCTTCCTCCTGAGCCTGAATTTGGATCTTAAGCTGACCACTTGTCTATCCTCTGGTCTATTCTCTGACCACTTGTCTATCCTCTGTGAACCCTTGGAGACCATCTCTTCATATATAAATTAGGAAAGAAACAGCAGTCATCAAGGTGTTGAGAGATTTTTTTTTTTTTTTTAAAGCGTGTGTACAATATTGGCTCCTAGCGGTACTCATCACTGGTTAGTCCTCTTTCTTATCATGTTGAAAATATGGAAGATTTTTCAGAATTCATCAAATCCATACAACCACTTTGGAACATGAGCTTTGAAGTCCAACTCCCTGAGCTTAAATCCTGCTTCCCTGTCTTAAAAGCCCCATGACCTTGATCATTTTCACAAACTTTGCTGCGCCGCAGTCCCCTTATCTGGGAAGTGGGGATAGTGGCAATACCTATCTCACCAGGTTGTTGTCAGACTTCCTGGCACACGTAAAGGTGCTCAATAAATATTAGCTCCATTCCAGGAGCTGAGAAGTGTGAAAGTTGGAGCAAAATTACACTTTCTACTTAACTTCGTCATTATAAAGAACTTTCTCAGTTGAAAAAAAAAATGCTGTCACTTTTCTCTAAGAGCAAAACTTGCCCATTAAGGAGCTACTTGAGTTGAAATGTATTATCAAGAGACCTTACTTTTGATGGACTGTGGAAAGTTCTGTATAGCACACAACTTGTGAAATGAAATGGGTTACGGTTTTGTAAACTCTTCCCACTCTAAGAAGCTTAGTGCCACTAGGGGTTCTCCAGCAACAATGCACGCTTTTGTTGGGGTTTGACATTAGAAGTGTTTGATTGTTCAGTACCTCTTGTTTGAAGAGTTGCTTTACTACAACTTAACGGCAAATTCCATTCTGGATTTCCTGCCAACAAATCTATAAAGCTTTGTTTGAGATTGAAAGCATTCAGAACTTCTTAAAAAAAAAAAAAAAGCTGGGAGGTGCTGGGTGTATATTTAAAAGAAAAAAAAAAAAAGGAGGAGGAGGAGAAGAGAAATCCTGTGGGCGTAGGATGAGTGTTTGCTGTAAGAACTGGCTGGTCGGCTCCGGAGTGGAGCAATTAAGAAAGGTTTAAGAGGGCCGAGATGAAGAGTGAGGCAAGGGAGCAAGCAGCTCCATCATCGCCCCGCCCAGAAGAAACAGCCCTGCTCCGTCCCTAGCATTCAACAGCTGGTTCCTGTTCTGAACTGAGGTGATGACAAGGCAGCTTGGGGGGCATCCTTACCAGGATGTAACATTACAGAACTGCTGTTCTGCATGGCCTGCTGCAGGTGCCATGGGTTAATATCCAAGACTAGCATTCCAGTGTTAGGCTCAGGAAATAAATGCGTGGTGGTTTTCTTGCCAATGTTCACAGATGGCACCTGGTCAAAGAGCCTTTCAGGCCTATGTTCCCAAGGCTGTATCCGTGTAAACCACTCGTATTCATGTTGGAATAATGCAGATTAAAAATACATTGAAAGTGCCCACCAAAGGAGAGTTTCTTAAAATGTGGATAAGTATCATACATATAGTGATAAGTGAAAAGAATGGTTGCCAAAAGGTATGTAGCTGTATGAAGCAATTTATGGGACTTTCAAGATAAGGCTGAACAGCCTTCCATATCCACAGGTTCTGCATCATTGGGTTCAAGCAACTGTGAGTAGAAAACATTCAGAAGAAAACTTCCAGAAAATCCCTGAAAGCAAAACTCGAATTTGCCCACTCTCTGGCAACTATTTACACAACATTTACATTGTATTTACTGTGTTTACATTGTATTTATGACTATTTACATAGCATTTATTTTGTATTAGGTATTATAAGCAATCTAGAGATGATTTAAAGTATATGGGAGGATGTGAGTAAATTATATGCACAAACCACACCATTTTATATACATGACTTGAGCATTCATAGATTTTGGTACCCAAGATGGTCATCAGTTCTCTATAGATACCTAGGATGACTGTATTATTTACAGAAGCATTCACAAAGTACAAAAGCACGGCCAGAAACCCCAAATACCAACTTCAGGATGGTCGGTCAGATCTGCAGAAAGATAAAGAGATGAAGGAAGGGAGGAGAGAAAGAGAAACAAGCCCTACCTGTATTTGAAGGTTTTTTTTCCTCTTTAAATCCAAAATGAAGAGATTTGAGACTAATAAGTCAAAATGTTAGCATTTATTAAACCTAGGTGACAGGTGTGTGGATATCTGTTATATGTTCTCTACTTTTATGGCTTCAAATATTTCATAATTTAAAATTTTATTAGAAAATAATAGTATATCTATATCATGAAATAGAGACCCATGTTTGATCCTTATGTGGGGAAGATCCCCTGGAGAAGGAAATGGGAACCCACTCCAGTACTATTGCCTGGAAAATCCCATGGACAGAGGAGCCTGGTGGGCTACAGTCCATGGAATCACAAAGAGTCAGACACAACTGAGTGCATATATATGATGGAGTACCAGGCAGCATCAAAAAGAATAAGGCAGGCATATAGGTTTATCAGACAAATATGTGCAAGAAATATTTTAGATCAAAAAAGCAGGCCGCTTACATTGCCCAGGCTGGAGTAGAAGCTAGATCCAGGTGGAATGGGGGTGGTACAGACAGATGGGGGAGGGCCTCTGGGCCACATCTTTCCCCTCATCTCTCCCTATCCTCTGGGTCACATATGCCAGCCAACTGAGATGGAGGCTGCCACCATGCCCCTGACCTCCTGGGCCAACATCTACACAGGGGTCAAGCTGTTTGTGACTGGGGGTGTATAGCTGGGGCATGGGTGCAAGGCCAGTCAGGGTGCCCTGTGGAGGCCCCCATCATCTCTATTTGATTTCCCATATTTCCCCTTGGGCATCCCTGACTAAGACTCTCCCACCCCAAACTCAGTCTCCTGAATTTCAGCTCCTAACGCCATAGACTTGAAGCCTACTCACCAATGTGCCAGACCTCCCCACATGTTACCAAGGAAGTAATTTCCAGCCAGAAAGAGGAGGCATCATCACAAAAGCAAAAACAAATACAAAACCAAGACAAAGTAGGCTGCTGTGTAGTATGAAACTATAATCTATTTTTGCATAATAAAATATACATATGTATACACAAACACACACACATCTAAAGTTTTCTGCTGGGCTCTATACTCATAATCAATGCCTAAAATCTCCATTGGAGGTCACTCAACCAACCAGAAAAACCTACTGGGTCCAAAACTTACTGGATCTTCATCTTTCCCTTCAGACATTCTCATCTTCTATTATTCCCCATCTCAGCACGTGAAACCATCATCCACTCTGGTGAAAATCCCAGGACTCAATGACAAGTCCTCCCTTTCCCTCAAGGCCTGCTGGTCCTACCTGTCTGCTCTCTAATCCATCCCATCTTCTTACTTTCCCTGTCATCCTCCCACCTCACTCCCACTGCAAGTCCATTATCAATCACTGGAGGCCTGCAAAGGGTTCCCAACCAGCTCTCCTGACAGCAACTGCTGATCCCTACAACCCATTCTCCACATAGCCAGAGTGGTCCAGTAAAGACCTAGTTAAAGTAAAGGTCGCTCAGTTGTGTCTGATCTTTGCAACCCCATGGACTATACAGTCCATGGAATTCTCCAGGACAGAATACTGGGGTAGGTAGCCTTTCTCTTCTCCAGGGGATCTTCCCAACCCAGGGATTGAACCCAGGTCTCCCACAATGCAGGCAGATTCTTTACCAGCTGAGCCACAAGGGAAGCCCAAGATTACTGAAGTGGGTAGCCTATCCCCTCTCCAGTGGATCTTCCCAACCCAGGAATCGAACTGGAGTCTCTTGTTTTGCAGGCAGACTCTTTACCAACTGAGCTATCAGGAAGGCCCTGTGAAGTTAAGTCATCCCTTAACTAAAACCCATTAATACTCCCGCTGTTCTCAACTCCTTGATCATGGGTCTGGATCTGCCACTTTCCCCTGCCTCTTTAGGCACCATGTCCCCCTCCCTCCCCTGCACTCCAGGCACCCTGGAAGACTTTCATTTCCTGAGGATCATCATTCTCCCTCTTGGGTCAGTGCACAGTCTGCTCCTCTTGCTTCATATGCTCAATCCTCTTTCCCTTTGTAATCAGATGTAACCCATAAATTTAGTCAAAATGCCCACACTGAGGGAAAATCGAATAAATGTATTTATTTGTTAATTCAACAGTGGCCACTAGACTGTGCAAGGTCAGTTTTCATTTCAATCCCAAAGAAGGGCAATGCCAAAGAATGTTCAAACTGCCATACAGTTGCACTCATTTTACTTGATAGCAAGGTTATGCTCAAAATTCTTTAAGCTAGGCTTCAGCAGTACCTGAGCCAAGAACCTCCAGGCATACGAGAAGGGAAGAGGAACCTTCAAAGAGGCAGAGGAACCAGAGATCAAATTGCCAACATCCACTGGATCATAGCAAAGGCAAGGGAATTCCAAAAAATCATCTACTTCTGCTTCATTGACTATGCTAAAGTCTTTGACTGTGTGGATCACAACAAACTGTGGAAAATTCTTCAAGAGATGGGAGTACCAGGCCACCTGACTTATCTCCTAAGAAACCTGTATGCAGGTCAAGAGCGACGGTTAGAACCAGATGCAGAAAACTGACTGGTTCAAAATTGGGAAAGGAGTACAACAAGGCTGTATATTGCAGAGTACATCATGAGAAATGCTGGGGTGGATGAATCACAAGCTGGAGTAAAAATTGATGGAAGAAATACTGACAATCTAAGATAGGCAAACAATATCACTCTGATGGCAGAAAGTGAAGAGGAACTAAAGGGTTCTTGATGAAGGTGAAAGAGGAGAGTGAAAAAGTTGGCTTCAAACTCAACATTCAAAAAACTAAGATCATGGCATCCAGTCCCATCACTTCATTGCAAATAGAAGGGAGAAATGTGGAAGTAGTGACAGATCTTATGTTCTTGGGCTCTAAAATCACTTCAGACAAGAACTCCCGCCATGAAATTAAAAGATCCTTGCTCCTTGGAAAGAAAGCTATGGCAAACCTAGACAGCATATTTAAAAGCAGTTTGCATTACTTTGCAAACAAAGGTCCACACAGTCAAAGCTATGTTTTTTCCAGTAATGTATGGATGTGAGAGCTGGACCATAAAGAAGGCTGAGTGCCAAAGAACTGATGCTTTTGAATTGTCTAAAACAGTTGACAAGAAGAGTCAATTTAGACAAGAGTCTTCTAAAACAAGAAGACTCTGAAACTGGAGAACACTCTTCAGAATTCCTTGGACTGCAAAGAGATCAAACCAGCCAATTTTCGTAAAGGAAATCAATCCTGAATATTCACTGGAAGGGCTGTTGCTGAAGCTGAAGCTCCAATACTTTGGCTACTTGATGTGAAGAGCTGACTGATTGGAAAAGACTGAAGCAAAATGACAAGGGGGGCAACAGAGGGTGAAATGGTTGGATGGCATCACCGACTCAATGGACTTGAATTTCAGCAAAATCTGGGAGAGAGTGAAGGATAGGAAAGCCTGGTATGCTGTGTTCCACAGGGTCACAAGAGTTAGACATGACTGAACAACAATTTCTTGAGTAGCTTATTTATTTAATACAGCAAATATCTATTGAACGCCACTGTGTCCCCAGATGAGTTCTAGATGGTATGGTCCCCTGTTTGGCTTCCACATCTCAAGCTCAGTTGATTTAAGGTTTACATTAGAGGTTTCTTTTTTATTTCAGTCCTTTATACAGGAACATCCAAGGCTAAGCCCATTTCTGCTATGTAATGGCTGAGACTCAGTGGAAATGCAAACACATTTTCATTTCTCATAAGACCGAAAAACTTTTTACTATAATAAACCATCACCCTCAGGAGACAAGGCTAAACAGCCATCAGTGCAATCATTTTTCTCTTACTTATAGACAATTACAAGTCCAGAAAACAAGTAATTTTCACTGTGTTCCCATTGACCACTTGTTCTGAGGTTTCTGCTTCCAGCCTGTCCTCTGTTCCCAATGTTGGTGGCTCAAAACCAACTTTGGTAGAGAATCTGCTTGCAATGCATGATACCTGGGTTCAATCCCCAGGTCAGGAAGATCCCCTGGAGAAGGGAATGGCTATCAATCCAGTATTCTTGTTTGGAAAATCTCATGGACAGTGGAGCCTAGCAGGCTACAGTCCATGGGGTTGCAGAGTCAGACACGACTGAGCTACTAACACTTTCACTGAGGAATTTCAGAGTTGGAGCCCAGGGTGAGCAGTTTCTGGGATATACAGACAAGTACCCTGTGCACTGTGTGCCCTGCCCATCAGTTTTCTCATCTCCCTGGGCACAGTTCAGATCTCATTTCAAAAGCCTCCAGGCAAAAGTCTGTGAGGGAAACATCTGTTCATAAAACCAGAATTATCTAGGTTGATTATCAATATTAATTCAACCCAGTTTCTGTTTTTCCTTTTTAATTTCCCTAAAAGACCTAGACATTACTTTGGCAACAAAAGTCTGTCTAGTCAAGGCTATCGTTTTTCCAGTAGTCATGTATGCATGTCAGAGTTGGACTATAAAGAAAGCTGAGCGCTGAAGAATTGATGCTTTTGAACTGTGGTGTTGGAGAACACTCTCGAGAGTCCCTTGGACAGCAAGGAGATCCAACCAGTCCATCCTAAAGGAAATCAGTCCTGAATGTTCATTGGAAGGACTGATGCTGAAGCTGAAACTCCAATACTTTGGCCACCTCATGCGAAGAGTTGACTCATTGGAAAAAACCCTGATGCTGGGAAAGATTGAAGATGGGAGGAGAAGGGGACGACAGAAGATGAGATGGTTGAATGGCATCACCAACTCAATGGACATGAGTTTGAGTAAACTCCGGGAGTTGGTGATGGACAGGGAGGCCTGGTGTGCTGCAGTCTATAGGGTTGCAAAGAGTCAGACATGACTGAGTGACTGAACTGAATTGAAAAGACCTGAGTATATAAGAAAATACTCAGTGAACATCTGACTAATTGTGGACATGAGTGGAGGAAGGTAGTTTAGCACAGTGTTTAAAGCAAGGGCTTCAGAGTCAGAGAAAGCTTGCTCATCATGCTCTTTCCTTCACGACCTGCCCTTTGTTTCCAGACAAACTCCTACTCATTCATCAACACCCACCTTAAATAATCCCTTCTGCAAAAATTTTCCCAGTGGAATCAATGTAAATAGATACTCGTTTTCCCCAGAGCATGTCTATTATGTTTAGTTTAGCACTTATCATGTTATCTTAAAATTATCTGTAAAATTTAAGTCTCTTTCTTTTGAATAACTGGCCTTCCCTGATGGCTCAGCAGTAAAGGATCTGCCTGAGATGCAGGAGACTTGGGCATGATTCCTGGGTCAGGAAGATCTCTTGGAGGAGGAAATAGCAACCCACTCCAATATTCTTGCCTGGGAAATCCCACAGACAGAGGAACCTGGCAGTCTGTGGGGTTGCAAAAGAGTCAGCCAAGACATAATGGCTAAACAACAACACAACTGAATAACTAGGTCCTACCAGGCCGGAAACACACCTTATTCTATGTAGTATGGGGTCTGTCGCATATCAGTGATCAAATATGAGCATTAAATAATCAGTCAGACCTGGGTTCAAATCCTGACTTTACCTCTTAAGTTATTTAACCATGAGAAGTTAGTTCATTTTCATAAACCTGTTTCCTTATCTAAAAGATATTTTCCTTTAAGAGTTGTTGAAAAAATTAAATTAGAAAATTAAATTGAGTATTAAATTAGGTATTGTTGAGAAAATTGATTAAATATTTGACCTGGTAACTGGTCTGTACTGAAGGATTTTTTTAAAAACTCTCACTTTTATTACTAACTGCACAAATGTTTGTTAGTCAAATTAATAAATGCATGGATCTAAACCTCTGATAATAACCCTTTCATGTCAGCTGAAGAAGGTACTGTGAGTGAAGTATAGGAAGAAATGTCACTAATATAGTGTTCACTTTTCTCATAAAAATATATGGGTGTTTTAAAAGGTCACTTGTGAAGAATACCTGTTAGGAAAAAATAGCCTAATCGTTTTAAACTACTTCTTGAGTTAGGTAAAAATCAAACTCAATTTAAATGCTGAGGGTCTTATAATGTGCATTTCAGTCTGCCTGTTCGGGCAAGCGATTTTCTCTGGGAGCCTACAAGAGACAGCTTAATTAGTGGTCGTTAGCAGAGATACAGCTGATTACACACCACTTAAAAGCATTTCAGGTCAATTTTTTTTTTTCACTTTGTAATCTTCTACCTTTATCCGTCCCTGGCAATTTTTCTGCTTACTCCTGATTAAAGTTTAAGAGATAGACACATTTTCATAAAATTTTATAGCCTGTTATTTTGCCTTAGGCTCTTCATCTTTTCTTAATTATGGTCATAGTAGCACGAATCCCCAGAGTGCCTACTATGTGCTAGCCAGTCAGTGTGCTTTCAGATATATCATATATCTCCTTTTCCCAGAGCTTATCACCATCTAACATACCAGATAATTTGCTTCTTCTTTATTTCATTGTTAATCATCTTTTTCCTTCCATCCCACATTTCACTTCTAGGAAAGAAAGAGCCCAAAGTCAGGGATATATACCTGATATATACCAAAAGATTAGAACAATGCCTGGTACATAGTAGATACTCTATAAATATTTATTGAATGAATGCATCTTCACAGAACCCTGAGGGAGCTAGTTTTACCATTATTTTGAGGTTGGGAAACTGAGGCCCAGAGATTTAAAATAAAAAGCCTGGCATCACAGAGCTAGTAAGCAGCAGCAGAGGCCCTTGGACTCAGACTGATCGGACTCTAAATTCTCTACTTTCTCCACAAGAGAATGCCATGTTTCAATCAAGTTCTCTTCCGAACACATGCATCCTCTGTACCCGGACTGACTTCAGACAGGATTTGAACTGGAGGATGGCAATGGCAGGGTACACATGATTGTGTTGCCAGGGCTAGAAAAGGAGACAGGTCAGACTGCTGGCCACCAGTGGGTAGCTGAGAGCCAGGTCACCTGACCATAACACCCTCTGGCTCTGTACTCAAAGAGACTTTCTGGTCTTCTCAAATTCTATTTTTCCTGCATGCCAGAAATTAATATAATCACCCCTACCTCTTAAAGATTTCCCTAACTTTCTGTGAAGATTCATGGGGGCAGAGACTTCAGGTCTTTGGAGAAAGGTGTTCTCTAAATGCCAGGTGTTATCATTAAGATCACTTACTGCTATTCATACCCTTCGATATTTGAAACTAGACACCTTGATTCCTGAACCTCTTTAGTCAAAACTCAAACCTATTTAATCCCCAGCTTCTTTCCTTTTTATACTGTGGGTTGTGAAAATGTTGGCTGAGTTCCGTATTCCCATCCTGGATGTGGATTTTGGTGAGTGAGTCAAACTGAGAAATCATGACCTGTTGTGAGGTTTGGTACCCTCTCCTCATCACATGTACTTCCTTGGTGTGCACATATGGTCAGTCATGTCTGACTCTGTGGCCGCATGGCCTGTAGCCCACCAGGCTCCTCTGTCCATGCAAGACAGTTTCCAGGTGAGAATACTGGAATGGGTTGCCATTTCCTCTTCCAGGGGATCTTCCCAACCCAGGGATCAAACCTGCATCTCCTGTGTCTCCTGCATTACAGGCGAATTCTTTAACACTTGATCTTCCGGTTCCATAGCTTCAGCTGCTGTTTACTGATTGATTTCCCAATCAGCATCACCCTTCCACTTTGCTTTCCAAACTCCAAACTCTCTCTCTTTTTTTTTTTTGACACACTACATGGTAGAATCTTAGTTCCCCAACCAGGAGGGATCCATCTGACCAGCACCTCCTGCATTGGAAGGCAGAGTTTCAACCACTGAACCACCAGAGAGGTCCCCAAACGCATTTGTGCAGAACTGCTTTCTGTGTGCCTCCACCTGGATGTGCGAAAAGCATCTCATATCCAGCATGTGCAAAACCCAGTTTCTCATCTTATCCCCAACTCTTAAACACCCCTCTCAATTCTTTCTCTAAATGAATGACAGATGTCATTTTTAACTCCTCAGTCCTCCTTTCTTCACCACCCACATCAAGGCATTAAGCTTTTTCTGTTCCAATTCAGAAATGCCTTACAGCTGTTTACTACTCTTGGTGTCTTCCCAGTTCTGACCTCAAGCAACTTCCTCACTGGTCTTTCTGGACAGTTTCTTCCTTTTACATGTGGCTACCACAGATATCTTTTGACATGACAAATCTGATGATGTTACATGCTTCAACTCTAGGGTCTTCAGAACTGGCCCCAGTCCATCATGCTAACATCACAGGCCCCGTCCTGTGCTAACACCTTGTCTTCACCACCGTCTTCCAGGTCTACTCTGTCTTTAAACTCTTCACCTTCCCCTACATGCAATGGTCTTCATTTCTTCATGCCTTCACAAACTCTGTTCCCTTTGTCTGGAATACCTTTCCTTTTCTTAGTCACCCAACACATTCACATACATCTTTTGGATCCCATCTTCTCTGCTTTTCCAAATCCCCTGCAGATGGAATAACATCCTTCTCTGTGGTTCTATAGCCATTTGTAAATGCCCTCTTTTATTAGCCAGGGTTCTCCAGAAAAATAGAATCAGTAGGATATATATGTAGGAAGCGATTTATTATAAGGAATTGGCTCATGTTATTATGAATGCTAAGAAGTCTCCCAATCTGATGTCTGTAATTTGGAGACTCAGAAAAGCCAATGGTTGATTCAGTCTGAATCTACAAGCCCGAGAGCCAGGAGCACTGAAGGTGGGACAAGACTGATGTCCCAGCTTAGCAAGAAGAGATGGATTCTTCTTTCCTCCAACTTTTTGTTCTATTCTGGCCTTCAGCAGGTTGGATGATGCACATTGGGGAAGGCAAACTGCTTTACTGAATCCACCAGTTCAAAGGTTAATTTCATCCAGAAACACTTTCACAGACACATGCAGAAATAATCTTTAGCCAAATATATGGGCACCTGCGATCCAATCGAGTTGACAAAAAATTACATCTCTCAAAAGCAATTTTTACTAATAGCACCCTATAACACATATTTCATGATGGGCACTTTTCTGACTCATTTAATACCTGCAATAACCCAAAGAGTAGTTGTAATCTTTACGTATGTGCTAAGTCACTTCAGTTGTGTCCAACTCTTTGCAACCCTATGGACCATAGCCCGCCAGGCTCCTCTGTCCCTGGTATTCTCCAGGAAGGAATACTGAAGTGGGTTGCCATGCCCTTCTCCAGGGGATCTTCCTGACCCAGGGATTGAACCCACATCTTTTGCAGCTCCTGCTTTGCAGATGGATTCTTTACTGCTGAGCTACTGGCGAAGCCCAGTTATTATCCTTATCTTCATTTTATTCTCATGAGACTAAGACGAAAGTTAACTCACTTGTCCGAGGTCATCCAGCTAGGAAATGGAATTGCCGATTCAGCTGGAGAGAGTCTGCCCCACAGTCCGTGCACTTGAACACTACCCATTTTGCTTCTCACTGTGAGATTTGTGTATCTGTCTAGACTGTAAGTTTGCTGGTTTCACCTTCAACTATTATGCCACCCTCTCACTTCCTCTTGACTTTATTGATTCACTAGTTCTCTGGATCTACAAGTCTATTTCTGTTTTGTTTGTTTGTTTGTTTTTTATTTGGTTTTCAGGTTCCACATATCAGTCCAGTTCAGTTCAGTCACTCAGTCGTGTCCGACTCTTTGCAACCCTATGGACTGCAGCAAATCAGGCCTCCATGTCCATCACCAACTCCCAGAGTTTACTCAGACTCATTTTCCATTGAGTCGGTGATGCCATCCAACCATCTCAACCTCTGTTGTCCCCTTCTCCTCCCACCTTCAATCTTTTCCAGTATCAAGGTATTTTCAAATGAGTCAGTTCTTTGCATCAGGTGGCCAAAGTATTGGAGTTTCAGCTTCAGTATCAGTCCTTCCAATGCATATTCAAGACCGATTTTCTTTAGGATCAACTGGTTGGATCTCCTTGCTGTCCAAAGGACTCTCAAGAGTGTTCTCCAACACCACAGTTCAAAAGCATCAATTCTTTGGCACTAAGCTTTCTTTATAGTCCAACTCTGACATGCATACATGACTACTGGAAAAACCATAGTTTTGACTATATAGAGTTTGTTGGCAAAGTGTTGTCTGCTTTTTAGTATGCTGTCTAGATTGTCATAGCTTTCCTTCCAAGGAGTGAGTGTCTTTTAATTCCATGGCTGTAGTCATAGTCCACAGTGATTTTGGAGCCCAAGAAAATAAATTTGTCACTGCTTCCACTATTTCCCCATCTATTTGCCATGAAGTTATAGGACTGGATGTCATGAAAGTTTTTAAATGTTGAGTTTTAAACCAGCCTTTTCTCTCTCCTCTTTCACCCTCATCAAGAGGCTATTTAGTTCCTCTTCAATTTCTGCCATTAGAGTGGCATCATCTGCATATCTGAGGTTGTTGATATTTCTCTCAGCAATCTTGATTCCATCTTGTGATTCATCCAGCTTGGCATTTCACATGATACACTCTGCGTATAAGTTAAACAAGCAGGGTGACAATATACAGCCTTGTTGTACTCCTTTCCCAATTTTGAACCAGTCCATTGTTTCATGTCTAGTGCTAACTGTTGCTTCTTGACTTGCATACAGGTTTCTCAGAAGACAGGTAACGTGGTCTGATGTTCCTATGTCTTTAAGAGTTTTCCAGTTTGTTGTGATCTACACAGTCAAAGGCGTTAGCATAGTCAATGAAGCAGAAGTAGATGATTTTTTGGAATTCCCTTGCCTTTGCTATGATCCAGCAAATGCTGGCAATTTGATCTCTGATTCCTCTGCCTTTTCTAAATCCAGCTTACACATCTGGAAGTTCTCGGTTCACATACTGCTGAAGCCTAGCTTGAAGTATTTTGAACATTACTTTGCAGCATGTGAAATGAGGGCAATTGTAGGGTAGTTTAAACATTCTTTGGCATTGCCCTTCTTTGGGATTGCAATGAGAAGTCACCTTTCTCAATCCTGTGGTCACTACTGAGAGAATATCACCCCTCAAAGAAACTCTCGGTTATTTCCATTCTGCTTACTGCAAATGACTCTTGGTGAAAAACCGTGTTGTATCTAGATGCAGACAGGGCTGTGCTCACAGATGCCAAGAAATCAAGATATAAAACATGTATTGCAATAAAATCTGACCACAACTTCCAAATGAATCAGGAGCACTGCTTCACAGGCAGGCCAATGCCTCTCACATATTAAGTATCCTTTGTTGTTTATAGCTATAGAAGCTGCTGAGGTTGGGAGGAAGGGGAAGAAACCTGCCCAGCCTTTCCTGTTGATGAAATTCCAGTGGAGTCTGGTTCTCAGGTTTGGTGATTATTGAGCCAAGTCTGGGAGATCTGACACAGAGCCAGGCTCTACTTTGCTGGCAGACCTGGAAAGCTTGGATGGGGTGGCTCAGAGGAGGGACCGAAAGCCAGTGTGACTTGCTTAGAGCCTCCTGCACAGTAGATGTTCAATATATATTGCCTCCCCAAATGGCTGAGGCATTCGAGAAAGAATTTACAGAAGTATGACATTTGAATTAAGTTATAGGGGTTCTTGCAAGAGTGGGAGGAAGGACAGACATTTGGTATAGGAAGGATAGTGTGTGCAAAAGGAGAGAGGTATGAACAGGTAACCTCAAGTTGTTCAGTGAGGATAGGGGAGGGTGGAAGTGGGAGATGAGGCTATTCAGATGTACTGTGCTAAGATGGTTAGACTTTCTTCAGTGGATAACAGGAAGCTTTTGATGAATGCAGAGCACATGAGAGACATAATCAGAGTCATGGGCTCATTCACCCCTCTCTTTCCTAGTCACTATTCCAACATAAGCTTCCCCTAGAGTCAGTGTTACTTCCACTGATTTACCTCTCTCTGTTCCTTCACCCTCAGAAGGAACCCCTTCTGAGGTTCCTTCTCTCCTCACCCTTCCTCTCTCCATCTCAATTCTTGATATCATCATAGAAACCTTCAACATCCACGTGGATGTGTCTCCCAATACCCGTGGCCTCTCAGCTCTGATGACCTTCAACGTCAGCCATTGTCTTTAGCCATCCACGCCCAGAGTCACATCACAGACCTCCTTCACCTTGAAGATCTCAAAGCCCAGTTGTTCTCTTCCTCTGTTGTCCATTGAGCAGGCGGAAGAATCAATCATGCCATTCCCCTGCTTGAAGCTTTTCAGTGATTCTCAGGGCATTACAAATAAAACTCCAAACTCCTGCCTGTGGCCTTCTGAACCCTATATGTTCTGGCCCTTGCCAGCTTCTCCAGTCTCATCGTGGGTCACTCTCCCCCTCACCTTCCATTCTGCCTTTGCATCCTTTCTTCATCCTTTAACCGCTACAGTCACATCCCCACTCTCCTCACAACAGACTTCTCAAACGAATTCTCATTTCTTGCTCTCCCCATCTTTCCACTTCCCACTCACTTCTCAAGCCACTAAATGTGGTTTCAGCACCCCCAATCTTCTGACATTCCCTTCTCCAAGATTACGGTTATAAACTGCCAAATAGAATGAGTACTGGTAGCCACCCTTGTTTTGAAACTCACTTTCCGTAAACATGATTTCTACAACGCTGCTTTTTCCTTTGCCTGCTTCTGTTTTTTCCTTAGTCTTTGTGAATTCTTCTTTTTCTATTTACTGCTTAAACCTCCATGTTATCTAGAGATCTAACTTCAGTACCTCATGTTCCCACTCTACACTCTGAGCATCTGATTCCCTGTGCATGGCTTCCCTCCCCCCATCAGACACACCCACAGGCACCTCAACACAGCAGATTCCAAGCTTAGCTCACCATCTCCCACTCCCACTTCATGCCAAGAGCCAGTCCACTCCATTCAAGAAAAGCACTCACCCATATCTTCCCATTTGCCCAACCTGAAAATCTGGGAATCATTCCAGGCTGCTCATTCTCCCTCATCCTCCACCAGTGATTAACCTCCACATGAGAGTGAGGCAGGGCTTCCCTGATGGCTCAGATGGTAAAGAATCTGCCTGCAATAAGGGAGACCTGGGTTCGATCCCTGGGTCGGGAAGATCACCTGGAGGAGGGCATGACAACCCACTCCAGTATTCTTGTCTGAAGAATCCCATGAGCAGAGGAGCCTGGTGGGCTGCAGTCCATGGAGTCACAAAGAGTCAGACATGACTGAGCGACTAAGCATAGCACAGTGAGTGAGGCAAGTTTCTAAAAGTCTCCATCCCGGCTCAAGCCCATCCCCTAGTTCAGGCCTCCTCATCTCTCTTCCAAACTTTTGGACCACCTGATTACTGTGTTCCCTGTCTTTGTTTTTTTATCTCTTGTCCTCATTGTGAAGTAAAGTGAAGTGAAAGTCGTTCAGTCGTGTCTGACTCTTTGCAACCCCATGGACTATAGTCTAGGGAATTCTCCAGGCCAGAATACTGGAGTGGGTTGCCTTTCCCTTCTCCAGGGGATCTTCCCCACCCAGGAATCGAACCAGGGTCTCCTGAGTTGCAGGTGGATTCTTTACCAGCTGAGCTATCAGAGAAGCCCCTTGTCCTCATTGGATCATGTCTTATACAATTTTGTATCCTCTGGGGCTGCCACAGTGGCTGGCACATAGTGTGCACTTACAGTAGGCGTTGGTGACTATACAAATGAACACATTTGAATACATGACTAAAAGAAGGAATAAATGGGGCAAGGCACTTGGCATTGCCTAGTGCAAAACAATAAGTCTACAAAATTAAAATTCATGTCACTTGCACAATGACTTTGTGAGGTACTTATTATTCTTAACTTTTCTAGGTTAATAATTTAACCTAAACCATAGAATTAGCAAGTCAGAGAATCAGCAAGTGGAAAAGCCTGGATTTTAACCTATGGCTCCAAATCTTAAACTCTTCACCATGTCTGAGAGTTTTTCTCAGTAGTTGCATTATTATTTATTTATTTATGGCCATATTGTGTGGCTTGTGGGATTTAGTTCCCCTACCAGGGATTGAACCTGGGGCCTTGGCTGTGAGGGCACAGAGTCCTAACCACTGGACCACCAGGGAATTCCTAGCAGTTGCATTATTTTAGGTCCCACCAACTGTCTGGGATTAACCAGATTATTTTACTTTGCAGCACTGTTTCTAAACAATACAGTTTTGCCCTCAGAAGATGAAATGTACCCATTTCCTTAAAGCACAGAGGTTTATCTTCATTGTTGCTGCTCCAAACAACGTATGATCATGTGCAACTGCAGGTCGACCTTTCAGTCTGATGTGTATGTTCATAAAATGGCCCTGGATACCAAACGTAGGAAGAAATGTATGCACTCTGTGGCTTGAAGCTTTCACTTCCTTGGTGATTTTATCAGCCAATCATCTCCTAGAAAAGCTGACAGAGAAAGAACCTCACCCAAACAGAGTTTGATTTCCTGCACCGTCTTCTCTCAAACCACCTCTCCTCCCATGTTCCGTACCTCTGTGACTAGCCACCCATTTCCCAGACCAGAAACCTGGTTATCATCCCAAGTCTTCCTTCTGCACATCCAATCCAGCACCCAGCACCCAGCACCCAGGCAACCTATTCCACGCCTCAGTGTCCCCGGGGTCTGCTCTCTCTAAATTCCAGTGCCTACTGTCTTCATTCAGGCCTCCACCTGAATCTTCGCTGCGTTAGGAATCAGCCTCCTGTCACATCTCTCCATTTTCTGGTCTTGCACACACGAACTGTCATCCACACGGTAGCCAAGGTTATGATTCCAGCAGACACATCTGCTCATGGCAGATTTCTGCCTTTGAACCTCTAATGTCTTCTCTTTTGTCTCAAGATTAAGTTTACAGTCTTCATCATGGCAGACAGGACCGATCACGGTCAAGCCCCGCCCACCTCACCAGCCTCCGCTCGCTCCACTGTCCGCCTCTCAGCTCTGGCTTTGTGCTGTCTTCTTCTGCACTTGGCATTAACTGGCCCCTCCCTCTCCCACTTCAACTTGGTCAACTCCAACCAGTTCTTCAAATCTCAGTCTGGGCGTCATCTGCTCCCAGTGTCTCTGCCTTCCACAATCTGGGTTAGAGGCCTCCTTAATTTTCCCATGGGAGCCATATGGCATATTGTGATTGTCTACTTGTTTGTCTATCCTTTACCCTTACACCTCTTACTCAGTGAGCTCTGTGAGAGTCAGGAGTGTATCCTGACTTGCTGCCAGTGACATGATGAGAAGATCATCTGTTCCAGAGACACAGGTCATTTTGTTATCCCCGAAGGTCTACAGATTGGTTGGTTCAGGGTCAGGCTGAACCTACTCCAGTGATCCAGTGCAACCTCCACTCTCACAGTTTTAGATCCTATTTTCAACAGCTATGTTTACCCAAGATATAAGAAAAGAGTCTCCCACAGTACTTTGCTCATACCTTAATTATGACACTTTATTCTTTTTTTTTAGTTATTTAAGTTATATATACTTGCTTAAAAAGTCAAATGATACACAAATTTATAAAAAACAAAATAGCAGTTTCTCATATCACTCCCTGATTCTATTTCCCAAAGATAACCAGAGAAAATAGCATAGCAAAGTTTATTATTCTGTTTTATTAAAAAGAAAAAAATTCATATGCATTTTCTATACTCCTCTTCTGCAATTTTTTTCACTTTCTACTATTACAATCCTCAAACCAATACATAAACCCAGAGAACAGTATAATGTACCAGCCTCCGCTCGCTCCACTGTCCGCCTCTCAGCTCTGGCTTTGTGCTGTCTTCCTCTGCACTTGGCATTAACTGGCCCCTCCCTCTCCCACTTCAACTTGGTCAACTCCAACCAGTTCTTCAAATCTCAGTCTGGGCGTCATCTGCTCCCAGTGTCTCTGCCTTCCACAATCTGGGTTAGAGGCCTCCTTAATTTTCCCATGGGAGCCATATGGCATATTGTGATTGTCTACTTGTTTGTCTATCCTTTACCCTTACACCACTTACTCAGTGAGCTCTGTGAGAGTCAGGAGTGTATCCTGACTTGCTGCCAGTGACATGATGAGAAGATCATCTGTTCCAGAGACACAGGTCATTTTGTTATCCCCGAAGGTCTACAGATTGGTTGGTTCAGGGTCAGGCTGAACCTACTCCAGTGATCCAGTGCAACCTCCACTCTCACAGTTTTAGATCCTATTTTCAACAGCTATGTTTACCCAAGATATAAGAAAAGAGTCTCCCACAGTACTTTGCTCATACCTTAATTATGACACTTTATTCTTTTTTTTTAGTTATTTAAGTTATATATACTTGCTTAAAAAGTCAAATGATACACAAATTTATAAAAAACAAAATAGCAGTTTCTCATATCACTCCCTGATTCTATTTCCCAAAGATAACCAGAGAAAATAGCATAGCAAAGTTTATTATTCTGTTTTATTAAAAAGAAAAAAATTCATATGCATTTTCTATACTCCTCTTCTGCAATTTTTTTCACTTTCTACTATTACAATCCTCAAACCAATACATAAACCCAGAGAACAGTATAATGTATCTCTGTATATCTATCACTTATCTTCAACAAATATCAACAACTTGCCAATTTTATTTATCTCTCCTGATCGTCCAATTTTTCCATGAAATATTTCAGCAACTCTCAGACATTATCTTATTTCACCATAGTATTTTATTTTGTTTTGCTAACAGGTAAAACCTTTTAAAACAATCATTTTGCCATTATTATATCTAAAAATAGCAATCATCCTTTAATAAATAGTCTGTTTCTATTTTTCCTGATTGTCCCTAAAATTTTTTTAACCCTTGGTTTGTTCGAGTTACTATCCCAAATAAAGTCCATAACTTGTTGGAATGTCTCTTTGTCTCTTTCAGTTATAATGGTTTATTTCCATTCCCTCTTTTAGGTTACTTATACATGGATTTTGGAGAAGGCAATGGCACTCCACTCCAGTACTCTTGCCTGGAAAATCCCATGGACGGAGGAGCCTGCTGGGCTGCAATCCATGGGGCCGCTAAGAGTCGGACACAACTGAGTGACTTCATTTTCACTTTTCACCTTCATGCATTGGAGAAGGAAATGGCAACCCACTCCAGTGTTCTTGCCTGGAGAATCCCAGGGACAGCAGAGCCTGGTGTGCTGCCATCTATGGGGTCACACAGAGTCAGACACGACTGAAGTGACTTAGCAGCAGCAGCAAACAAGGATTTTTTGCCCTATAGAATTGCCCAGTCTAGATTTGACTATTACATACTCAGAATATTATTCCACATATTCTTCTCTTCTCCCTGTTTCCTATAAGCTCCACAATAGAACTAGACTCTTGATTAGATTCAGACTCAATTATTTGGGGTAGAATATTATTTGGGGTGGAATATTTAATACATGGGGCTAAGTGCTTTCTATTTTATCATAGTAGTAAGTACATCATGACTGGACATCCCTTGGATGTCAGTGTTGTCAACTGATCCATCCACTATAAAGTTTCCCATTAACTTGACACCTGCTCATTTTAATATCATCAATGATCACTATCTAGATGCATTAATTTGTTATGGGTTGCATATGGGTAATTTTCTAATTCTATCATTTTTTCTGCATTTGCTAGATGAAATTCTTTTGTAAAGAAAAATCTTCCCTCATCAACTGATAACTTAGAAACACAGCATGTACAAGAAAGACAGAAAAAGATGCTCTCTTTATCACTAACTTCCAGAGTAACATCTTGGTATCCTAGCCACCTCATATTAATCAAAGTTGATTAATAGGTTAACTTTTTTGTAATATCATCGTGAACTTCTAGTCTTTCATATTTTTGTTTCAATTCACAATATGTTTCAATTTACTATAGCTGTTGTTCTCATTGAAATTTATTTTTTCCTGTCTTTAACTTTGAAGCCCCTCCAGGTTGCCCCTGAGTCTATATATAGCATAAAATCCTCTACAGTTTCCTTGCTTTCTGGAACACAGGATATAGCAAACTTATCTTATCTATTTCTCATCATGAATTTGGAATCAACCATTACTTCAAGGAGTCTTTTTAATAGAAAAAAAATGGTATTTAGATATCAAATATAGGTGTTAGCAATACTCCTAGGCAGAAATTGATTCCAGAACTTTTCTGTAGACAAAGCTAAGAAATGTCTAATTTTTAGAGTTATGAAATAAGTTTATACTCTTGCTATTTCCTTGCTTTTTGTTTGACAATATAATATACATGATTGTTTTCATGTCAGCAATGCAGATCTAATTATTTTAGTAGCTGTGTAATATCAATATAGTAATATGACTATAACATGGTTTATATAACCAGTTTTCTCTTTAGGAAAAATATTAATTCAAAAGGCTTAATAAATTTAAAATCCCAATACCAGTGTCTTAAAGGGCATTTTAAATTATTTAATGTTACCTATTTTACTGATTCTTACTTTTGCAGGCTTAACCCCTAGCCTTGGTATACAGCATGAACTCAACATTTGTGTGTTGACTTGGATTGAGCAAGCCAAGGCTCACAGAAGAAGGTGTGAAAAACAAAAAGTCCAGGCTAATTGATGTGTTTGAACTGTGGTGTTGGAGAAGACTCTTGAGTCCCTTGGACTGCAAGGAGATCCAACCAGTCCATTCTGAAGGAGATCAGCCCTGGGATTTCTTTGGAGGGAATGATGCTAAAGCTGAAACTCCAGTACTCTGGCCACCTCATGCGAAGAGTTGACTCATTAGAAAAGACTCTGATGCTGGGAGGGGTTGGGGGCAGGAGGAGAAGGGGACGACAGAGGATGAGATGGCTGGATGGCATCACTGACTCGATGGATGTGAGTCTGAGTGAACTCCGGGAGTTGGTGATGGACAGGGAGGCCTGGTGTGCTGCGATTCATGGGGTCNAAAGACTCTGATGCTGGGAGGGGTTGGGGGCAGGAGGAGAAGGGGATGACAGAGGATGAGATGGCTGGATGGCATCACTGACTCGATGGATGTGAGTCTGAGTGAACTCCGGGAGTTGGTGATGGACAGGGAGGCCTGGTGTGCTGCAATTCATGAGGTCGCAAAGAGTTGGACATGACTGAGCGACTGAACTGAACTGAACTGAACTGAAGGCCTGTAACAACTCCAAAGGACCTTGGGGAAAGCTCTATGCCACTGGTCCAAAAAGGATGGCAGACCCATTTCACAGATTCAGCCCATCCCACACCTAAGCCCAACCCACAGATTAAAGCCAAATTCAGTGGAGCCTTGCCAGGATCAACCAACCCCCAAATGATTCACAGGTGCATAAGTGAGAACAAATGAATATTATTTTAAGCCACACTGAATTTGGGAGTAATTTGTTATACTTTATTATTATCATATTCTTGGACAGAATGACTTAATAAAGATATCAATTCTGCTCAAGAATATATATATATATTTACTGTGATCCCAATAAAATATACTGAGAAAGATTATTAGCTACATAAGATTTTATATAACTGAAATTATAGATGATATCAAAATAACAAGGGTGAGAGACCAGAGAAATAAGACTAGTATGTTAAAATTCTTGCTTGGGGGCAAACACAGCACTTACAAGTTTATATAGAGGTCAGAAAAAATAAGCAGAAGTATGCTTGGAAAATAGAAGAGCAAAAATAAATGTGTAACTTTGAAATCAGTCAAACAAAAATCTATACATCCAATGAAAGAAAAAAAAAGAGAGAAAAAAAATCTTGTAAGTGACTTAAGTGGGAATGGCACAGAAAGAACCTCCAAAAAGCCACTTGTCAATAAAAGTAATAAGAATACTGTCAAAAAAAAAAATTATCAAAAACCTAAGTGTAAGAGCTAAAACTATAAAACTCTTAGAAGAAAATAGAGGAAAAGCTTATAGACATAGGATTTGTAAGGATTTCTTGGATATAACACCAAAAGAACACAACAAAGGGAAAAATAAGTAAGTTGGATTCCATAAAAAAAATTTTTTTTTTAACTTATGGATCAAACACATCAACAAAGGCAATAAATGGAATGGGATAAAATATTTATAAATCATAGATCTGAGAAGGGATTGCTATTCAGAATATATGAAGAACTCCTACAACTCAACAATAAGGTCCATCTAGTCAAGGCTATGGTTTTTCCAGTAGTCATGTATGGATGTCAGAGTTGGACTGTGAAGAAAGCTAAGCACCGAAGAATTGATGCTTTTGAACTGTGGTGTTGGAGAAGACTCTTGAGAGTCTCTTGGGCTGCTAGGAGATCCAACCAGTCCATCCTAAAGGAGATCAGTCCTGAATGTTCATTGGAAGGACTGATGTTGAAGCTGAAACTCCAATACTTTGGCCACCTGATGTGAAGAGCTGACTCATTTGAAAAAACCCTTATGCTGGAAAAGATTGAAGACAGGAGGAGAAGGGGATGACAGAAGATGAGATGGTTGGATAGCCTCACTGACTCAATGGACTCAGTGGTAGACTCTGGGAGTTGGTGATGGACAGGGAAGCCTGGTGTGCTATAGTCCATGG
Source organism: Cephalophus harveyi (assembly GCA_006410635.1). Taxonomy (NCBI): domain Eukaryota; kingdom Metazoa; phylum Chordata; class Mammalia; order Artiodactyla; family Bovidae; genus Cephalophus; species Cephalophus harveyi. Next base: position 629,636 of record SJYT01008166.1, read on the forward strand.
GGTCGCAAAGAGTTGGACATGACTGAGCGAGACTAAACTGGACTGGATGACAAGGAGGTCATTCAATCCTAAAAGAAATCAACCCTGAATATTCATTGGAAGGACTGATGCTGAAGCTGAAGCTCCAATACTTTGGCCATCTGATTGGGAAGAACCGACTTATTGGAAAAGACCCTGATATTGGGAAAGACTGAGGGCAGGAGGGGAAGGGGATGACAGAGGATGAGATGGTTGGATAGTATCACTGACTCAATGGACATGAGTGTGAGCAAACTGTGAGAGACAGTGAAGGACAAGGAAGCCTGGTGTGCTGCAGTCAATGGGGTCACAAAGTTGGACACAACTTCGCGACTGAACAACAACAATAACTGAATCACTTTGAAATTAACACATTGTTAACACATTAACACACTGTTAATCAACTATACTCCAATATAAAGTTTAAATTTTTTTAATTAAAAAGATATAGCATTTCCCATTAAAAGGAACCAGAACTTCTTATAGTGATGGTTGATTTCAGGTCTGAGTCAGAAAATGTACAGTCTGAGCTTGGAACATCTTGACACAACAAAGAGCAAAGGAAGCTATCAAAGATTATGAAAAATGTGTGAAAAGGATTCAGAACTAACCAAAGAAGCTCCCACTCAGCCAATAATAGTACCAAAAATACAGTAGACTGAAACACATTAAATATTTTAAGTTCAAAATTTAATAATGATTCCCAAAAGGATGAACAAATAATAAAAAAACTCATTAGCCACCTTTGGAGAATGCTAGGGGAAAATCACATTATTTTGAATACCATAAATAAAAATAAAATGTAGAAATGTTGCTTTTATCATATATTTCAGGATAATCAACATTTAAACTGTTCTTCAGGGTGACATTTGACAAAGGGAGAATCTTTCTTTAGAAGTATTCCAGTTAATGAGTGAGAAAGGAACCAGGGAAGGAGAGGATAAAAAAAAAGTGAGGTAAAGGAAAAGACAGAGAGAATGAAGGGGGGTGGGTGGAGAATGTGAGGCTAATATTAATAGAAGAAAATATAGTGTCATACTTTTATGCAATTTCTTAACCAAGAACCCTAAACCACAAACCATAAGGGAAAGATGGGGGTGCTAGATTTGACTATATTAAAATCAAATCATTTTTTCAACAACAAATACCAGAGATACAGCTAAAGATGAAGGACAAATTATAGTAAGATATTTACACTTGTTCTAAGGTTAATAAAAAAGTAGCATTCAGAAGAAGTAAGGAACTCTTGCAAATCTGCCAGAAAGAGGAGACCCAAAGGAAAAATGGTTGATAACAACAGGCAATGAACAGAAGAACCCAAAGGATAATGGGCATAGGAAGGTCAGTTTCACCTAGAATTTAAAAGAAATGTCAAGTAAAGCAAACTTGTAAATAGTAGAAAGTTGGATAATATCAAGTGCTGGTAAGGCTATGTGGAAAATGGGAATCTTCACTGCTGATGAAAGCCTGACCTGGTAGAGCCTTTTGGAAGAGCAATCAAGCCATTTAGCACTAAAACAGCTGGGTTTTAAACCTCAAATTCTCACACGTGGCCATTGATCTCTGTCTGCAACATTGCAGACATTACTGCAACATTGTTTGAGGACTTGGTTACAATCTAGATGTCTCTCACTAATGTTAGTTGCTCAGTTCTGTCCGACTACCCTGTGGACTGTAGCCCACCAGGCTCCTCTGTCCATGGAATCCTCCAGGCCAGAATATTGGAGTGGGTTGCCATTTCCTTCTCCAGGGGATTTTCCCCACCCAGGGATCGAACCCAGGCCTCCTGCATTGCAGGCAGATTATTTACCTTCTGAGATACCAGGGAAGCCCACTAAGGAAATGTATAAATTAAAGTAACAGTATACTATACATGTCAGAAATAATGAACGAGATTTACAAACTATAGTGTGGAGTGCTCAAACAAACACAGTATCATGTAAAAAAGAGAGAAATGTAATGAGCTTTGTAGCTCAACAAAGGTCGTATATATTAAACATAAGCCCACAGACTTTCTTTCTACTTTCCAAGGATACATAAATGCACAGAAGCAAACGGATTGTGCCTGTACATTGCTCAACTTCAGGGTTACTATTCACACAGTTTCCTATGTGAATGGTGCCCTCTGCTGCATGATTCCAGAATACAGCATGAATGGTGCCCCCTGGAGGTGTGCAACAGGACAGCCCTGAATGTGTTAAGACGGGTTTGGAAGATTATAGACTAAATACACTAAAATAGGTGTCTACAGTGAGGAGAGAGGAAATGGAAGTAGGATTGGGGGAGGAAACATAAAGTAAAAATTAGAAGAGGGACCTTGAACAAACTGAGGATGGCAGTGTGACTTTAAAGAAGAAATACGATCCACTCAACTCTGTGGTCTTAAGGTGGGAAAGAATGACTATGAAGACAGTCATTCAGACAGCGCTGGCTAACCAACAACCTTATAAACTGTGCTAAGAAATGTGGATTTTATCCTGAAAGCAAGAGGGAATCCTGGAGATATTTGAAACAGGAAAAATTTGCATAAGACTGGATGAGAGGGGCAGAGATTGGGGCAGTAGTCCTTCACAGCAATCCACTCTAGGTGTCCACATGTGCAGTGGAGTCAGCATGGACACAGAAATGTGCTAAATCGGGTGTGCCTGCCCAACACCCTGGGCACAGGGATCTTTGGAAGACCCGACTCTGCCTCCCTCACCCTTCTCCGATCCTCAGGCTCACTCAGGAACAAGGCCTGGGGAAAAACTGGGCATAGCTCCAGCAGTCATGGTTGGTACTGCCTTCCATATGTGACTGTGAACAGGGCACAGCTGTCTGCTCTGATGGCCGAGGATTCCAGGTTGCTGACTATGCACCTTGTCCTTGGGACACTCAGTCAAAGCCTCCATAGTGACACAGGGTACTGATCTTATGTGAGAATACTGGCGAAGTCTTCAACTCTCAGAGAGATGCCCAGATATTTACATAGGAATTTCTCCTCCTTCATCTTGTCCTAAATCCTCACACTTACTGGACCTGTGGTTTTGAAAAAAGTCATTCCATCTCCCTGGTGGAAACACCTGGACAAGACTTGATAGTCTCTGAGTACCACTTTCTCCAGTGCCAACACTCTGAGGGCTGTGAGCAATCTTTTTCTGAGTGTGCAGAGCTTTTCTAGGGTAAATGTACCTGGAGTGATGCAGCAAAATGGATACAGATTTTAGTCAGGCTTAGGTTAGACTCTTGCATCTAGTACTCACCACATGGGTGGCCTTAGCTTCTTTATCTGTAAAAACTGGAGGTTAAATAGGTCTATCACAAATGACGAATGCAGGAAAAAAATGCCCGGGAGCTCAGCATGAGGAGCTTGCATTTGGAAAGCACTCAAGTATAGAGTCCCTCCTCATTCCCCTTCATTTCTTTTTAGGAGAACACATTTCACAAACACTTTCACACTGAAAACCTCACAAACTGTCATGATCAAATTTTCCCTTTTCAAGAATTTAAGGGTGAATTCAAGTATTGTATCAAATGTAGAAAGAAATGTCTAGAAAAATCTAAACTGTTAATTATAGGCTGTTAATAAACAAGTGGGCTTATGTATTTATTTTGGTTTAATTTTTGATAGGATGGATAGGGAGAGGCATGAAAGTAAGTATGTTCTATGATATCACCTTCTGAGGATAAACTTTTCTACTAGACTCAAGATGGAAAATGACAGCGAATATTTTCTTTCTATAAATCTGATTCTATTCATTAATCCCCTTAAGTTGCTCTTGTTGAGTTTTTGGCCCTCCTGCTCAGATGGGTCCCCTAGACAAGATTGCTACTAATAAGCAAGAGTTCAGAGAAATTAAGGAAGTAGGAAGAATAGAAAGCACCGTGTCCTCTTTAACACTCTGGTCAGATGACCTGCCCTTCAGGCTGTATGGATATTTTAAGTCAGTGGTTGCCAGTCCTGGATTCCAGGGGCCACAATGAATTAACTAATTAATTTTGGTTAAAATACTTTCTTAACAAAATATAATACCTAGTGAGAGTCAAGGTGTGGTGAAATATGTACTGTTATGCAAGGCAGATTGTAATTAGACCAAATCTTTTGAAAGGCAATTTGGCAATTAAGTATCAAGCCTTAAAGTGTTTGTACTCTTTGACCTGAGAATTCTCTTTTTGAGAACCTATCTTATTGGTGGAGAGCAGTATCTAATTAGGAAAACAGATATGTACACAAAGAAGCTTATCACAGTGTTGTTTTATAATAGAAAAAAAATTGGGAACAACCTAATAACATGAGAACTATTATACGCAATGGGGTGCATCCAATGCATGGGTGGAGCTGTATACAAGGAGTCTGTCGATCTGAGCCTAAAAGCATTCAGAAAATCTCATTAAAATTATATTTTTAAAAAAGAAGCAAAATATGAAATCTTCACAATTCAAAAGGCCTGGAAGGAAATATACCAAAATTTGATAATGATAACTTTAGGTGATGTGATTTTGAGTGACTTCCTTCTTATTTGTTATTTTTAGGGCCACCATAAAGACTATAGAATATAAATTTTCTAATTAGCAAGTCATCATCACCATTATCGTGTTTTATGAGAAAGTAAACAGAGATGCCAGATAAAATCTTTTTGGTTTAGGAGATGGCTGAGAATGGGATCACTAAGATCAAAGATACAATAAATCCTATAAATTCCAAAAAAATATGGAGTTGGTGGGTAAGGAGTCGGCTCCGTTTCATCCTCTCCTCCATAAGCGTACTGATTCCTCCCCAGGAATTCTGCTAGACTTGGAGCACAGGAGAGGAGGTGGTTTTTCCCAGCACACTTAAATCCTGGTGCTGGTGCATTCACTGTTACACATTCATCCTCATTTCTTAGTGGCATGCTGATTGTTTTAAAAGTGAATGAAATGTTAAGACTATCTAGCATTTGCTAGGCAGTTTCTAAGCACAGGCACTGTTTTGGTACTTTTTATCCCCATATTTCACCTTCCTCAGGCTTGTAAGAGTTCTCAGTAAAAGGAACCATTGTTTCTCTTTTCACCGTGTTCTCCTTTCTCCTACCCACACAGAAAGTGCCTTTGGGGGATATAATAATTGATTTGGATGAAAGAAAAAATGGGCAGACTGGGTCACGCTTTGTTATGAACAAAACTTCCTTCACTGCCTGAAGAGGTAGCTAGAGAAGCACCTTCGGGTGGCCAGCAAGGGAAGGTTCTAGAAAGAGGGCACCAGAAAGCCTTGCAGGCCTCCTCCCTGTGATGTGGCTTATTTGCTTTATGGGCTTCAGGCATATTTGCTGACATCAGCAGCCCGTCAAAGTTTAAAATAATAATAGTGAAAAGGAAAACAGCCCCTTTCTGCCAGGCAGTCCTGTTCTGCCAACTTCTGTGTTCTCTTTTGAGTTAATAAACGTCCAAGAACCACCTCCCCTGCCACCCTGGGGGCGGGGGAAAAGCACAATAATTTTAAAACCACCAGGTCAGGCTATTGCCAGCATAAACCATTCAGACAAGTAGCGTTTGTCACACTCTAATGAGGATTTTACCTCTGCCTCCAAAAGAAAGCTATTATTAGGCTTTGTGTTTATGGGATCAGATGATTGTCTGGGGACAGTGGGTTTCTTTTGGTCCCTTCCTCATTTTAATCATGCTCAAGATCAAATCCATAGGTGTTTTCTGCATCAGATGAAATGAAAAAACCATAATTATGCCAGCTAATGTCTTTGGAAAACATCAATTAAGAAAACGGCCTTTTAATTCCCATTTTGCTTGAAAATCTGAAAATATCTACACATGTAATAGCATGGTGGTGGTGGAGGGTGGGGGGAAGCCTGTCTCTTAAAAAGGAGACAGCTCAAATGGTTTGAGGAGGTCAGGTGAGCAGGTAGCTCTTGGCAACAAGTAGAGAATCTCTCCAAGGAAAGAAAGTTCTCTACAAAGTAAGACCTCTTAAGTTATCTTCCCATGTAGCATTGAAACTGGAGCCAGCCCCTACACAGTGAGGCTGATACCAGTCTGGCACTGCACACACACCCCATTGTTAATACCTCCTCAGGAGAGATTAGATCCCGCATTCCTCAGAAGTTCTGAGCTCCGGAGGGAACACCACCAGCAGGCTCCTTCCACCCCAGCAACAACTAGCTACAACTGATAAGTTTTCATTGAAATAACTGGAACAATTACACTGAGTCCCCACAGGGCTCTGTCACTAGCTATTAAGAGAGAAGCATTGCGCGTGCATGCTGTGGTTTCTGCAAAGGTGTGAGCCAGACAAGAGCAATACAAGTCTTTAGCTCCATTTTATATGCTTTTATCTATGGCTACGTGCCGTTGTGAACCAAATTCTTCACCTAAGATGTACTATTAGATCGTTTTATGTTATGTTTCCTTTTCAGGTCTTATCTAGTAAACTTGATATTTACACTATCTCAGTTTAGGTTTGGACAAGTAACTAATTAATCTCTGACCAAAGATAGACTTGGGTTTGTTTGGTAAAATCTGTTGAGGTCATGGCTGGTTTTAATCATGTAGCTTAGTTAAAAAGTTGAACACTAACAAAGATCTTTGCTTTCAAGGCTTACCTTTCAATCAGAGTGCTCATTAAACAGCAAATGTAGTTGTACTTGAATTCTGCAACTTCCCTTTTATTTTTTTCTGGAATAACAGTGTCTGAAGGATTAAGTGGCAATAAGAATAAAAGGACAACACACATCACTGTTGCAGGAGCAAATCGTAAAAGGCCTAGATTAAATTTTAACCGAGGTTATGTCCACCTTGATTCTATATCTCAAAGGATTAGGTTTGGCTCTGAGAATAATAAAAGGTGAGTTTGAAAACAAGGACCCTATTTTAACATATACTGTATTTGCTAGGAGGAGACAGAGTTAGTCTTCGAAAGAAAATAAAAGGCAAGGAGTTTAGCAGATGGGTAATTCCCAAATATGCAGAAATGTAAACAGCCAGGATTTGGGTGCCTATGGGTTTTTATCAAAGATGTAAGGCTGAGGCCAACACCAGTGCGTCCTCTTTGGCTAGTTTTAACACGTTCACAGTCACAGTTAACATTCAAGGAATTTCCTTTTCACCCAAGCGTTTCTTTAAAAAGTATTTTATACCACAAACTAAAGTTCTAGCTGCCATCAGTCCTTCCCATACAAAAAACTTATGAAATCGCCATAATACTTTTTTTTTCTTTTTTTTGAAAATGGGCTCGGACCACGTCAATTTCCTGGGGCGTTTGTTATCCAATATAAGGGGGCTTTCACCTCCTCCCTCCTTCCTTGCCCTGAGAGAGCCTGTAATGCAGACCCAGCTTCCTCGTCCAGCAACACCCTCCAGTTTCACTCCGGGGCCTGAGCAGCGCCGCTGCAGGCCCGGTGTCCCCCACCCTCCCCCTGCCCAGTCAGAGGGCTGCTGGCAGGCAAAAGCTCGGGGCCCACTCCCCTCAAGGTTTCAAGTCCCTGAGTCGGCCACGCCGGAGTTCTTCAAGGAAGGGAGAGGCAGCGGTCTCTCCCTCCCACCCTGCTCCTCCTACACAAGGGATTCGCACACGGGCACCGAGTCCGAGTCCTGGCTGTGCATGGAGCTCAGCCCGGTGTCCGAGTCCTCGTCGTTACCAGGGCAGCTCTTGGCCAGTCCGCGGGCCTGGTCCACCCACACCTCGGCGCAGCCCTGCGGCCCGGGGTCCCTCGAGGGCCCCCTGGACACCGGAGTCCCATCGGGCGCTACCGTCAGCTCCAACGTGTGCAAAGTCTGGAGAAGGCCCTGGAGCTCGCGCTCCTTGCTGTCCCACTGCTGCTGGCTGTAATCCAAGTCCGACTTGACGGCCTCCAGGTCCGTGTTGAGCCGGAGCCCGATGTAGAGGCTGGTGCTGAGCTGCGTCCGGACCCGCTCGCGCTCCAGCAGCAGCTCACCATCGAGGCCGCCCTCGGCGTCCGGGGGCTCCTCCCGGGCTGCGAGCTCCTCCTGGCGCCTCCTCATCCACCTCTGGTTCAGCTCCTCCTGGATTTCGGCCGACAGGCGCTCGAGCAACTCCTCCTGCTGGGCCCGCTGCTCCTGCAACTGCAGCAGGTCGTCGCAGCGCCGGGCCAGCTCCTCCAGCGCCACCGCCTTCGCCTCGCCGTCCAGGGGCGGCGTCGCTGTCGTCGCTGCCGCCGGCTCGGGCTCGGGCTCCGGCTCCTCTCCTGGGCCGGTACCGTCGAGTTCGATCCCGGCACCCACCAAGTAGGTGTCCTGCACGTAGTTCACGCCGTGTCGCCGCATGCGGTCCAGATGAACCTTGGCTTCGTAGCGGTCGATCTCGCGGTCCAGCTCCCGAAGCCGCTGCACCTGCTGACGGATGGTGTGGTCCTGGGAGAGCACCAAGTGCACCAGCGTCTCCATACGCTCCACCGAGGCGCTCTCGGTGGCCCGCGGCGACGACGACGACGAACAGGATGAGGCTGCGGACGACGAAGTGGACGAACAGGGCGACGACGGCTGCTGCTGGCGCCGCCGGTTGAGCTTGGCCAGCTTGCGGAAGGCCTTGCGCACCACCCGTCGCTGCTTCTCCTGGGTCATGGCTAGGCTGGGCCGCGCTGGGACCCCCCGCGCGGAGCAGGGGCGCTCGCGGCTGAGCACGACGCGCGCCTCGGCACTGCGGGGACCCGCGTTGGGCAGCGACGCCTCGCTGCGCACCAGCACGAAGCGTACGTTCTCTTGCTCTTCGCCCCAGGCGGCCCAGAGGCGCAAGATGCGCGTCTTGTTGGGCAAGATGCGCTCAAAGCCCCGCCACTTCTCCACAATGCAATAGCACTGCGGCGGCCCGCACAGCATGCCCTGGGGCAGCGCCTCATCGTCGTCGTCCTCGTCGTCCTCGTCCAGGGGTTCCGGCAGCTCTCCCGGGCCTGGCGGGTCGCCGGCCGCCCCCCGCCGCCGGCTCCGCCGCTGCCGCCGTCGCCGCCGGCAGCCATCCTCCAAGAGCACCCGCACTACGTCCGAACAAGTGGTGCGGCGGGAGAGGCCGGACACCAGTTTCTCCTCCTGGCAGATCCACACTGATATCTTCTTCTCCGAAGGATCCATGGCGCAACCGGGACGCAGGTGGCGCGGGGTGGGGGGTCGAGTCCCGCCGGGGCGGCAGGGGCAGCAGGCAGCCCAGCAGCTCTGGAAGAAGGATTGGAGCTCGGGACCCTCGCTCTCTTCAGCACCGGCCCTTCTCCCCGCTGAGCGCGGAAGGCAAGCTGAGGCGGTGCTCCGCCGGGACGGTGCGCTCCAAGAGCCGCGCGCCCGGGCTCGGGCTCCCGCGGCTGGGCTCTGCCCAAGGTTCCCCGGGCCTCTGGGTTTTGCTCCTCCCCACGTGGCTCCTCCCCCTCCCGCTCCCAGCGCCGGGAGCTGCTGCCCGAACGCGGGAGGCGCGGAGCCCAGGCCCGCCCCTCTCCCGCGCTGCGGGCTTGGGGACTCTGCAGCGCGTCCGTGTGAGAAGGGGACTCCGGGACCCCTCCTCTGCAGGGCCTGGAGCCTGTGCCCAGGCGCGGATTAGCTCTGCGTCTCTCTGGGCCCACTGGCTCCTCTCCTTGGGTCTAGAGCTAGCTGGACTGACTCGCATTTTTTCTCGGCGCCCCAGGGGCGTTTCCTGGACTTTCAGAGCAGCGCCGTCTGACAAGTGCCCCGGCGCAGAGAAACCGAGACGCTGGGTATCTCTAACGAAGATTAACCTACCTGACCTCTAGCTGGGATCTGTAACTGCAGCCTACAACGGGGAAGGCCTTCAGCCTTAGTCTGGAGGCAGTGTTTGCATATGGAAGGAGAACTTGTAGATTAGATTAGTAAAGTCTAGACTTGCGGGGTACTTCCTGGCATCGTCGTGTCTTTGACTCCTCACGTAGCCTCGGCGTCGCATAGCCTTCTTGGTAGGGGGACCCCTGATTCTAGAGGGAGTTCCAGGCCCAAGCTCTTTTGCAAATCACAGCTCTTTTTCCAGATCCCACCTTCATAAACAGAAACCTAGTCGTTACCGCGACAGTTTCTGGCATTATCCAGTACCCAGATGTGGTCAAGTGGAGATAAGAGCCAACTTGCACAGCTCAAGAAATCCAAGACCAAAATGCAAATAAGATTTTTTTCATCCTCAAATGCTGATGAGGATGGTTCATTGTGTGCAAGTCTTACTCTCAGCTTGTCCTTGGAGCACAGGCTTGATAAGATCACTCCTTTGCTTCAAGACCTTGAATGGCTCCTCACTGCCTCTTGAATAAAATATTTTATTTATTCATTCATGCCCTCGATAAATATTTGAGTACCCACTGTGCTCCAGTATTCAACACAGGTGCTAAATGTGTCAAACACAGGACCTTCTGTGCTCTGATAACAGGGAGCATGAGGTGGCAGAGGAATACTAGAATAGTATCCTAATCAATCTGCAAGAGTTGAGGAAGGATTTCTGGGGAAGTGTCATCTTGGCAAGACTGAACGCACCATTTGAGTCATCCAAAGGAAAAATAAATAGATGGGACAATTCCATGTGTCGGTATTTGGACTGGATCCTAAGGGCAATGAGAAGTCATGGAGTGTGGATTCTGAGGTCAGACTGCCTAAGGAAAAATCTCAGCCTGTCACTTACTACCTCTGTGGCCTTAGAAAAAGTATTTCATCTCTCTGAGCTTCACCTGTGAAATGGCGATAAGACAAATACCTGCCTGATGCAAACTATTTTATATAGGATAGATAAACAACAAGGTCCTACTGTATAGCACAGGGAACTGTATTTACTATCTTGTCATAAAACATAATGGAAAAGAATGTGTATATATATATAAATGAATCACTTTGCTGTACAGCAGAAATTGACACAACATTGTAAATCAACTATACTTCAATTAAATGTTTAAAAAACCTACCTAATAACTCTAAAAGATAGATGCTTGGACCTGTTAAGTCTACAATAGAAATTTTATTGGAGGATTAGAACTCACATGGTGTATTAGTCTTCTATTGTTGTTAACAAATTACCACAAATTTAGTGGCTTAAAATAACACCCTTTTTATTAGTCCTGCAGGTCAGAAGACCAACATGGCATGTCTGGGTCTTCTGGCTCATGGGCTCCCAAGGCTTAAAGGCAAGGTTTTTGCTGGGTTGAGCGCTCATATGGAGGTTCTGGGAAAGAATCCATTTCCAAACTCACTCAGGTTGTTGGAAGAATTCAATTCCTTGCAGTTGTAGAAATGAGGTCCTTGGTTCCTTGCTTGCTATTGGCTGGGGTTACTCTCAACTCCTGGAAGCCTCCCTCAGGTCTTTTCCATATCATACCCCCCTTCATCTACAAGCCATCAACAGCATGTCAAATCCTTTGATTTCTCCTTGGCTTGAAGTCTCTGTGACTTCCCCTTCTGCTACATGCTGGAGAAAACTTTGCTTTTAAAGGGCTGGTTTCATTAGGCAGAGTCACGTGGATAATTTCTCTGTCTTAAAGGCTGATTAGTAGCCTTAACTAACTGCAAAATCTCTTTTGCTGTGTAAGATAATCACCAGAGTAACACGAGGGGATGGAGATCATGGGGCCATCTTAGATTTCTGCCTATGAGAGACCCTAATGTGATCATTCTCCATTTTGAAAAATCACTCTGTTCGCATTGAGGATGATGGGTGGGGGTCAGGGTGAGACGCCAGGTGGTCCTTTAGAAGACTGTCATATTCATTCAAGGAGGAGATGGTGGCCTGCACTGAGAATAGTGAGAGGACTGGACAAAACTGAGCTGTCAATTTTGAGGGAGGCTGGAGATGCAGGACTTGGTAATGGATTTAAGGGGCATTTTCATCTCCCTAGCATGGTATTGGGGGTCTCTTATAATCTAGTCCAGCCCACTTGCTAGCTCCTCCCTCACATGCTTGGCTATCTCTGCCTCCTTCCCCTGTCCCTCATGATTGCTAGAGCTTTGTTATCAGCTGCAGTCCCTTTGTTATCAGCTGCAATCCCTCCTAGATGTTAAGCTCCACAAAGGGAGGGATCATATCTTCTTTGCTCACTTTTGAATCCTCTGCATTTAGCACATTCTAGGTTTACTAGGTATCTATTGAATTTTAAAAATGGATGAATGAATGAATGAATCCTACATTCTTGCAAGTCAACACCTCATTCATTCAGAGCAGCATCTGCATCCTGATGCATTCATGCTTTTGTACATGCTTTCTCTGCTAATTAGGACCACTCTTAAACAACTGAAAAAGTCCTACTTGTCCTCCAGAAGTTCAGCTCAAACATCATGAGGTGTAAGAATTCTTTATTTCCTCCTCCAAGTTGAACGGGCTCCTTGTTTCTCTTTTGCCTCTCTTGGTACACAGGTTACTTTGCAATGTGATGGTTTTTTGTTTTGTTTTTTTCTCATGTCTGTTTGTCCCTCAAGATTTAAGAGCTCTTTGAAAGGGTGAATTGACTATCTTATTTATATTTTGGTCCTTAGTGCTTGTTGCTTGGTACACGCTGCTGCTGCTGCTAAGTCGCTTCAGTCGTGTCCGACTCTGTGCGACCCCATAGACGAGAGCCCACCAGGCTCCGCCATCCCTGGGATTCTCCGGGCAAGAACACTGGAGTGGGTTGCCATTTCCTTCTCCAATGCATGAAAGTGAAAAGTCTAAGTGAGGTCGCTCAGTCGTGTCTGACTCTTTGCGGACCCCATGGACTGCAGCCTACCAGGCTCCTCCGTCCATGGTAGGCCCTTAATCTTACTTAATACTGTAAGGAACACTAAGATAAATAATATCTAGGATATTGTGCTGTCCTCAGTCAGTTCAGTTCAGTCACTCAGTCGTGTCTGACTCTTTGCGACCTCATGAATCGCAGCACGGCAGGTCTCCCTGTCCATCACCAACTCCCAGAGCCTACTCAAACTCATGTCTATTGAGTTGGTGATGCCATCCAGCCATCTCATCCTCTGTCGTCCCCTTCTCCTCCTGCCTTCAATCTTTTCCAGCATTAGGTCTTTTCCAGTGAGTCAACTCTTCGCATCAGGTGGCCAAAGAATTGGAGTTTCAGCTTCAGCATCAGTCCTTCCAATGAACACTCAGGACTGATTTTTTTTAGGATGAACTGGTTGGATTTCCTTGCAGTATAAGGGACTCTCAAGAGCGTTCTCCAATACCACAATTCAAAAGCATCAATTCTTTGGCACTCAGCTTTCTTTATAGTCCAACTCTCACATCCATATTTGACTACTAGAAAAACCATAGCTTTGACAGACGGACCTGTGTTGGCAGAGTAATGTCTATGCTCTTTAATATGCTGTACAGGTTGGACATAGCTTTTTTTCCAAGGAGCAAGCATCTTTTAACTTCATGGCTGAAGTCACCATCTGAAGTGATTTTGGACCCCCCCCCCCCCAAAATAAAGTATCTCACTATTTCCATTGTTTCCCCATCTATTTGCCATGAAGTGATGGGACTGGATGCCATGATCTTAGTTTTTTGAATGTGCTGTCCTCAAGGTTATTATCATTTCTTTTTAGTAACAGATAATTACATGAAATCCCTGTCATAGGAATGTGATATATGACATTCCTTCTGGATCAATTAAAGGGTAGAATGATCAAGGGGTCCTGGGAAGGTTGAAGAAGCAGGGCTTTAAGTGAAGAGAAGGAGTTGATGGGAGAAGTTACATGAATTAAAGTGTTAAGGTGGCTGTACACATGGCTGTGTATCAGTGTTTTAGAGTACAGGTTCTGGGGTTGCCATGCCTAGATATGAATAGTAGCTATAAGCTTTATAAGCTTTAATTTCCTCATCTGGGACAAAAGGAATAATAGAACCTCCTTATAGAATTGTCATGAACATGAAATTATGTACAACACTTAAAAATTTTAGTATGGTATCTGGCATACAATAAATGCTCAATAAAACATAGCTAGCTTTATCCACACATTTTGAGTACCAGTCCAACCTGTGTCCTGGTCTGCGTGCTAAGGCTACAGCCGTGAATTAGACAGGCATGGTCCCTGCCCTTACAGAGATCACAGTCAAGACTAGTTTAGTATTTGTTTGATTAGAAATATATTTGTTAGATTAGCTGAGGCTGTAGTAATAATAGAGTCAAGCATGTATAATGGTTCAAATGTAACAAAGGTTTATATTTCTCTGACATAATAATCAAAAGCAGATATCCTGGTTGGTAGGTCGCTTTAATCCAAACAATGATACAGGGATCCTGGTTCCTTCCATCTCTTGACTCCAAAGTCCTCTAGGCTTCATCATCTAAATCCAGCCAGAGGAAAAGCAGAGAAGGAAGGGGCATAGCCTTTCCTTCAAGGCCTTGGCCAAGAAACGAAGCACACTGCTTCCCCTCACATCGCACTGACCAAAACCCAGCCACGTGGCCAGTTGCAATGGAAGGGAGGCTGGGAATGTAGTGAGTGTCTCAAAAGAAGAGGAAGTGGGTTTTTATGAATAGCTAACTACCTGCCAGAAGATTCTTTATAAGAAATTGGAGATGATGCAGAGGGATAAGTTTGAAAGTCTGTCTGTTCCAACAGGAAGTCCACAGGCCAATTCTGGCCATCTTAGATGGAGCAATCCCTTTCCAAGTGGCCATGACCCCAACATCCTCTGTGTCTCTTATAGGACCCAATTCACCTACCTCCACAACTTGCCTGCCCACTGTAGCCATTTGAGTTTGTGACTCTTGCTTCTGCACCTCCTCCTAGGATTATCTCACCAACTACCAGGGAGTTAATACTAGCAGTATGCCATGGATCCCAAATCTAGGCATCTCTTTCAGATTTCCTTGTCTCCAAATATGCACAGGTAACTGCTTGCCGGATAGCTCCACTTAGATGGCCCCCAAACACCCTAGACATTTGTCAAAAAGATAAATTGCACTTAGCATCTTTCTTCCCAAACCCTTTCTGCCCTCTGAACCTCTATTTCAGAGAATGGCCCCACCATTTAGGGGCTTCCCAGGTGGCGCTAGTGGTAAAGAATCTGCCTGCCAAAGCAGGAGACACAAGAGACGCAGTTCGGTCCCTGTCTCGGGAAACTCCCCTGGAATACAAAAGTGGCAACCCACTCCAGTATTTTTGCCTGAAAAATTCCGTGGCCAAGAGGAGCATAGGCACCTACAGTCCATGCAGTCACAAAGAGCTGGACACGACAGAGCCACTGAGCTCACACACACCCCACCATTTACCAGATGAGATGAAGCCTGAGGACCACCCTGCATCATCACCACCTACCTTGTTTCACACAGTATAATGATTTTCTGAGAGCAGAACTGTTTTGCTTTCTGCTGTCTCTCCAGTTCTGAGCAACAGCAGGCGTTCAGTGTTGCAGGATGAATGCATGGACAAATAAATGAATTGCTTTAAGCCCCATTATTTCTTACCTGGATCCTGCACTTTGCCCCACGCTAGTTTCCTTGTCTCTGGTCTTGCCTTTCTCCCTTACTCCTTGCTGACAAATGTTTGATGGCTCCTCATTACCTTCAGGATCCAGTCCAGCCCCGTGAGCAGAACCTGTATACCCTCAGGATCTGACGTCTGCTTCACTCTCAGCCTGTACACTCCAGCCACCCTCTTCTTCACACTCTTCCTTCTGACCCCCTGGCTAATTCCTACCTACCCTCCAAGTTTCAACTTAACTGTCACCTCTTCCCAAAAGTCTTCACTCACGACAACATCTGCTCCAGGAAAAAAATCTAAACAGGACTGTGCTTTAGGAAGATTAATCTTTTTCAGTATGTAGGATCAATTGAAGTTGTGATACACTTTTGTTAAGAAGTGTGAAGGGGAGGTACTTAAAAATTCAGACTGCTGTCACTTAAACATAAGCCAAGAAAATGCCTGCCAGTACATCATGGCCATTTTCAGTCTTAATCCTCAGGGCTGCACTGTCTAATACAAAAGCCACTAGACATATGTACCTACTGAGCACTTGAAATATGGTTAGCTGAACTGAGGTGTGCTATGAGTATAAAATGTACACTAGATGTCAAAGACTCAGCATACAAAAAAATTAATAACTCAGTAATATGTTATATTGATTACATGTTGAGATGATACTATTTTGGAAATACTTGAGTTGAATACCTACTTCTTTCTTTTTCATGGATGAAACAACACATTTATTTTGATGAATTTTTTTTTTTTTCAGACAACATAAGAATGATATGTAAGTGATGTTTGGTTACCAAAAAAAAGTATAGGAAAACAAAATTTAGATACATTAAAATAGACCTGCTTCCAAATTCTAACAAAAATAACTGAATTTCATTAATTATTATTTTCTGTAACAGTGGTTTACTCTTACATGAATGGGACTAAGTTCTACCACATTTACCCCTTCTTTTTAATTCTTTTTTAATGTGGCTACCAGCAATTTTAAAATGTCCATACACATTATAGTATATAATATCCATTAGACTGTGCTGCCTGGGGAAAGGCCCAGAAAATTGAAGCAAATTCTTCAAATCTCTCCAAGTGTGGAGTTATCCTGAATATCCTAAACAATTGCATTTTTGCCTGGGTTACAGCCAGAGAAAGCAATTGCATACCTTTTCTGGATTTGTAGTTTGAATGTTTCTTTTTGTTTCATGATGTCCCTTAAAAAAGTTTCTTATTACAACCTACACTACCCCCATTAGACTGTCTAAGAAGCATGTTCTCTGAGTCCAGTCCTACAGCTGATTCAACTGAAAGTCAAGTGGTTACTTCCCAGACAGGACTTCAGCATTCTTGCTTATCTACCAGCCCAGACCCTTGATGGAGATTCAGGCAGTGTCCTGGGCCAGAAAACACATAGGTTTCACAATAGGAGAAAATATACAAAATTATATTTATGACCTGGGTGCAGGGAAGGCATTCATAAACAGGACATAAAAAATCAAAATTCATAAAAGATCAATAAACATGACCACACAAAAAATGTAAAGGGTTGTGAAGATTACAGGTGCTATTGGCTAAGGGGAAATCTAGTTGAGTACCTGGTTTAAAGAATGTGCTTCACAATAGAGCTTTGCTTTCTTTCTACAGGTTTCACAATAGGAGAAAATATAAAAAATTATATTTATGACCTCAGTGCAGGGAAGGCATTCATAAACAGGACATAAAAAATCAAAATTCATAAAAGAAAAGATCAATAAATACGACCACACAAAAAAATGTAAAGGGTTGTGAAGATTAAGGGTGCTATTGGCTAAGGGGAAATCTAGTTGAGTACCTGGTTTAAAGAATGTGCTTCACAATAGAGCTTTGCTTTCTTTCTCTTCTAGTGCTGGCAGAGCCCTTTGCTAAAACGTCCTTATGCTGGATCTCAAGGATGGTGTGCCATTTGACACTGTGGTTTTTTAGTCACTTACCTTTCTAACACCTAGGAGAGGGAAGACATAGCTTCCTCACCCTTGAGGAAACTGAGGCCACGGGGAAGGGACTGACCACTTTCCCAGTTCATAGAATTCTGTGGGAACTGGCGTTTTGTCTGGAGTTTCTATCTGTCTAATCTATCAGTCACGGTTCATGGCAGCTGTGGAACACCCCAAACAGGAACTTCCGCCCTTAATTATACAGAGGCTTGCAGAAGTGTGACTGGACTTACTGCCTGAATCAGTTCCACTTAATGATTAACTGTAGAAAATAATCCAGAAAATTATGTTTACAAAAGCAAATGGTTGCTCTCAAATGCACTAGAGGGAATCTGGGAACTGCCATGCTCATCCAAGGGACCCATTCCTGGTCAAACCAAACACTTGGCTGGGGACATCCTCCGGGATGTTGCTTCTCAAATTGGGTCAGTGGTCCACCTGCCCAGAACTGCCTGTGGTGTTTATTAAAATGCAGATTCCTGGCCTCACTCTAGACATAGTGAACCAAAGTCTCTGGAGGTAAACCCTCAAATTTGCATTTAAAGCAGTGTCTTCTGATTCTTACTCACGCTAAAGGTTGACCCCAACTTTTCTAGAAGAACAGGACCAGAGACAAGAACGCTCTTAGCAAGAATGCTCTTCAGCCATCTTGGCCCTGTAGATGGTAATCATATATAAATGACAAATATACACAATAGGGTGCTGACAACAAATGACAGGTGAGAAAGAGATGCCCCTGAGAAGAAGAAGGTAAGAGAAAGGATAGAATAGGCGGGGAGCTGCTCAGTTTTTACCCTCTGGAATCTTTACTTTTTGGTGGGAGCCTAGGTTACAAGATGATAACATAGAAATGTTTAGGTAAGGGAGTCTAATGTAGCAATGAGTTTAGGCACCTGAAAGACATCCTGGAAGATATTTAGCATTCCTAGTCTTTGTTCCAATGAAACCAACCTAGTTCCTGATTCGCAAATCATCCTGGAAATGCAAAGCACTGACAGTCAAAGAGAAATCTCTCCAGCAAAAAGGCATCATCTAGTCAATGGTCTGTGACATCACCATTGAAGACTAAGTCAAAGAGGGTTTTGTGTGATTAATTTTCATTATCTGTTGTTACCCAGTTAATGAAAGGTGATACTATTAATGAGTGTGTGAACGAGACAGTGTCTTCACTGCCACATCTGAAACATTTCCCAGCTTTTTCAGGGTAGAACAGGCCTGACCCAAAGTGTGGCCTTTCTTCATTATAGAGAGATATAAACCCTTTCTTTCCAACTGCCCAACACCAAATTATTGTGTGTCAGCTGCTCACCACCCAGGACACAATATAAGGCCTGTACTTGAGTTACTGCTATTTTATGTGAGCAAAATGCTAGCTTTCTTTTCTCAGGAAAGTGGATTGATTTGAGAGAAGTTTCAATACCACATTTCTTGGTCTGAAAGCATGATTGTTTAATAGCTGGTTGTGAACTGCATGGAACTTGGCAACTCTCTTTAAGAAATAGTTAGAAGATGTTAAATTTGATTAAATGGAACCTTTGATACAAATAACTTTGAGACAATGAAATGTCTTCACAAGGAGATGTTCTTTTTCCCCCACTGAGGAAGAAATGGAGACATGTTTCTACTGTCAGTGCGTCCTGTCCATCTGATTATAAAGGAAGGCTGTGGGCTAGATAAGCAAAAATAGGTTACATTTGGGAAGCCAGCAGTGTCTCCCTGCTAGCTGAAGAAGTTCCCCTTTGTTTCACTCTTGAAGCACTGCGTTGTTTTCTTGGACTGCTGCTCTGAATTAAACCTGGGTTCAACTATGGATCCCTTACACTTGATTTTGTGATTGGAAGACCTACACAAATGCAAACCTAGAATATAATTGAACTCTTAAGAGCTAAAATCTCCACGAATAAGAAAGAAGCTACTTGATCCTACAGAAGATTGTCTGGTTGCTTTCTCTTTTGTATCCACTGTTAAACTAAAAAAAGAAATCACTGAGTTATCAGTCTGTATTCACTACTTGAGAGTACACATTGAAGAATTTTACAAAACAAAGTTGTGTCATAAAAAGTATTTCATTCATGTGATTCAGCCATCCCATTTCTCCATATGTATATAACCAAAATAATTGAAAGTGGAGTCACGAATAGATATTTGCACACCCATGTTCATAGCAGCATTTTTTAAATAGCCAGCAAAGGTGGAAGTAACCCAAATGTCTATTGGTGGATAGTTGGATATATAAAATGTGTTATCAATACATATAATTCAGATTTAAAAAGGAAGAAAATTCTGACACATGCTACAACACAGATGAGTGTTGAGGACATTATGCTAAGTGAAATAAGCCAGTCATTAAAAAAAAAAAAAAAATACTGTGTGATTCCACTTATAAGGTACCTAGAATAGTCAAATTCATAAATACAGAAAGTAAAATGGTGCTTACCAGGGCCTGGGGTAGCGGGGAATGGAGAGTTACTGTTTTATGGATATGAAGTTTCTGTTTTTCAAGAAGAGTTTTGGATATGGAGGTGGTAATAATAGAACAGCAGTGTGAACGAACTTAATGTCACTAAACTGTGTACTTAAAAGTAGTTGTAAATTTTATGTTATGTACATTTCACCACCATTTAAAATCATAATATTTAAAAAAATATTTTAGAATTTTTATGTCAAAACTCTTCTCAAAGGAAGCTTCAACTTTTTCAAAATGGAAAATACTTTTCACATGACTTTCAAAGTAAATACAATGTCTTGTTAATGTTCTGCACCTTTAAGGAAACTAATACATTTCTGATGACTGTTCATTTGAAGAAAAAACTTATGTCTTCCTTCTGCTTTTATATCCTTTCTCCCTGGCTCCATGTATTTGTCAGCTTTGTCAAGGATCTATGCTGATTTGTGGATTTATTGCTCCAATCTTTACGAGAAACTTAGGTAAATAGTTGCAAGCTTTGGTAAGCTTGAAAAATGATAGCTAGGTACAAGTCTTTTATGTTGAGAAAACTATGACTACAAAGTATATTCTTAATAAAATTAATGTTCTCTGTAGTTCACTGAGCCATGCGTAGAATAAACAGCACAATTTCTGCCAGGAGACAGTTGATATGAACACACGCTGTCCTAGTAGATATTTGCTTATTAAGCAATGGCAAAGAATAGAGC
Organism: Cephalophus harveyi; assembly: GCA_006410635.1. Lineage (NCBI taxonomy): Eukaryota > Metazoa > Chordata > Mammalia > Artiodactyla > Bovidae > Cephalophus > Cephalophus harveyi. Next base: position 650,119 of record SJYT01008166.1, read on the forward strand.
TAGAGGGACCCAAAGACGTTGTTTTTGTGCCTGTTTCCTGGAGCTACAGGTTTCTAAGCAGGTCTCCTAGAGCAACAGAAGACAGGGCTCTAAGCACCCCATTCCTATATCAGCTGGTGAAGCTCCATTTGGGTATATTTTATACATTGGGGCTCCATATCCCCCAAAAGTTTGAAATCCACTGGCCATGAAAATGTGTTGCCTGACTCTGCATCTTTCCCTCTCTCCTTTTCACTTCCCAATTGCCCAAATTCCCTATGGGAATCAATGCAGCTATAGGGAGGCTGACTCTAATCTCAGCAGTGGGAATGGACCTAGCACCACATGACCTCAGCCCCGCCAATCATCACATTTCATCCCCTGTCAGTGATTGGTTCGGGGACAGGCACATGACCTCAGAGGGTGTGGTTAGAGTAAATCTTAGCGCTTCTACTGATAACACTGGCACAAAGATGTTTTCTTTGTGTTATTCATGAATGAGGGCATATAGAAACAGGAAACAGCTAGAAGCTGTTTTGCAACCAAATGGACTGCTGAGGTCTGCCTAAGATGAAGCCACACCAAGGAAGCAGTAACAAGAAATGGTGAGAGGAAAATTGGTTCCTGGCTAAGTTGTTTGAGCTAAACTTCAAGCTTTTCAAATCATTTTTGGGCTTTTCAATTACATGAACCAGGAAATTCCCTTTATAAGTTAAGTCAATATGAGCCAGTTTTTATGTTACTTAGAAACAAAAATATCTGAACTGTTGCACCATTGATCCATGTCAAACAATCCCTTAATTTTACAGATAAGGGAACTAGGACCCATGGATACTCTGTGGATAGTTAAGAGGCATAGCCTCCCAGTTCCAGGCCATTTTCTTTTCAGTGTCCTAAGGTCCGTCTAGTCAAGGCTATGGTTAACAGTGTCAGACTTTATTTTTCTGGGCTCCAAAATCACTGCAGATGGTGACTGCAGCCATGAAATTAGAAGACGCTTACTCCTTGGAAGAAAAGTTATGTCCAACCTAGATAGTATTTTCAAAAGCAGAGACATTACTTTGCCGACTAAGGTCCGTCTAGTCAAGGCTATGGTTTTTCCTGTGGTCACGTATGGATGTGAGAGTTGGACTGTGAAGAAGGCTGAGTGCCGAAGAATTGATGCTTTTGAACTGTGGTGTTGGAGAAGACTCTTGAGAGTCCCTTGGACTGCAAGGAGATCCAACCAGTCCATTCTGAAGGAGATCAACCCCTGGGATTTCTTTGGAAGGAATGATGCTAAAACCGAAACTCCAGTACTTTGGCCACCCCATGCGAAGAGTTGACTCATTGGAAAAGACTCTGATGCTGGGAGGGATTGGGGGCAGGAGGAGAAGGGGACGACCGAGGATGAGATGGCTGGATGGCATCACGGACTCGATGGATGTGAGTCTGAGTGAACTCCGAGAGATGGTGATGAACAGGGAGGCCTGGCGTGCTGCGATTCATGGGGTCGCAAAGAGTTAGACACGACTGAGCGATTGAACTGAACTGAACTGATGTCTCTTCCCACCTGTAAACTCCAGAGAACCTGAGTGCACTGAACATAGACATTTTACTTAGTCCTTGAACATTCCCTGTGAACCCAAGGGCTGTGGAGAAGACTGCTAATCCTGTCACAGAAATTCCTGAGTGGCTCTAAGAGCCCAAATTTCCCCTCTGAAGAGCTATTATTCTGTACTCAGAGGGAACTGTACTGTGCCAGTTGAAGGATATTTTCACACTGCCATATTTTAAAAATCTCTATTTTCCAACAGATGTAACTTGAAGACTTTGACCAAGTATAAGATGTAGAATGTAACTAAGAATGAATAACAGACCAGGCATATACCAGAAGAACCTTGAATAAAATCTTCATCCAGCTCTAACTCTACAACCGTGCCCTCCAATATACTAGCCACATGGAGTTCTTCAAATTTAGATTCAGTTCAGTTCAGTTCAGTTTAGTCGCTAGTCGTGTCTGACTCTTTACAACCCCATGAATCACAGCATGCCACTCCTCCCTGTTCATCACTAACTCCCAGAGTCCACCCAAACCCATGTCCATCGAGTCGGTGATGCCATCCAACCATCTCATCCTCTGTCGTCCCCTTCTCCTCCTGCCCTCAATCTTTCCCAGCATCAGGGTCTTTTCAAATGAGTCAGCTCTTAGCATCAGGTGGCCAAAGTATTGGAGTTGCAGCTTCAACATCAGTCCTTCCAATGAACACCTAGGACTGATCTCTTTTAGGATGGACTGGTTGGATCTCCTTGCAGTCCAAGGGACTCTCAAGAGTCTTCTCCAACACCACAGTTCAAAAGCATCAATTCTTTGGCACTCAGCTTTCTTTATAGTCCAACTCTCACATCCATACATGACTACTGGAAAAACAATAGCTTTGACTAGACGGACCTTTGTTGGCAAAGTAATGTCTCTGTTTTTCAATATGCTATCTAGGTTGGTCATAACTTTCCTTCCAAGGAGTAAGTGTCTTTTAATTTAATGGCTTCAATCACTGTCTGCAGTGATTTCAGAGCCCAGAAAAATAAAGTCGTCCACTGTTTCCACTCTTTTCCCATCTATTTGCCATGAAGTGATGGGACCAGATACCATCATATTTTTCTGAATGTTGGGTTTTAAGCCACCATTTTCACTATTCTCTTTCACTTTCATCAAGAGGCTGTTTAGTTCTACTTCACTTTCTGCCATAAGGGTGGTGTCATCTGCATATCTGAGGTTATTGATATTTCTCCTGGCAATCTTGATTCCAGCTTGTGCTTCCTCCAGCCCAGCATTTCTCATGATGTATTCTGCATAGAAGTTAAATAAGCAGGGGGACAATACACAGCCTTGACGTACTCCTTTTCCTATTTGGAACCAGTCTGTTGTTCCATGTCCACTTCTAAGTGTTGTTTCCTGACCTGCATATAAGAAGCAGGTCAGGTGGTCTGGTATTTCCATCTCTTTCAGAATTTTCCATAGTTTATTGTGATCCACACAGTCAAAGGCTTTGGCATAGTCAATAAAGCAGAAATAGATGTTTTTCTGGAACTCTCTTGCTTTTTCGATGATCTAGCGGATGTTGGCAACTTGATCTCTTGTTCCTCTGCCTTTTCTAAAACCAGCTTGAACATCTGGAAGTTCACGGTTCCCATACTGCTGAAGTATGGCTTGGAGAATTTTGAACATTACTTTACTAGTGTGTGAGATGAGTGCAATCGTGTAGTAGCTGGAGCATTCTTTTGCATTGCCTTTCTTTGGGAATGGAATGAAAACTGACCTTTTCCAGTCCTGTGGCCACTGCTGAGTTTTCCAAATTTGCTGGCATATTGAGTGCAGCACTTTCACAGCGTCATCTTTCAGGATTTGAAATAGCTCAACTGGAATTCCATCTCCTCCACTAGCTTTGTTTGTAGTGATGCTTCCTAAGGCCCATTTGACTTCACATTCCAGGATGTCTGGCTCTAGGTGAGTGATCACACCATCGTGATTATCTGGGTCGTGAAGATCTTTTTTGTACAGTTCTTCTGTGTATTCTTGCCACCTCTTCTTAATATCTTCTTCTTCTGTTAGGTCCCTACCATTTCTGTCCTTTATTGAGCCCATCTTTGCATGAATTGTTCCCTTGGTATCTCTAATTTTCTTGAAGAGATCTCTAGTCTTTTCCATTCTGCTGTTTTCCTCTATTTCTTTGCATTGATCGCTGAGGAAGGCTTTCTTATCTCTCCTTGCTATTCTTTGGAACTCTGCATTCAAATGGGTATATCTTTCTTTTTCTCCTTTGCTTTTTGCTTCCCTTCTTTTCACAGCTATTTTTAAGGCCTTCCCAGACAGCCATTTTGCATTTTTGTATTTCTTTTTCTGGGGGATGGTCTTGATTCCTGTCTCCTGTACAATGTCATGAACCTGTGTCCATAGTTCATCAGGAACTCTGTCTATCAGATCTAGTCCCTTAAATCTATTTCTAACTTCCACTGTATAGTCATAAGGGATTTGATTTAGGTTACTTAGAACCAAATAAATTAAAATTACTGTTCTGCAATTCCATCAGTCACATTTCATGATTTCGACAAGCACATGTGTCTTGTGGTTACCGTACTGGACAAATATTGAATACTTTCATCATCACAATTATTTTTGAGAGCAGTACTAGTAGACAGTGCTGCTCTAGAAAATAATTTGAATTTTTATTCATTAGTTCATTCATTTTATAATTTTATAAATTGCTTACTTTGTGAAAGACTACTAAATCCTGAGTTCTGGAGGAGGCAGAGATAAAAAGTAAAAGTTTTCCACTGTTGAAAGGCTAACAATTCAGTGAGAAGACAAATTATTTAATAAAAATAAAATATTGGACATTGTGTAATGGGTCATAGGAGGGCATGGAGACAAGACTGCCAAATCTTACCTAAAGTAACAGGAGACCTCAAAGCAAGGTGACGGGATGTGACTCTCAGAGCATGAAGCTACTTTCCTAATTTACAAAGTGGAAAGGGCACTGGAGATGGTAAGAGTACATGCAGAGTCACAGGCACAGAAGAGCTCAGCATGCCACAGTCATTTAGTGTTCCTGGAGTGGAGTGTAAACTTTTGGAAAGTTGGGTGAGAACAGGCTGGCAAAGTAGATGCCACAGTGTGCTGAGAGGTATTGGGTGAGCAGGTGGTGAAGGAAGAAAGGTTACAAACTATATAACACAGTGATGAAGAACACTGAAGCTACATAAAGCTGGACTATACTCAAAATTTGCCACTGTAAGCTTTATTATCTTTGGCAAGTTTTAAAATCTCATTGAATCTGATCTTTCTGTAAAATGATGTTAATAACACTGCCAACCTTTTCTGATTATTATGTGGATTAAACGAGGCCATGTGCTTGTCACAGTGCATGGCACATACATGTTAAATAATCAAAAATGAAATTCATAATAATATATTCTATAAGGAATGTGAAGTTACCAAAGCGTCTGAGCAGAAGAATAAAATGATGATACTGTACAGAGTGATGACAGGAGACAATCAGAGATGCCAATAATTTCAAACAATGGCTAATATTTATAGAGTAACTACATGTAAAACATGATTCCAGGTTATTTAAATAAGATAATTTATTTAATTCTCTTAGCAACCCCACAAGGTAGGCTACCACTACTTGCTCCCTTGTATCAATGAGAAAAAAAGGCACAAAATGTTATATAATTTGTCACACAACTGCTAAGTAACTGGTTGGGACTCAAAAAACCCATCAGACTCTTGAATCTATACATTCAGTTTCGAAGTTCTGCCTCTGGTGGAGATTCTTTGACCAAAGTCTGCCTAACTTTATATCAAATTATTTCCCATCACATCATGGCCTCAAAATAATTTTAAGTATAGATCTTTAAAACAACATTCTCACACCATGAAAGCCAGAAGCCAGTATAAGTGCTCTAGAAATATACCATAGAAGGTAATCTGGATAGAAATGGGCCAATGCTTGATAAAGTGTGTATAATTTGAAAGGTTGGTTCAGAATTCACTTAGAAAATCAAGACGTGACTATTATTCAGGGCATCCTCAACAACAGTGAGCCTGTAACCACCCTTCATAAAAGTCAGCTTCTTTTTTTTAGAAAATAGGGCCAATGTGTATCTTATAGGTTGGTAAGAAACATTAAGAAAATGTGTAGAGAGGATTTCGCACTGTGTATGGCACTCAGAAGTTGTTCATTGAGAAGTAGCATTTGCTGTGACAGTCTTTGTTATTTTAATTAAAATGTCATCTTCCAAAACAAGGTTTGCTGAGTCTTGCAAAGCCTTTCCTAAAATTCACTTCAACTCTCTCAAACGTTTTAAGAATGGACAGAAGGGTACCATAGATATGCAATTCTTAAAAACAAACACATCCCAGCCCATGACCTAAATTCCAATTCTTATTTAAAAACTTCTCTGATTCAAACTCAGCAACATTTACCAAAACAACCCTGTTTTTACCCAAATCTGAGCCCAGGCTGCCCAAAACAATGTTTTCAGTGACTGACCTCACCAAATGCCTCATTTGTCAGGGAAGTTCTGCCAAATGTCTTTTCTTCTGATATTCTGTCCTTTACTTTGACGTTCATCCTCACATAATTCCAATTTAATGAGTGAGATAATATAATTATCCTTCAAATTTGTTCCACTCCTTTAGAGCCCAGCTTCTCCCTGTGGGGCCTTATCTAGCATGATCATCCTTTCCCCAGTATAAGACATTGGCCTGGGTCTCAGTACTGGCCAGGAAGGTATGTTCTTCCCTGTTGATAATGGCAAGTAATAACTGTTGGAAGCACATATTCTCAAACCACCAAAAACAAATTGTTCTTTTTTTTAGTCTTCTAAATTGCGTACAATCAGAAAGCAGATGTTAAGGCATCAGCCTGGAAGCCAGAGGAATTGAAATCCAGGAGGCCAGGATTTGGGATGAGAAGAGGTTCAGGTGGCTGATTGATATATAGTTATGAAACTCTGGGTCGGAAGAAATTCTTGGAGAGATTCAGCCTTATGATGGCTGGTAAGAGAACCAGGAAGTTGAATGTTGCTTTGGCAATTGATTAAAAGCAGATTGTTGAGAGCTGAGTTGTCATGGGAATCTCACTGGACTAGAAAGCTCACTGCGGGTGTGCAGCCTAGAATTACCGGCTATGTGACCTTGAGCAAATCACTCAACCTCTTTTATTCTCTGTTGTTTTCTCATCACTAAAATGCAGAAAATAATTGAAAATAATAAAAACTACAAAGTTTTACAACTGAGAAAATGTATAACAGTTCATAATGTTGTAAATGTTTATAAATGCACAAACTATTCTCATGTAAAGAATTTATGTCAATGTATTTGGCAAGATTAGTGACTCAAAAATGTTGACTGAAACATATCCACACCAATCTTCCAGTGGTGTATTGAAATGGCCATTTTAAAGCACAAAGAGGTTCACTAACTTGGTCAAGTTTATACTGCTGGTAAGTTTAAGTTTGGGGTTTCCCAGATGGTGCTAGTGGTAAGGAGTCCACCTGCCAATGAAGGAGACATAAGAGACGTGGGTTCAATCCCTGAGTTGGGAAGATCCCCTGGAGGAGGTCATGGCAACCCGCTCCAGTATTCTTGCCTGGAGAATATCATGGACGGGGAGCCTGGTGGACTATGGTCCATAGAGTTGCAAAGAGTCACACATGACTGAAGCAACTTAGCACGCATCCACACACGCACACAAGTTTAAGTTTAGTCATGCATTGTGGCTCCTGAGCCAGTGCCCCTAATCATTACGGTGTAGTTCCTCCCTAGATGAGGGCCTATCTGAGTTCCAAGGGCAAAAGCCTCAGGTTGTTCCTGAAAGGTTGATGACAGCTACTCAGAGCCACCACCTGCCACCAGAACCCCTACAGCAGGGGCACAGCACCGCCCAACACCACGTCCTCACTCTCACTTCTCAGCCTTCACAATGCCCTTCCCTGTGTCTAAAATCATGATGTTGTCCCTCTTCTAAGCCAAGCTATCTTTTTCCAGTCCTTTAAAATTCCCAGTTGAAGCATCAGAGAAATAGGGAATAGGAATTAGAATGTTTTTCGTCAGCATTTCAGGATATTGATAAAAACAAAAACACACAACGACAATAACAACAAAAACCCTGTCCATTTTATTGGCATAGACAGAGACTCCAGAACCTTTGGCCCTACTTTGAAGACTTATGAAAGACAAGCAGAAGTTTGGAGGTTTACAGCATCAAAACTGAGGCATCTGTGACTTTAGATGGTTTGAAAGGGTATCTTATTTGATAGCAGCCAATAAAGCAGGAGACGGTGCCAGATCAGATAAGAAGAAAGAACATCTCCGGCCAGAATTAAAAAGGCTATTTTGGGATATGTCAAAAGGAGTAAAGCTAGATTGGAAATGACTGCAAAGGTGATTAAATAGGTGAGAACAAAGAGAACACTTCCTGAGTTCTGGCTGAGAAGGGAAAAATTCTTAATCATCTTTTAATTGTACTTCATAATTAGCCAAGTCACAAATGCCATGGCTGGGATTAAAAGATTGCTCATAAGACAGAAACTGTTACAGATTTTTGCTAGGGAAAGTGCTTGGAGTTGGGGGATGGAAGGAGTGCTAAAGCCTTTCAATTTGTGTAACGATTTGAGAAATCAGGTCTTGTAAGCATATTTGTTCATAAAGCACATTTTGAAAGATACTGTTGTTCTATTTTTCCTTTTTCCCTTTTCCAAAGAAAATGAAAAACAGTGATGGAAATTCTTCCAGGGGAACAAAATCTTAAGAAACAGTGAACCAAATAGCCATTGGAAATTGCTTATGAAGCTCCTAGAGAAAATGGATATATGATATCATATTTACGTTACAATATCTTCAATGACAAGGGGGAAAGAGGAAAAAAATGCTGAAGTTACATTTGAGTGAGTTATTCCATGCTAAATATTCTTAACTAGTATCACAGAAGGCATGGAAAACAGGTTAATTACTTACAGAAATAAAATAAAATTACCTATAACAAGTATGCATATGTCAATGTATAATTTGTGCTGGAAAAGCAAGCCGCACCAAATTAGAGGGAGTTAAGGCAACATCTGTGAGAAAAATAATAATACCTTCAGATAACTTGTTGTTTGTATTTTATTAATTCTTTTTACATTTATCTAACACCTATAGCATGTGAGACTCTTTGCTCATTGCCAGACTTGCACAAACCAGTTAAAGCATATGATCTGCTTTCATGAAGCCTGCAGTCTAGGAAGAAAAGCAAAGTTTTATTTTCTTCTCATCTATGGTCCCTGTTCTCTCTCCATCTCTCTATGTGATTTCATTTTCTTTGTAGCTTTTAATAAGCTCTACAAGCAGACTAATCTCTAAATGATATTTTCAGCCTGAACTCTATTATGAACATAAGACCCACGTACCCAGCTAAACCTAGGTAGTCTCATGGATTGTCTACACAGAATTCTAAGAGGGCTGACCAGAAGCTGCTGTGTGTGTGCTTTGCAACCCCTTGGACTATAGCCCACCAGGGTCCTCTGATCATGGAATTCTCTAGCAAGAATATTGGAATGGGTAACCACTCAATACACAGAGTTCTAAGAGGGCTGTCTAGATAAATATGTACAAATCAGAACTGGCCCTTCACCAATCTCTACCAGCTGTCTTGGAAAAGACCCTGATACTGGGAAAGACTGAAGGCAGGAGGAGACAACAGAGGATGAGATGTTTGGATGGCATCACCAACTCAATGGACATGAGTTTGAGCAATATCTGCAAGTTGGTGATGGACAGGGAAGCCTAGAGTCCTGCAGTCCATGGGGTTGCCGAGTTGGACATGACTGAGTGGCTGAACTGAACTAAACCAGCTATTCAAGGCTATCATTGGTAAAGGCTGGTTATAGCAAAGGAATAGAGCACAGGACCAGACCCACAATGGTCTAATGGTTTAATGTTCTCCTGCCACTGTCTTGAAATTCTTAACAATTTATCTTTGAATTTGTGTCTTGTATGAAAACTTGATGAAACAATAGAACATGTGTATCAGAAGAGTTCATACATGGATGAAAGGAATACCCTTAATATCTTAGTACATTTCATGGTACTTTTTATCCCGTTTTTTGAACAAGGGGCCCCGCATTTTCATCTTGCAATGGGCCTCTAAACTGAGTAGCTGATCTTGTGTACGAACATCATGTAAATCAGATTCAGGTAGTGTGTTCATGTTCACACTCTATCACTAAAATGCCAACCCGCCCCATTTCATTCCCCTCACTTCCTACTGTGTGTTTTAAATTGACCTGAGCACTGACATTGGGTCTTTCTCTTCCATGACCTCTTGGATAGCTTGCCTAACAGTGGACTTGGATGTTACCACAAAATCAAGGCATTTTCCTGCATGATAGCACCTGCCTCCTGGACAGGCCTTCTCTAGCCTGTGTGCATTCTTAAGAGGAACAAGCAATGATACCTAAATGGTTTCTCCTTCTTTCAAAAGCATTTGTTCTTTTTAAAATCAAGTGGCAATTAAAAATCCATGAAAAGTCTAAAAAATAAGTGTGCAGTCAGTTTCTTCTCACAGTTTTGTGGTCTGAAAACCAGGGTTTTCTGCACAGAATTTGACTACTTCACTTGGCTTCTCCATTGACAAAACCAGTAACAATTTTGCATCTTAAATTTCACAACTTTCCAACAACATTTTCAAATCCTCACTCCCAAAGGCAGAAACGTTTTTAAAATCTCAGGAGTCCTCTTTGAAGAAAATCTCTTCCCCCTCACAGTGCTGAGTGGAACAATGGCATATGAAATATTTTCCAAAGCACAATTAATTGAAGCACTTTTTCTTAGTTTTCTACACTGCAAAATATCTACTATGCATTCAATTTTATAAATCAGATATACTGTAATATCCTACCTTTATGCAGTTGGGAATTATAGCATTCTTCAGTTTTTAAAAAATGTCAAGGAAAGCTACATGTTTTGGGCACAGCGTCTCCGAAAAATGTATCTTTAAGACCACAGGGGTCTTAATAAAGTTTGCTTTGATATAAAATGGGAAGAGGGAAGTATTACCCTTTCTTCACTTAAAAAAAATATAGGCATCATAGGTTGCCACTTCACAGTAACATCTTAATATTCTTTCATTTAATTATGTAAATCGTCAAAGAAGGCGGCTGTTTATGGTAATTTACATGTGCAGAGATCTGCTTCCCAGGTAAGCTAATTTAAATTAAATTATAACTAAGGGAGATTTACCACTTGTTGATTGAGACAGACAATCATTTATAACTCCACCAAATGGCTAGTAAAGACTGCAGGATTTCAAAAGTGAGGTGAAACAGTAGTGATCCTGCTGTGAAAGGAATCAGCTGAAATGCTATGGCAGGATTTAGTGTTCCTATTGATGTCTGTAAGAAGTGGAGGCAGTCTCTTTGTCAGGGAAGTGATTAGTGAATACCGTTGACCCTTACTACCTCCACATTCAAGCCTTTCTTTACACATGAAGTTAAAGGCTGTTCTCCCCAATGAATTCACCACTCTCTTTTGATACACATCCAGCACTCTTCAGAATCCTCCTGCATTCTGCTGAATGTAACTGAGAAAAGGCCATTGTAAACTGCTGAAGTGTTCAGTGTCCCCAGATCCTCTCTTTTCTTTCTTTTTTTAACCATTAAAGATATTCCATTTCAGTTTGAGAAACTAAGCATGTACAAATTCATTCTTTGTCTTAGGGGCACTTTCGTTACAGAGTGAATGCCCTCCTTCACTAATGACACTTCCAGGTGGGTCTGCAAGACCAAGAAAGGTGCACCAGTCCACTTGGCTGACGACAAAGGTGTCTGTGACAGTAGCCAGCCACAGTTTGAATTTGGCAATGAGGAGGCTGCAAGGATAGTAAACTGATTAGGAGAGTGGGCTTTAGAAGCAGATAGAGGTGGATTCAGATACTCATCTTGACATTCACTTTCTAAAAAAACTTTAGGAAATGTGCTCAACCTCTTTAAATCCTGGTGTCCTTATGAAAAGCTACCATTCATTATACCTTCGTCACACGGTTCACATGATGACTTAATAAGCCAATGTATATAAAGCACATAGCTTTACATAAATGTTCCTCCTCAAAAACAACTGCTAAGAATAACAACAATGATTATACACACACACACACATATATATACATGGAAAATGGACAATTTCCAACATATTTATGGGTAAAGAGTTCACAAAATCTTTTCCATTTGGCATGAGAATTTGACCTTCAATTAACTTTCAAGCTTGGTTAAGTGTAATATGCCAACTATGTTGCTAACCAATGTTTATGGTAAGATGTGACCCATAATTAATAAATTACATTTGAATGGTGAGGAAAATACATATAAATATCTAGTAGGAACTATAAGTACCTGATAGGAAGCCATTCTTGGGGCTTTCCCAAGTGTGCTGAATTGCACTGACATGTCCTTTGTGGAGACCCTGGAAATTATGACTCTATTGTGGTTATTATAAAAGCTATAGGCTCTTGGGGGCACAAAGCTTTGAATTATCTATCCAGTATAGACCTTGTCTCCTTATAGCTGGCCTATGCTGCACAGAACTCTATGAAGACTCCTATAGACAATAAACGTCTGGGGCTCTCTCTGCTGGTGTGCTGGGTTCCCATCCAGCTCCTTCTAAGTGAATATGATGTTGGATATCTTTGACAATCCTGTGGGTCTGAATGTATAGAAAACACTCTGTAGATATTACTGAGCATCTCAAACTTAGTTTTTTGACCACCAAGGCATAAGCTTGAAGGTTAAGAGTATGATAACATTAGAGTAACATAGGTTCCGGATCACCTATGATTGCTTGTGGGATACTAGAATTCTCCCTCTCTTCAAATGTGTTTTCCCATTTGCTTGAAGGAGACATGTCTGCTGCTGCTGATTCTTCATACTGGTAAAGTCATTTGTAGAGGCCAGTAAAAGATTGTTTGATTCACAGAATCAATTCATAAATGTAGTCCTCTCAATGGAACAGGAAATGGCAACCCACTCCATTATTCTTGCCTGGAAAATTCCCTAGACAGAGGAGCCTGGTAGGCTACGGGCTATGCAGTCACAAAGAGTCAGACATGATCAGATGACTGAGCACACACATAGTCTTCTCAATCTACCATATGCAAATAGCCAAAAAACTAAATCACAGAACTTCTGGAGAGAAGTTTCTCCCCAGAGACACATTCAGTGGTTGGATGAATGGCAAAGGCAACCAAGAGACATTTCTCATTTTCATTAGAAACCTTTGCTTACCCCGGTGGCAACATTTTCTCTGGGATTCTTAGACAAAATTAAGCCCTAATGCCCTGAAGCATCTATATTAGTTTCCTCTTGTCACTATAACAAATAACCATGAAATTAATAGCTTAAAACAATATAAATTTGCTATCTTACAGTTCTGGAAGTCATGAATCTGAGATAGGACTCACTGAACTAAAATCAAGGTGTCTGCTGGCAGAACTGTATTCCTTCTGGTTTCTCTAGGGAGAATTCATTTCCTTGTCTGTTCCAAAATTCTAGAGGCTGCCTGCATTCCCTGGTTCATGATCCCTTCTTCCATCTTTGAATCCAGCAGCACAACAGCTTCATATCTGTTTCTGACTCTGACTCTCCTATCTCCTGCTTTCACTTATGGGGACACTTATGATTATATCAGGCTCACCCAGGGAATCTAGGATAATCTCTCCATTTCAGGATCCCTAACATAATCACTTCTGAAAAGTTTCTTTTGCCATGTACAGTAACAGACTCACAGGTTCCAGAGATTAGGAACTGGACAACTTTGTATTACTCTGCAACGTTTGTTTGTAATAAATTAATTTCTCTCTTATGCAAGTATAATGATACTAGTTGTGTATTATTCTCAGAAGAATTGATAAAACTGTCACTCAAATCATGTGTGTGATTTAGAAATTTAGAAAATTTGGTTCTAGAAGAGAACTTGGTAGCAACAGTGCCTGAAATAAACAGGCAACAAGGCATTTTTTAGTAAGAGTAGTTTTACAGATTCTTTAGAAACTTGGATAGAGAAGCAGGCCAAGGAGGTGGGCATTAAAAATTAAGTGTGAGACCAGAAAGCATATGGCAGTGATTTTAAGATGCATTGTTGGGGTAAATACATCTACAAAGAGAGGAATATTGGGGCAAAAAGAGGAATATTGGGAGAAAATGTCAAAATGAATGGTTGCTGTCCCATAAATTTCATTGTTTGTAAAAATGGGCAAATCATCAAAGTTGTAAAAAACTTATATGAGGTGGGAAGTGGGAGGGGGATTCAGGATTGGGAGCTCGTATACACCCGTGGTGGATTCATATCAATGTATGGCAAAACCAATACGGTATTGTAAAGTAAAATAAAGTAAAAATTAAAAATAAAATAAAATAAAAAGCTAGCCTTTATTCTAATGACCAGTCGTTGCATATTTCAGTGGATACTCCCACAAGAAATATTCAGCAAAAAAAATGCATGTGTATAGAAACCACAAAATAGCTAGTTTCACACCTCCTGAAAAAAATAAAAATAAAAAAATCAATAGTTGTTTCTGTCCCCAAATTTCATCTTAGGTCTCTTTGTGAAATGTGCAGTTCAATTTAGTGTTGATGGGTCATTCCACTGAGTGAGAGTTTATATACAATTCAATATTAATTTCCAATCAACTATAAACCCAAACACTCCAGTTTGACAGTCACCTCTTCGCATTCAGCTTGACATTATCTTTTATTCAGTAATAGAAGCCAATGTCTGCTGGATTGATCCTTACAATCATCACAAAAGGTCCACTAGGAAAACTGGAAGACTCATTACTGTAAGTACTTGTTTAGAGTGCAGCAGAACTTCTGGTATAAACTTTAGGCTACCCAATCTAGCTTCTAGACTGTTTTCCACGCTGAGTTTTGTAGTAGTAAAAGGAGGCCTGGCTGTAGTCGTGGTCCTGCCAGTATCCAGTGTGTATGTGACTGGAGAGCAGCTCAGACAGCAGGAGGGAAGCCAGTTTGGCCGACTAGGGTCACTGATGCTTGTCTGGGGGAAATGTTTATGAGTAGTAACACGAGCCACTGTCCAGTACAATAGCTCACAATCTAAGAGGAAATACTTTCAGAAGAGAAAGCAAAGCAAAAGGAGTGAACTTGTCAGACTGGTAAACTGAGAAAGCAAGGGCCAAATTCAGGAAGAAAAGCTCATGACAGATGAGTCTTATTGAGAAGGAGGGGATTAAGAAAAAGAATTGGGCCATAGCAGAATTTGAGTGGAATATGCACATTTGTGAAGCCCTAGACTGCTTCTGACTCATCTCCACACCCTCACCTCTTGACTGTTATTACAAGGGGGAAACTAACGCGTCAGACAATACAAAAATGGAAGAAAAATGTCAACTTAGTAGGGAAGATAGATCTCAAAGCCAGTAGAAAGAAAACAAAGATAACAAATTGATATAAATGCTTATATCAAAGAGAAGGACACCTAGAGAATCATAGGAGGTTACCTCTTACTACTGTCTCCAGAAAGGACCTTTCTGAGGAAATGATGTCTAAGCTAAAATTAGAAAGAACAGCCCTGTGAAGACTTACAGAGCTTGCACCACTGTGTGCTGCGTTAAGTTGCTTCAGTCTTGTCTGACTCTTTGCAACTCTGTGGACCGGAGCCCACCAGGCTCCTCTGTCCATGGGAATTCCCAGGCAAGAATACTGGAGTGGGTTTCCATGTCCTCCTCTGGGAGATCTTCCCAACACAGGGATCAAACCCACATGTCTTTAGTTTCCTGCATTGGCAATCAGGTTTTTTACCGCTAGTGCCACCTGGGAAGCCCTACAAAGCTTGAGGAAACTGTATTTGCAAATGTCCTGAGGCCAGAAAAATCCTGTCCTGTTTGAAGAACTGGGAAAAAAAACAGTGATGCTTGTAGATCAAGGTGAATAATTTAGATGAAGTTAGAAAGACATATGTGGTAAATTGTGCTGTGTGCTTAGTCGCTAAGTCATGTCTGACTCTGTAGTCTGCCAGGCTCCTCTGTCCACGGGGATTCTCCAGGGAAGACTACTGGAGTGGGCTGCCATGCCCTCCTCCAGGGAATCTTCCCAACCCAAGGGTTGAACCCAGGTCTCCCGCATTGCAGGCAGAGTCTTTTCTGTCTGAGCCACCAGGGAAGCCCAAGAACACTGGAGTGGGTAGCCTACCCCTTCTCCAGGTGACCTTTCCAATCCAGGAATCGAACTGAGGTCTCCGACATTGCAGGTAAATTGTTTATCAGCTGAGCTACCAGAGAAGCCCCAAGATTACCATTAGGCAAATATTCACCTCCCTCCTGCCCACTTCCAAGGATGAATATACTTGCCTACTTCACTGTTGTTGGACTCAGCCATGTGACTTGCTTTGGTTGTACAGTGGATGGGTGAACTGTGCTAACCCTTAATTTTGGCCTCAGCTGCTGTCACTTCTTTGGTCAAGGGGAACACTGCAGATATGATGCAAGAAGAGGCTTATAATAGGCCTGCTCAGTTGAGCTCACTCTGTTGCACTTCTGTCCTTTTGATGAAAGAACATGTTCTAGATACAGGTGTGGCGGACATGGATCCAACATGCAGCTTGTAGTTGAACCAGCCCTGCCTAGACCAGTCAACCTCTAGCTGATCTGCAGATGCTTGAGTAAATCATTAAAGATTAAATGATAGTTGATTTTAAGGTTAAATGATAGTTGATTTTAAGCCACCATGGTTTGGGGTCGTTTGTTATGCAGCATTATCATGGGGATAATTGATGGAGTATAAAAGGATCATCTTACAGAGCTTGTGGGAAAATAACTGAAGAGTTTTAAACTGAGAGTGATATGATATGAATTATATTTATTGCTTCTCACTCTAGCTGCTGTGAGAGGCCAGTGAGAAGGAAGCAGTGAGAACAGTCCATTTGGAAAGAATGGTAGCAATGTAGTAAAAAGGAAACAAATATATTTTAAATAAACCTTGGGAGCAGAAACCAACATTACTGGTGAATTAGTTATATTCAGAGAGAAAGGAAAGTGAAGACCTAAAGAGTGACTTCCAGGTTTCCAGCCTGAACAACCAAAGTTAAGAGTAAAACACCTTTGGTTTTCCATATTGCTATTTTTTTTCACAATAATAATGTAAATGGCTATACGATCAGCTAGCATGTCATAGATCGCTTAATTTACTTTGTTTTGGACATGCTTTGTTTCCAGTTTTCTTCTTTTACCAAAAACTCAACAGTTAATATCTAAGTACATTTAATTTTCATATATTTTAGATGTGGGAGGGAGGGTAGATTCCTAGAAATGGGATAACTGGATCAAAGCATTCCAGTGGTGTATTGTCTTTTTTCTCCAGAGAGTTCATTCCTTCCCATAGACAGGAAGTTAATGGGGAATGTGGAAGAAACCATCTAGAAAGAGCAATGAATTTTGCTTTGTTGAAATGCCACAGACTCCTTGAGACTTCTAAGAATAGCAATAGTAAATCTTTTAAAATGTTCTGTATGTGCCAGACTGTTCTAGGGACTTTGTCTATACATTAACAGATCTAATCGTCATAAGATGTCTATGAAGTAGGCACTTACTCCCATTTTTCAGATAGGGAATCCAAGGCAGAGATGCTAAATATCTTGCCTCTAAAAGCATAAGCAGCAATTCTGTAGAAATCACTGTCTCTGTGGTAAGGATGATGCTGAAACGTGTCAATTCACCACATGTACCTTATTTGGATTGTAGATGAAACTGCTTCTCACTTTTGTATGAAATAATCCCTGTGCTTATTCTAAGAAAATGAAAAAATTTTAACTAATAAGCTTTGTACCAAATAATCATGTGTTTCTCATGTTAGGTTTTTTACTAGACAGACTTTGTAACAATAGCTTTCACCTGGAAATCTGGAGCCAAACGCCTAGCCTAGTTGCAGCAAGCGTCTAGATCTTCATGTATGTTTATACCCATTTCTGTATTCCTATTATGCCTCCACTTATCTTCCTTTCTCATTTACTTCTAATTTTAATTTATCATGATCGATTTTATATATTTTGTAAGCTTCCTTAAATTCTTTTGAAACAAAGAGAAATGTAAATAATAAGAAACAAACTCAGGCAAGCCTTAAAAAAAAAGAATGTCAATATAAAAATGGCTCAAACTATGTCTACAAATTCCATAGAGTCAGTTTCACTGATATATGTTGTGTTTGTTTACTTGCATTTAATGTTCTGTGGCACTTACAATATTTTAAAGTGGTATAATCAGTGAGAGTGATCAGGAAATGCTATCTGAAAGAGTATCCCATTTCCCAACCTTATTCTGCTTTGTTTCCTGAGAACACTGATGAAACCAAGTAACAATCCTTAAAATAATAATGCAAAAATTTAAAAATTAATAATGATATTTATTGTTTCCTACTGTTTTAAGCAATAGAACTTAAGTAGGCACTATTCTAAGCACTTTATTACAAGTTATGTTATTTCCTCCTTTCAACAATTTCATGAAGATCTCACTGTCATTACACACAATTCAGATGATGAGACACGTTTCAGGTGAAGTAACTGGCCCAATGCCACAGAACTAGCAAACAGCAGATCTTCAGACTGAACTGAGGTTTGTCTAGCAACCAAAACTATATTATTAACTACACGATATTTACATAAATTTCTGGGATGAGTTCCCAGTTTTCTAGTCTTTGTGTCATTGCTTATGAGGTGGTCATAAGAACACTCCTCGTGTGTGCTCAGTTGCTCAGTCGTGTCCGACTCTGCAACCCTGTGGACTGTAACCCGCCAGGCTCCTCTGTCCATGAGATTTCCCAGTCAAGAATACTGGAATGGGTTGCCATTTCCTCCTCCAGGGGATCTTCCGACCCAAGGACTGAACCCACATCTCCTGCATTAATAGGCGGATTCTTTACCACTTAAGACACCTGGGAATTTTTTTAAAACACACCTTACGCGACCTCCAACCGGAAGCATGAGTGACCAGGGTCCCCAACAGCTGCCAGCTGATACCAGCACCAGACCTGCCACAGGTCATGCTTTGCACAGGCTACTGTACGGCTGCCAAGACTAGTCCCAGCCTGGAAGACACAGACCCCTTTAAGAATCAACTTTGGCTGCAGAACTCCTGGTCCGAGGGTCTTGCTGCAACTTCATTTGACTATAAGACCATCTGGGACCTTCCTTCCCTCTCTCCTTCCCTGGGGTCAGTCTTGGATCAAGGCCTGACATTTCACCCAGATTTCCCTCTATCTCTTTGTTTTCACTCAAAGGCATTTCCCCTAATAAAAACCTCATATGTTTCATTTACCGTGGGTGAATGTTCCTCAAAGGACTCCAGCTAACACAGTTTACAGTGTTTCCTGCTCCTTAGTGTTCTCTTGACTCTCCCCTTCAGACCTTTCCCACAGAGCATTAATGGATTCCCCAAGCCCCTATTTCCAGCTAGAAGCTTTTCCTGTTACCTCTTGTCTTTACCTCTTTTAGGATTCATAAGTTATTTTACGATAAATTATGGTTATCTAGGTAGATATTTTATCTCCTCTACCAGATGTTGAACCCCTTGAAAGCAATAGCATCAAAACTTATTGACACATAATATCACTCTGGGCCAGGCATTATATTATGGGCTTTACATACATATCTATTTAATCCTCATCAACACACTTCCAGGTATACATTATCAATCACATTTTACAGAGAAGAAAATTGAAGCCCAGAGAAATTAAATCACTTGTTCAGTTCTGTGCAACTAGTTGGTAGTAGACTTTATTTTAAATTTGGGCTTTTAGGCTAAATCTTGTGCTCAAATTATTAATCCAAGCCCTGTCAACAGCCCTTGCTGAAAGAAAAAAAGTGCTAGATAACTAATCCTATTTCTTATCTTAACTCCTAGGAAGCAGAGGGCTAAATTGTATGTCCTACTGGAGCAGATATCCTTTGTTTGGAATTCAGGTATGGTTATTGTTCCCTAGCTTCAACCTTTATTTTTAGTTCTTTTTTTAACTGCTATATTTCTAATGTATGTGATTTTTTTTCTTTCCCTTTGGAGGAGTGGCAGATATAAAAAGCAAACAAGAACCTCTGGATCTGTATGTTTTGGGTTCAGATACACAGGAATAGAGGGATACATTTCTCTGACAAAACCAAAACAGGCTTTGAAAAATGATCTCAGAGAAAGTAGAGGCTGGTGGTGCTTTTCTCTGTTAAAAGAAAAATAATTTTTATAAATTCACATAGCAATTTGCTCATGAAAATGAGAATGGAATTCAGTACTCCCAGTTCCCAGAGCAAAGACCATGTTCATTGCTTTCATAGCAGAAAGGAACAGCGTAATGTCTACTGTGACTATGCCAAAATGTATATTCATGTGTCTCAAGGCAAAGTATTGTAAATGGAAACCAGGTCTATGAAGCCCCTTACTTGACTTAATGGCACTTATTCGCTCTTGAATTCCTTATTGCAGTGTTCTGTTTGTAGTGCAAATTGCATTATTAAGTATTGATGAAAATTCCTAAAAATATCCCTCTATCTATCCAAAAGTTGGATGCAGTATTTGCATGAGTTATGAAAACTGTTGTATATAATGAGTCGGAGCACTGCCTTGTGAATTCTGCAGTAAAAAAATTATAGTCCAGCTCCATGAATGTAATTATTCAGGTACCCAGTCTGATTTATCATCTTGATGAGAAACTAAGCCATGAAATATCCTCTGCTAAAAATCAGCCTTTGCTCATTTCACAAATACAACCGAGAGAAGCAGGATGGGTGAGAAAAACAACAAATGATCTGCCAGGACTAGAAGATATACATTTCTTTTTCTTTACTTAAAGAAAAAGAAAAATAAGCAAAAAACAAAACAAAACAAAACAAAAAAACAAAACACTGTAGTAATCAAATGTTAATTTTGAAACAGACAAATGGGAAAGAAATGCCACATTCCTGTATATGGTTTTGGCAGTGTAAGCCTAACTCAGGGCTAGGGATATTTGCTTTCACGCCACTTATCCAAGATCAAAACTTCCGAGTGGGAGGCCCAGAGGGAGGAGGAACTTATGACAGGAGGCTCATGGAGCTCTCCACACAGATATCCTCCTGCTGCCCTTGGTAGCTGATTAGTCCTTCTCAGGCAGCAGTGTCTCTACTGGCTTCTGCTCACTCCTCAGTACACAAATTAGTGAAAATGAGTCACAGCATGTGCAAGCAAGTAGGGCT
The DNA here is from genome assembly GCA_006410635.1 of Cephalophus harveyi. Lineage (NCBI taxonomy): Eukaryota > Metazoa > Chordata > Mammalia > Artiodactyla > Bovidae > Cephalophus > Cephalophus harveyi. The sequence continues at coordinate 670,841 of SJYT01008166.1, forward strand.
GATGAAATCTGCAAAGGTCAGCTTGCTGAGAAATCATTGCAAAGGAAAATAGGAACTTCCGACAGACTGAAGAATGGGAAGCTGATAAAGATATTTCAGAGAGGAAAAGGGGAAGTGGGAAAAGAACCATGCTTTCCCGCTCTCAACAGCAAGAAATCACTTAATGAGTAGGCCCTAGAAATGCAGCAAGTATTTGAAATTTGCCCTTTACCTCAGATCTCCTTGAAAGCACCTTTCACACATTGCTAAACATGCATACAATGCTTTGGCTTTTCTATTCTTTTGACACAACTGTTGTCACTTGGGGGAGGTGGGGCATGCAAGTGGAAGCTGGCAGTTGCCTAGTCTGACTTGTCACAACACAAATCCTGCTACTTTGGTCTTAAACCATTTTGTGAAGGTCCCTGGAGATTCTTAACATTTAAAAAGCATTTAAAGGCCCAGCCAGAAATGAAATTGGGAGTAAGCAATAACTGAGCTTCATTATAAATGAGACTGTGAAAACAGACTTCGTGTGCATGAGTGTGCACATGTGTGTGTTTCAAGGAGTAAGAGCTTGAACTTGGGTCATGAGATACACAGAGATGCTTCCGAGAAATGTGGTGATAAGGTGATATGTTATGAGAAACTGAGCGTGTGCTAAAATTTCATGGCCTCCCAGAAACCAATATAGCCTGGAAGTCAAAGGTTCTGTCTCTGGAATTAGAAAGAGCAGAGTTCAAGTACCAGTTTTACCCTTACATCTGTAAACCCACTCAATTGACTAATCTCTCTGTGCCTCAAATTTCATTATTTTATATGTTTATAATATAAATACAAAATATTTAGCTCATAGGATTTTTGTGAGGTAATGCATTTATATGAGCTCATTGTCTGACCCAAGGAAAGCACTCAACAAAATATTACTATTGTCTTGTAAGTTCTGAGCTTCTGCCAGTGCCAGAAGTGAAAATAACGGAAGCCTGATCTCAAAGAGGAAGAGCATGCTCCCTTGAGGAATATCAGAGTTGGCAACTTTAAAAATCAGCAAGTAGCCAGGGGATAGGAGGAGTTAGAGATCCATTCCAGTGCTGTTGTACATTCTGCTCTACATGGGAGACACTTATCTGACAGCCTCCCACATTTTCCACGTATGCTATCTGAGCTAATGGATCATCAAGATGAATCAGAAACTCTACTAGAAGACTTTGTTCCCAAGTCTTCCCAGATGAGATAAGGCATAAATGAAGAGATTAGGATCTTGCCTACATGACCCTAGGGAATAATGGTCCACCATATCCCTGCACCTTTGTTGGCAAGGTAATGTCTCTGCTTTTTAATACGCTGTTTAGGTTGGTCATAACTTTTCTTCCAAGGAGCAAGGGTCTTTTAATTTCATGGCTGTAGACATCATCTGCAGTGATTTTGGAGGCCCCCAAAATAAAGTCTGTCACTGTTTCCATTGTTTTCCTATCTATTTGCCATGAAGCAATGGGACCAGATGCCATGATCCTAGTTTTCTGAATGTTGAGTTTTAAGCCAACTTTTTCACTCTCCTCTTTCACTTTCATCAAGAGGCTCTTTAGTTCTCCTTCACTTTCTGCCACAAGGGTGGTGTCATCTGCATATGTGAGGTTATTGATATTTCTGCCTGCAATCTTGATTCCAGCTTGTGCTTCCTCCAGGCCAGCATTTCTCATGATGTATTCTGCATACAAGTTAAAGAAGCAGGGTGACAACATACAGCCTTGATGTACTCCTTTTCCTATCTGGAACCAGTCTGTCATTCCGTATCCAGTTCTAACTGTTGCTTCCTGACCTGCATACAGATTTCTCAGGAGGCAGGTTAGATGGTCTGGTAACCCCATCTCTTTCAGAATTTTCCACAGTTTGTTGTGATCCACATAGTCAAAGGCTTTGGCATCATCAATAAAGCAGAAGTAGATGTTTTTCTGGAACTCTGTTGCTTTTTCGATGATCCAGCAGACGTTGGCAATTTGATCTCTGGTTCCTCTGCTGTTTCTAAATTCAGCTTGAACATCTTGAAGTTCATGGTTCATGTACTGTGGAAACCTGGCTTGGAGAATTTTGAGCATTACTTTGCTAGCATGTGAGATGAGTGCAATTTTGTGGTAGCTTGAGCATTCTTAGGCATTGCCTTTCTTTGGGATTCGAATGACAACTGACCTTTTCCAGTCCTGTGGCCACTGCTGAATTTTCCAAATTTTCTGGCATATTGAGTGCAGCAATTTCACAGTGTCATCTTTTAGGATTTGAAATAGCTCAACTGAAATTCCATCACCTCCACTAGCTTTGTTTGTAGTAATACTTCCTCAGGCCCACTTGACTTCCCATTCCAGGATGTCTGGCTCTAGGTGAGAGTCCCTTGGACTGCAAGGAGATCTAACCAGTCCATCCTAAAGGAAATCAGTCCTGAATATTCATTGGAAGGACTGATGCTGAAGCTGACTCCAATACTTTGGCCACCTGATGCAAAGAACTGACACATTGGCAAAGACCCTGATGCTGGGAAAGACTGAAGGCAGGAGGAAAAGGGGATGACAGAGGATGAGATGGTTGGATGGCATCACCAACTCAATGGACATGAGTTTGAGTAAACTCTGGGAGTCAGTGATGGACAGGGAAGCCTGTCGTGCTGCAGTCCATGGGGTCGCAAAGAGTGGGACACGACTGAGCGACTGAACTGAACAGAAATGATACCCCTGGAAGCAAGGGATCAGCTTAAGACCATTTAACTGCATCAGAGGTGTACAATACCAGAGGGCTGAGAAAAAAAAATACTCTCCTCCAGAGGACAGGCACAGAGGGAAGTCCCTTGGATCATTTTGAGAGATAAAAATTAGAACCATGTAAATGTCACCTGTTCTTCACCAAACAGTACTATAACAGGCAAGAGTTAAGTCCAATCAGAGGGCTGTCCTTCTGATCTTGTGCTTTTCTTACTGTCCTACCTCATCCTGTCCTGTAGGATGAGCTCTCCAAAAAAGAAACCACGTCTTAGCCGTGTCTGTATTCTACCTGGGCACTTGAGCAGCTCTACAAGCCTTTGTTGACTTGGCTCTATCAGCATAAAAATGCCTCATTCGTGCATGCTAAGTCGATCAGTGTGTCGGACTCTTTGCGACCCTATGGACTTGTAGTCAGTGTGTTGAACCCTTTGCAACCCCATGGACTGTAGCCCTCCAGGCTCCTCTGACCATGGGATTTTCTTCTAGGCAAGAATACTGGAGTGGGTTGCCATTTCCTCCTCCAGGGGATCTTCCTGACCCAGGGATGGAACCGAGTCTCCTGTATCTCATACATTGCAGGCAGATTCCTCTCAGCCAGCGGGGAAGCCCTAAAACTGCTACTATCCCATTTTAAAATGCTCAGTCCATCATGTAATTGTTTTTTTTGTAAGAGAGCTTATATGATAAAACTATTCCTACATCTCTTTTGCTATGTTTAGCTAGCAATATTCCACTGAAAACAAGTAGTAGTAGAACACTCTTCACACTATTTCATCAAAATTCCCTTACCAAGAAGAAAAGTAATGCAAAATATTCTCAGGACATTAATAAGGTCTTAGTGACCTTTGTCTCCTCTAAACCTGAACACAGTCTCTGACTCAGAGTAAACATTTAACACATCCTCATTGAATAAATAAATGAAAGAGCAGAGCCAGATAGGACAAAGATTGTTTATAACCATACACCAGAGGAGTTAGCACATGTTTCTCACTGCCTCATTAGTCACTACTCAGAAAGTTTGTTCATGGTGCCTATAGAGTCACTATAAAATTTGGAGGCTCACAACTCATTTTTCCCCTATTATATATTAATATCAAATTACTTTGCATCTGTAGACAATTGTATGCTTTTTCTTTTTGGGTGTGGTCAAAACTATTATTTTGTCTTACCTTTGCTAAAAAACATTTTTATGTCTGTCTAATAAACTCCATGACACCTTTTGATAGCTCAGTTCAGTTCAGTCTCTCAGCCGTGTCCGACTATGCGATCCCATGGACTGCAGCATGACAGGCTTCCCTGTCCATCACCAACTCCCAGAGCTTACTCAAATTCATGTCCATCGAGTTGGTGATGCCATCTAACCATCTCATCCTCTGTCTTCCCCTTCTCCTCCCACCTTCAACATCAGGGTCTTTTCCAATGAGTCAGTTCTTCACATCAGGTGGCCAAAGTATCAGAGTTTCAGCCTCAGCATCAGTCCTTCCAATGAATATTCAGGACTGATTTCCTTTAGAATTGACTTCTTCGATCTCTTTGCAGTCCAAGGGACTCTCAAGAGTCTTCTCCAACATCACAGTTCAAAAGCATCAATTCTTCAGTGCTCAGCTTTCTTTATAGTCCAGCTTTCACAGCCATACATGAGTACTGGAAAAACCTTCGCTTTGACTAGATGGAACTTTTTTGGGAAAGTAATGTCTCTGCTTTTTAATATGCTGTCTAGGTTGATCATAGCTTTTCCTCCAAGGAGCAAGCGTCTTTAATTTCATGGCTGTAGTCACCATCTGCAGTGATTTTTGAGCCCCCCCACCAATATAAAGTCTCTCATTGTTTCCCCATCTATTTGTCATGAAGTGACGGGACCAGATGCCATTATCTTAGTTTTCTGAATGTTGAGTTTTAAGCCAACTTTTTCACTCTCCTCTTTCACTTTCATTAAGAAGCTCTTTAGTTCCTCTTTTCTTTCTGTCATTAGGGTGGTGTCATCTGTATATCTGAGGTTATTGATATTTCTGCCTCCAATCTTGATTCCAGCTTGTGGTTCATCCAACCTGGCATTTTGCATGATGTACTGTGCATATAGGTTAAATAAAAGGGTGACAATATACAGCCTTGGCGTATTCCCTTCCCAATTTGGAATCAGTCTGTTGTTACATATCCAGTTTTAACTGTTGCTTCTTGACCTGCATACAGATTTCTCAGAAGGCATGTAAGTGGTCTGGTATTCCCATCTCTTGAAGAATTTTCAAGTTTGTTGTGATCCACACAGTCAAAGGCTTTGGTGCAGTCAATAAAGCAGAAGTAGATATTTTTCTAGAGCTTTTTTGCTTTTTCGATGATCCATCAGATATTGGGAATTTGATCTCTGTTTCCTCTGCCTTTTCTAAATCCAGCTTGAACATCTGGAATTTCTCAGTTCAAATACCGTTGAAGCCTGGCTTGGAGAATTTTGAGCATTACTTTGCTAGTGTGTGAGATGAGTGCAATTGTGAGGTAGTTTGAACATTCTTTGGCATTACCCTTCTTTGGGACTGGAATGAAAACTGATCTTTTCCAGTCCTGTGGCCACTGCTGAATTTTCCAAATTTGCTGGCATATTGAGTACAGCACTTTCACAGTGCCATCTTTTAGGATTTGACATAGCTCAACTGCAATTTCATCGTCTCCACTAGCTTTGTTTGTAGTGATGCTTCCTAAGGCCCATTGACTTCACATTCCAGGATGTCTGACTCTAAGTGAGTGATCACACCATCGTGGTTATCTGGGTCACGAAGATCTTTTTTGTATAGTTCTTCTGTGTATTCTTGCCTCATCTTCTTAATAATCTGCTGTTCTGTTAGGTCCATACCGTTTTTGTCCTTTATTTTGCCCATCTTTGCATGAAATATTCCATTGGTATCTCTAGTTTTCTTGAAGAGATCTCTAGTCTTTCCCATTCTATTGTTTTCCTCTATTTCTTTGCATTGATCGCTGATGAAGGTTTTCTTATCTCTCTTTGCTATTCTTTGGAACTCTGCATTCAAAGGGGTATATCTTTCCTTTTCTCCTTTGCCTTTAGCTTCTCTTCTTTTCTCAACTATTTGTAAGGCTTCCTCAGATAACCATTTTGCCTTTTTGCATTTCTTTTCCTTGGGGAAGGTCTTGATCACTGTCTCCTGTACAATGCCATGAACCTCCATTCATAGTTCTTCAGGTACTCTGTCTATCAGATATAATCCCTTGAACCTATTTGTCACTTCTACTGTATAATCTTAAGGGATTTGATTTAGGTCCTACCTGAATGGTAGTGGTTTTTCCTACTTTCTTCAATTTAGGTCTGAATTTGGCAGTAAGGAGCTCATGATCTGAGCTACAGTCAGCTTCCGATCTTGTATTTGCTGACTGTATAGAGCTTCTCCATCTTTGGCCGCAAAGAATATAATCAATCTGATTTCAGTATTGACCATTTGGTGATATCCATGTGTAGAGTCTTCTCTTGTGTTGTTGGAAGAGGGTGTTTGCTATGACCAGTGCATTTTCTTGGCAAAACTGTTAGTCTTTGCCCTGCTACATTTTGTACTTCAAGGCTAAATTTGGCTGTTACTCCAGGTATCTCTTGACTTCCTACTTTTGTATTCCAGTCCCCTATAATGAAGAGGACATCTTTTTGGGGTGTTAGTTCAAGATCTAGAAGTGACCTCTTTGATAAGTCACTTTGAAATCTTCAAGAAAGTCCCCACATCACCCCTAGTTAGAGAAGGATCACCTTCCCAATGCCTTTTACTGGAGCATCCCCAAGGTCATAGGTATGGCTATTGTGACCCTGAGTCTAAGACATGGATTAGATCAGTTTCAGAACTATGTAGGTGTCACTCTAGAGATTGGTTTGGGTAAGAAAGATGCCCTGTAGAATGAGGCCTTTTGGTCGATCTATAAGGGTGATCCACAAAATGGGCTCTTGCTCAAAAATTGAATTTTTACCTATTGGCTATTTCAACAATGAGCTAAAGTCATAAATAGGATACTATCTGTTTGACTGCACCAGTTTTTGGTAGAACCTGTGGATTTGTTCTGAAATGGCATATTTTGGAGAGCATAAATCTACCACAATCCACTGTCATTTTTACTATGTAGACATAGTCTAAGTTCTTTACTATAGTAATGTTGAACCAGATGTTCAAAGTATAAAATCTACTAAAATAATGTTTGGTACTAAGCTTAGAAGGCTGGTAGCTTCAGCCTCACTTTATTCAGTTTTGGATTTCTGTTATGTTTCTGAGCCACAAAGATGTTTAATTTGTTCTTTGATTGCAGCTGTTTTAATTTTCTCCTTCTAGCATTTTATTTATCATCACTAGGGATTAAAGTCATGGGTGATATATGATGACCTCCAGCTATTTTAACTTCAAGTTCTACAATCACTTTTAATTGACTTCTAAATCTAGGCTCATCTTTGAGTTAACCTTCATAATTGTATTCCAATAGCTATCTTAATTCAGTATCTCTTTACTGACTGATCTTTACTTAACTGACTTAACATATCACTCATCTCTAAAATACACAAAATGAGAACCTTTACTTGATTAATTTCCTCATTCAGCAGGTTATTATTAGTAAGCCCATAAATATGCTTATACTTCTACTCCTTCAAAATGAGTTGACTATTTATTTATTTTTGCTTTGTATTCTGTTTTATTCTAAAATACAGCCTGGAGTACTATAAAAAGATTCTTGTTTTCTTATAATATCTATAATATGACTTTCTGTAAACTGTTGGTTGTTTTTTTTTTAATTTTTTTATATTTTATGGAAAGATAGTTGATCTACTTTCTGAGAGTCACGTATATGTTCCTAAACCTACTAATTCTTCTTTACAGCATTTGTATAACTGAATTCAAATAAATTAACCAATTAAATGAGATATGAAAATTAAAGGAATTATTATTACGGAAATTAAAAAATTGGACAGTTTTTTTGAAGGTGTGTCCTCAAAAAAATCAGCCTTCAAATTTTGTATAGATGGGACAATTATACACAATTTTTGGTGGGGGTGAGCCACAGCAGGAGAATATATATTCATATTGGTTAGCAAATGTCTCAGAGTCTAATCTTGCTTCCAACAAAACTTGGAAACTGAGAATAAAACATGTGCGTGTGGTTAATGCAAGAGAAGCATTAGAAAAGAAAGAGAACATATACATATAACATTCTAATTCTATATATATATATATATATCCTATTCAAAATATATATATATGTGTGTGTGTGTGTGTTTGTGTAACTGAATCATTTTGCTATATAGCAGAAACTAACAGCATTGTAAATCAATAATATTTCAATAAAATAAAATTTAAAAATAAAATTAGAGTTAAAAAGAAAAAGAAATCAACAGAATCCATTTCAAAAGAAAATATCCTGGCGTTATGTTTAAAAAATTGTGGTTGAGTATACATTTATAGGCTTTACTTTAAAGTAAAATGTGTAATGTTGTATGTGTTCCATATTTTGATCCCCTTTAAAATGTTCTTTTTTGATTATCCAACCAATACATGTCAGATGAAAGGGTTTCCACTACATTTCTAATTGTAGTATTTACTTAGGGTAAGATAATTTCTTATTCTCTGCTCAAAGCTTTATATTTCATGTCTCTAGTTGTGAAGGCTACTTATCTTACTTAAAGTCTCTCGCCACTAATCTTTTATCAAAATCCTATTCAAAATTCACTTCTTACATGAAGGCTTCTCAGATTAATTCCACTTATATTTAATTACCTTTGCTTTATATCTCTTTATCACATATCTCAATCTACTCATCTCAATTGCCTCTTTTTATACTGTCAAATATTAAGCATTTTTCTTATCTGTTAGGCTACTTTCCCTAAATAGATAATAAGTTTTTCCAAAACAAAGATTGCTTCTTCTCTTTCTTGAAATTTCCTTCACTGTCTTTGACAGTCCTCTCTATAGAGTGGGGTTATTCAATATGGCTTAATTGACCTATCATTTAGATGTTTAATTGAATGGATTAAATAAATGATTTCATATACACAAATATTTCCTTCCTTACAAACGCCAGCTTTGAGAAAAGTATAAACAGTTCCCCAAGGACATTATTTCTACCCCCAAACCTGTAGAAATTTGGTTAGAGAAATGTAGAAATTTGGAATTCATTTATCAGCTACATAATATGAAAGAGGTCAAATACGGCTATCAATGTCAATGAAGGATTTATAAGTTTAAATGTTCATAGCTGGGCTGTGGAGAAGGCACTGGCAACCCACTCCAGTACTCTTGCCTGGAAAATCCCTTAGACGGAGGAGCCTGGTAGGCTACAGTCCATAGGGTTGCTAAGAGTCGGACACGACTGAGAGACTTCACTTTCACTTTTCGCTTTCATGCATTGGAGAAGCAAATGGTAACCCACTCCAGTGTTCTTGCCTGGAGAATCCCAGGGACAGGGGAGCCTGGTGGGCTGCTGTATATGGGGTTGCACAGAGTCTGACACAACTGAAGCGACTTAGCAGCAGCAGCTGGGCTACAAATTATATTTTAGGCAAATGCAGTTATAGAACCAGAAAGAAGTTTCCAACATGATCTTATTCTTTTTGTCCATTTTAAAACAGTCTCTGGTTATAGGAGGAAAAAAAAAATTACATGGGAAAATGCAGCATGTGTCTTCTGATATACCCTTTGCCAAAAGACTACAAACTGTTCACCTGGACTGTTCTTCCCACAATGTCCGATGTAGGTCTGAAGCAAGATATATATATTTTGGAAATGGTCCAGTAAGTAGTTTATTACATTTTGTGATGTCAAAACTGAGTACAATACTAATAGAGCTCTCTGTCACTGCTAGTAATCCCATTTTACAGATTATAGAATTGGTTCAGGTAAGTTTCAATTCATTTACCAGAATCTTATCTTTCCAAGCCACTGTAAGTACTTAATGGAATAGATGGCAGCAGCTGGTGGAAAATAATGTATTTAGGCCAGCTTTGTGCTTTAGGTAATACATTGTCCTAACTGAAATAAGCAAGGCATTAAGAGGTCTGTCTTGGAAGGAGGCACCAAGTCTGAGGCACTGAATTTTTTGTTTACCACGAGAATTCTTAGATTGGAAGGAAAGACTAGGTTCACCTAAAATGTAAAAGATGTTCAAAGCACACATCACAATGATAATATACCAAATAACTGACCAATCATTTCCTCATGAAGATCCTTCAACTAACATGAAGAAGTGAAGTGAAAGTTGCTCAGTCATGTCCGACTCTTTGCAACCCCATGGACTATACAGTCCGTGGAATTCTCTAGGCCAAAATACTGGAGTGGGTAGCCTTTCCCTTCTTCAGGGGATCTTCCCAACCCAGGGATCAAACCCAGGTCTCCTGCATTGCAGACAGATTTTTTTTACCAACTGAACCACAAAGGAAGCCCAACATGGAGAACAGGGGTCTAAATTTCAAACAGGGAAGCAGATTCTTTCAAACAGTTTTTTGGAAGCCACTCTTGCTAGGGATATTCTGCTTCTAGAGAGGAGAGAATTGTGCTTCTATTATCCTATCAAGATGCAGACCAACTATGTGTTTTTAAGCATTTCTCCCACTAAGGATGTGTGTAGTCGCTCAGTCATGTCCGACTCTTGGCAACACCATGGACTACAGCCCACCAGGCTCCTCCGCCCATGGGATTCTCCAGGCAAGAACACTGGAGTGGGTTGCCATGCCCTTCTCCAGGGGATATTCCTGACCCAGGTATTGAACTCAGGTCTTCTGCATTGCAGGCAGATGCTTTACTGTCTGAGCCAACAGGGATATTTCCCCATTAATACATTTAATTGAAAGTGACCAGGCAACATAAAATTCCATCTAAACACTTTAATATAAACATATTGGAGTCTCACTAAGGCAGGTAAGTTTCCCAAACATCAGTCTGGAAGGACAACACCCTCCTACCAAAAAGAAATTAAGAAGAAGTAACTTTCTGACTTGTCTCAAGGCCTCTCACCAGCCATAAAGACCTTTATATTCCCCTTAGACTCTTAAGGAAGTGGTTATTCAGTTCAGTTCAGTTCAGTTCAGTTGCTCAGTCATGTCTGACTCTTTGCAACTCCATGAATTGCAACATGCCAGGCCTCCCTGTCCATCACCAACTCCCAGAGTTCACTCAAACTCACGTCCATCGAGTCAGTGATGCCATCCAGCCATTATATCCTCTGTTGTTCCCTTCTCCTCCTGCCCCCAATCCCTCCCATCATGAGAGTCTTTTCCAATGAGTCAACTCTTCGCATGAGGTGGCCCAAGTACTAGAGATTCAGCTTTAGCATCATTCCTTCCAAAGAACACCCAGGACTGATCTCCTTTAGAATGGACTGGTGGATCTCCTTGCAGTCCAAGGGACTCTCAAGAGTCTTCTCCAACACCACAGTTCAAAAGCATCAATTCTTTGGCACTCAGCCTTCTTCACAGTCCAACTCTCACATCCATACATGACCACAGGAAAAACCATAGCCTTGACTAGATGGACCTTAGTCGGCAAAGTAATGTCTCTGCTTTTGAATATGCTATCTAGGTTGGTCATAACTTTCCTTCCAAGGAGTAAGCGTCTTTTAATTTCATGGCGGCAATCACCATCTGTAGTGATTTTGGAGCCCCCAAAAATAAAGTCTGACACTGTTTCCACTGTTTCCCCATCTATTTCCCATGAAGTGATGGGACCAGATCCCATGCTCTTAGTTTTCTGAATGTTGAGCTTTAAGCCAACATTCACTTTCATCAACAGGCTCTTTATTTCCTCTTCACTTTCTGCCATAAGAGTTGTGTCATCTGCATATCTGAGGTTATTGATATTTCTCCCAGCAATCTTGATTCCAGCATGTGCTTCTTCCAGCCCAGCGTTTCTCATGATGTACTCTACATATAAGTTAAATAAGGGTGACAGTATAGAGCCTTGACGTACTCCTTCTCTTATTTGAAACCAGTCTGTTGTTCTGTGTCCAGTTAGACCTGCATATAGGTTTCTCAAGAGGCAGGTCAGGTGGTCTGGTATTCCCATCTCTTTCAGAATTTTCCACAGTTTATTGTGATCCACACAGTCAAAGGCTTTGGCACAGTCAATAAAGCAGAAATAGATGTTTTTCTGGAACTCTCTTGCTTTTTCCATGATCCAACAGATGTTGGCAATTTGATCTCTGGTTCCTCTGCCTTTTCTAAAACTAGCTTGAACATCTGGAAGTTCACTGTTCATGTATTGCTGAAGTCTGGCTTGGAGAATTTTGAGCATTACTTTATTAGCAAGGGAGATGAGTGCAATTGTGCAGTAGTTTGAGCATTCTTTGGCATTGCCTTTCTTTGGGATTGAAATGAATACTGACCTTTTCCAGTCCTGTGGCCACTGCTCAGTTTTCCAAATTTGCTGGCATATTGAGTGCAGCACTTTCACAGCGTCATCTTTCAAGATTTGAAAGAGCTCAACTGGACTTCCATCACCTCCACTAGCTTTGTTCATAGTGATGCTTTCCAAGGCCCACTTGACTTCACATTCCAGGATATCTGGCTCTAGGTGAGTGATCATACCATCATGATTATCTGGGTCGCAAAGATCTTTTTTGTACATTTCTTCTGTGTATTCTTGCCACCTCTTCTTAATATATTCTGCTTCAATTAGGTCCATACCATTTTTGTCCTTTATCAAGCCCATCTTTGCATGAAATTTTCCCTTGGTATCTCTAATTTTCTTGAAGAGATTTCTAGTCTTTGCAGCCAAAGATGGAGAAGCTCTATACAGTCAACAAAAACAAGACCAGGAGCTGACTGTGGCTCAGATCATGAACTCCTTATTACCAAATTCAGACTGAAATTGAAGAAAGTAGGGAACATCAGTAGACCATTCAGGTATGACCTAAATCAAATCCCTTATGATTATACAGTGGAAGTGAGAAATAGATTTAAGGAACTAGATCTGAAAGATAGAGTGCCTGATCAACCATGGACAGAAGTTCATGACATTGTATAGGAGACAGGGATCAAGACCATCCTCATGGAAAAGAAATGCAAAAAAGCAAAATGGCTGTCTGGGGAGGCCTTACAAATAGCTGTGAAAAGAAGAGAGGCGAAAAGCAAAGGAGAAAAGGAAAGATATAAGCATCTGAATGCAGAGTTCCAAAGAATAGCAAGAAGAGATAAGAAAGCCTTCCTCAGCGATCAATGTAAAGAAACAAAAGGGGTTATTAGAAGTCATCTATAAGATTGCACTAAGTTCCTGTATTTCAAGTAACTTTTCCATTTCAATTCACAGACACTTTACCACTTCAGACACAGTCACTCTTTCCCGGGTTTATTTTGGGATTGACTCCACATTAGTTAAGACTATAGAATACTTGACAACTGCCCCCCCCCCCCCCCCTCCCCCGCCTGCACTATGTAGGAACACTTTTTCATTTTATGAAAACTTATTTTCCAAATGCGCTTCGCACTTCCCTGCAAGGACTCACAGACTCTGATTCTTAGGTCTCCATAAAGTAGCTTTCTTTCCCCCTAAGCATTGCCCTCTATTTCTCATCCCTGTAGCCAGGAGGCACTTGGCAGCAGAGAGGGACATAAGTTACTATTTCCATCTGATTGCACTGCTAGGAATTACTGAGTTCCCCCATGAGGCCACTTGTACCTATTGCCTGATGGGTCCAAAGATGACAGCCAATCCCTGAAATAATTTCTTGTTATTAAGATACAAATTTATTATCACTGAATAAATTATATATTTGACTCAAAATTCAGGCTAAACGGAAGAATTAGATTATTACTATCATCCCGCACAGATTTTATTATTAATTTGTTCATTTGAAATTTAATAATCCTAGGCAGGTCAAATAAATTATTTAAAATTGTATTCTGCCCTCAGACACAAATCCAACATATCTTCAGGCATTCAATTACTCATCATATATAGCTTCTTCAGAAGTCAAGATGATGTCTGGCAAATACTTGTAGGGGAAAAAGCATCACTGATCAACAGCTATCAGACACCAATTATTGATTATTTTATGCCATTAGTTGTTTAAATTATAACAATGATAGATAATATTCAAATTAAGCTTCTGATGTGATCATGGGAAAATAGAGGCTGATCAATTTCTCAGTAACAGATCCATAAAAGGTCAACTCAGGGATCTGTGGAGATTGCTGATATTTAATATATTTTACCCCACGAGAAGGCAACTGCCTTTAAAGCACACATCTCTGCCCATCTCCACAGTAATATGTAACTTAATAAAGAGGCACAGCTCCCCAGCTGCCCATTGTCTGGGTAGAGTTGTTTATCTTTCTTTAGCAAGCTCTGCAGAAAGAAGAGCAGTTTTCCAAAACTTAGATGAACAGTCTGGGCTTGCAAAACAGCATTTTGGTTTTCTCACAGTAGCAATTTTCGGCGACACTAGTGCTTGGCTAGAAAGCTGAACACAAGTTATAAGCAACCATTCACATAACCACCGGGTGGACATTATGATGAAGCCAACTTTTATGTTCAACTTCTCCATTGTAAAACCAGTTTGGCATTTGGTTTTGTAAAAGTAGAAGGCAGTTAGTGCAGGGCTAGGGGTGGGGGTGGCGGGGGTGCTGATGTGGATTTCTTGCTGTGCTCAGCATTGAGCAGTAGGCTGAATTAGTTACATTCAGATGCAGGTTGTGATGAAGAAAAGTTAAAAGGAGTACCCCCGAAAGACAGATTTGTCAAACACAGGGCAGATGGAGCTCCGAATAGGAGAACGGCAGCAAAGGGAGTGCAAATCAGCCAGGGCGGCATTACTCAGCCCCCATGATCTCCTGGAAGTTCTCGCCCTGAAAAGAACAGGTCAGGTGTGCAAGAACTGTTTGCTTCTCAGAAGGATTTACACAACTTTAAAGTTCATTTTGATGATGTACACTGTTTGAGGACACAGCACTATATCCGTTTTAAACAGTTTGTTCTCTTTACATGGGATACACCCTCCACTTATTAATATAAACAACACAGAACTGCAGGCTAAGAACAGGCAATATGAATGAATTCAAATTCATAGAAACACACTCAGCTTTTAATTTCTTTTCTATATATAAAACTCCAGCATTTGGTTCTTTTGTATTTTTCCTATTAATATGATAGATTATAAATATATTTGTAGTGTCCATTATCCTTTAAATTATTTTCAATGTGTTACAAATTCTAATCCATACAATTTATTAGTGCAATAAAATTATATTTACTATGTAGCCCTGGCCATTTAGTTTTTAACAGACTTCTATAAGGAAATCAACACCTTTCTCTTTGTCTTATAAGAATTAGAATTCTAACTAGGTCAATAGACCAGTTCTTCACTGAAATGATGGGAAACTGAATTTGACTTTTTATCTTCTCTGGCCTGGTATGAAGTCATGTCCTCTGCTCACCACTCCAGTACTCTTGGGCTTCCCTTGCAGCTCAGCTGGTAAAGAATCCGCCTGCAATGCAGGAGACCTGGGTTCAATCCCTGGGTTGGGAAGATCCCCTGGAGAAGGGAAAGGCTACCCACTCCAGTATTCTGGCCTGGAGAATTTCATGGAATGTGCAGATGGTGATTGCGGCCATGAAATTAAAAGACGCTTACTCTTTGGAAGAAAAGTTATGACCAACCTAGATAGCATATTCAAAAGCAGAGACATTACTTTGCCAACTAAGATCTGTCTAGTCAAGGCTATGGTTTTTCCAGTGGTCATGTATGGATGTGAGAGTTGGACTGTGAAGAAGGCTGAGTGCTGAAGAATTGATGCTTTTGAACTGTGATGTTGGAGAAGACTCTTGAGAGTCCCTTGGACTGCAAGGAGATCCAACCAGTCCATTGTGAAGGAGATCAACCCTGGGATTTCTTTGGAAGGAATGATGCTAAAGCTGAAACTCCAGTACTTTGGCCACCTCATGCGAAGAGTCGACTCATTGGAAAAGACTCTGATGCTGGGAGGGATTGGGGGCAGGAGGAGAAGGGGACGACTGAGGATGAGATGGCTGGATGGCATCACGGACTCGATGGACGTGAGTCTGAGTGAACTCTGGGAGTTGGTGATGGACAGGGAGGCCTAGCATGCTGCAATTCATGGGGTCGCAAACAGTCAGACACAACTGAGCAACTAAACTGAACTGATAGTCCATTGGGTTGCAAAGAATCAGACACAACTGAGTGATTTTCACTTCACCTCTGCTCGCCAGCCAGTTAAAGTAACTAAGATATGCACCAATATTATACTTCAGTGGGCATGTGGGATAAAAATTAAAATAAGTAATTTTCTTTGAAGACAATAGGAATAGAAAAGGTATATTCAAGAGGGGGAGATGGAGACTTTGAGAAACAGAAACATAGAAGCAGAAGAGGAAGGTGAAGGAAGGAACGGGAACAGAAGGAGAGTAAGGAAAAGTCAACATGAGGCTCCACGGTTGACAACTGGACACCAGAAGAGCTCTCCACTCAGGGTTTTAGGTTATTCCACACCCACACCACTATTTCTTTTTCTCTGCCCTCTGATTTATACTTCTGCTGCTCCGAGCTGCCTCCTGACCCATCTTTCTGGAGTCAGGTGATTTTTGGCCTTTACAGCATCTACAATACCTGGAGACTTCTAGTCGCTCAGATGTTAGATTCCTAGCATAGGCAGTCAGCTTTTTCAGACATCACCTAAGGAGCAATACTGACAAAATACAACTAAGAAATAAGCAGAATGGTCCAGACTGCAATGGTATTTAAGTTCAGATGTGAAAAGTTATGAATTGCCCTCTGGGGAACAGGAAAGAATAGGAATCCGCTGCTGCGATGTGGCCTCTGTGACAGGTCAACAGCAGAGTTGGAGAAACCAGCCTCGAATCTGACCAGGAAGAGGAAGGCACTGCAGTATTTCCACTCTGCTTCAGGGGCTCAGATTTGGTCCCATATCCAGGTTCCTGGAGCACTGAGATGTCAGGATACATAAGGCATCTAGCCCGAAGAGGGAGACATCTGTATTTTGCCCCTGCTGCTCCGCACCTTTCAGTTCAGTTCAGTCGCTCAGTCATGTCCGACTCTTTGAAACCCCATGGACTGCAGCACACCAGGCTTCCCTGTCCATCACCAACTCCTGCAGCTTGCTCAAACTCATGTCCATCGGGAGTTGGTGATGCCATCCAACCATCTCATCCTCTGTCATTCCCTTCTCTTGCCTTTCACAGCATCAGTGTCTTTTCCAATGAGTCAGTTCTTTGCATCAGGTGGCCAAAGTATTGGAGTTTCAGCTTCAGCATCAGAGTCGCTCAGATGTTAGATTCCTAGCATAGGCAGTCAGCTTTTTCAGACATCACCTAAGGAGCAATACTGACAAAATACAACTAAGAAATAAGCAGAATGGTCCAGACTGCAATGGTATTTAAGTTCAGATGTGAAAAGTTATGAATTGCCCTCTGGGGAACAGGAAAGAATAGGAATCCGCTGCTGCGATGTGGCCTCTGTGACAGGTCAACAGCAGAGTTGGAGAAACCAGCCTCGAATCTGACCAGGAAGAGGAAGGCACTGCAGTATTTCCACTCTGCTTCAGGGGCTCAGATTTGGTCCCATATCCAGGTTCCTGGAGCACTGAGATGTCAGGATACATAAGGCATCTAGCCCGAAGAGGGAGACATCTGTATTTTGCCCCTGCTGCTCCGCACCTTTCAGTTCAGTTCAGTCGCTCAGTCATGTCCGACTCTTTGAAACCCCATGGACTGCAGCACACCAGGCTTCCCTGTCCATCACCAACTCCTGCAGCTTGCTCAAACTCATGTCCATCGGGAGTTGGTGATGCCATCCAACCATCTCATCCTCTGTCATTCCCTTCTCTTGCCTTTCACAGCATCAGTGTCTTTTCCAATGAGTCAGTTCTTTGCATCAGGTGGCCAAAGTATTGGAGTTTCAGCTTCAGCATCAGTCCTTCCAATGAATATTCAGGACTGATTTTCTTTAGGATTGACTCATTTGATCTCCTTGCAATCCAAGGGACTCTCAAGAGTCTTCTCCAACACCATAGTTGAAAAGCATCAATTTTTCGGTGCTCAACTTTCTTTATGGTCCAACTCTCACGTCCATACATGACCACTGGAAAAGCCATAGCTTTGACTAGATGGACCTTTGTTGGCAAAGTAATGTCTCTGCTTTTTAATATGCTGTCTAGGTTGGTCATAGCTTTTCTTCCAAGGAGCAAGCATCTTTTAATTTCATGGCTGCAGTCACCATCTGGAGTGATTTTGAAGCCAAAAAAAATAAAATAAAATAAAGTCTCTCATTGTTTCCATTGTTTCCCCATCTATTTGCCATGAAGTGATGGGACCAGATGCCATGATCTTAGTTTTCTGAATATTGAGTTAATCTTTTTACTCTGCTGTTTCACTTTCATCAAGAGGTTTTTAGTTCCTCTTTGCTTTTTGCCATAGGTAGTGTCAGCTGCATATCTGAGGTTATTAATATTTCTCGCAACAATCTTGATTTCAGATTGTGCTTTGTCCAGCCCAGCATTTTGCATGATGTACTCTGCATGTAGGTTAAATAAGTAGGGTGACAATATACAGCCTTGACACACTCCTTTCCCAGTTTGGAATCAGTCTGTTGGTCCATGTCCAGTTCTAACTGTTGCTTCTTGACCTGCATACAGATTTCTCAAGAGGCAGATCAGGTGGTCTGGTATTCCCATCTCTTGAAGAATTTTCCTTAGTTTGCTGTGATCCACACAGCCCTGCACAATAATCCTAAACCTTGGATAGGCTGAGAGTTCTCACTAGTCACACAGGAAACCCTCAGTGATACAGTGTCCCTAATACATAGTGCATGCACGTGTGCCTCAGTTGCTTCTGTCATGTCTGACTCTTTGTAACTCCATCAACTGTAACCCGCCAGGGTCCTCTGTCCATGGGATTCTCCAAGCAAGAATACTAGAGTGTGTTGCCATGCCCTCCTCCAGGGGATCTTCCCAACCCAGGGATCCAACCCGTAGCTCCTGCATTGCAGGTGGATTCCTTACCACTGAGCCACCAGAGGAAGCCCCTAAGACACAGTGAAGGCAGCCAAATCAAGCTTTAACATCTACTGACAATCAGCCTTTGCAGGTAGGTGACTCACAGACATAGAGGAAAAGGAGAGTTCTGCCTTAACAAGCCAAGGAGTGGGAACTAGAACAGTGTGAGCCCAGTAGGGATAAGGAAGCACTGATTCACCAGCTCACATTCATCTTGTCCACAGAAGAGAGGACCATTGCCATTCTTGCTATCTAGAAGGTTCCTCCAACAGAAGGGAGGAGATTTGGCCCTCACCCCAAGAATGAGTTTTCTGCTCGGTTCTTTTCCCTCTCATAGTTGTGAGGAAGGGTAAACAGAGACAAGCTGACTTCTTTCCACTAGCCCCCCCACCACTTATTCCCTGGGATTTCTTCCATGAGCTAATTTCCTAATTCTACTCCCTTTTTTCCTCCCAAAAGAATGTTGCAGTCCCTTACATTAATTCCCTTCTTATTTATTCTGGAATACAAGGAAGCAGTTATCTATTCTTAACACTGAAATATAGTGAATATCTGGAGCTATGGTGAATGTTTTCCTTTTTATTTGCTAATATTCAGCATGTTTTACCTTAGTATATTACCAAAATAAGGTTGATTTCTACCTGCCAATCTTCACATCTACTGTGGTTCAGCGTGTAGCCATTACACAGACAGAAAGTTATTTACTGCTGAATGGATTTATGCCATGACCGTCCTCATGGTTATGCATAAGAACCCCAGTGAAATGAGAGACATTAATTATTTGCCTTTATTCCAAAAAAAGATTAGCTCTTCCATTTAGACCTTTTGTTCAAAAGTCAAGGAAATGTATACAATACTGAAAACACAGAATTTGATAATTTTTTTAAAAGCCATAACTATGAAATAGAACCTAGAACTCATTAGAAATCATCATGGATAATAATAGTTCAATTACTTAGTGTTAATTAAATAGCAATATTTAGTCACAGGTTGGAAATATCCAAATTTTAAATTATCATATATAGAAACCTCATAATGTTCTTAGCAACTGTACCAAATACTATTCAGTTAGCGTGTGGACAGGTCTCATAGAGGAATGAGGTAGGATAACAATGTTTTTTATCCCTTTCTTCCTTTCTCATCCTCTGGGATGGAGCTTTCTTCTCATTTCTGGGGCTCTGGTATCCAAAGCCATTGGGTTCTCTCTTTCCTCAAAAGAGGAACTCTCTGAAGAGATGGTGATCATAGTTATGTGTGAGAGTTAATGTATGCCATTGTGTTGCTTCAAATATGGAGTAAATCTGCATTTCAGGGTATCTATAGTTTCCAACCATGTTTCTTTCAAGAAACATGTAAGAGCTGGAAAACAAGTGGAGGAAGAAGGGGAGAGGAGGCTTCCTGGCCTATAGAATTCCCACTCTCCATGTGACAACCTGCTACAAACACAACTGCAGCTGAAATGACATCTCAGAGACACCTGGATCTCATGGGCACCATGAAGCCATTACAGCTGATTGGATCACCCCTTCATTCTCATCAGTGTCCTGGACAGTACAGTGGGTAAAGCTAGTTTTTAACACTGAGGTTGAAGGTGATGATGAAGCCCTCTGAGGACTAGGCAGGGAAATAAAAGCTGAGATAGATTTCATGCTTGTGTGTTCTCGGTAGAATTACTGTTCCATGATCTAAGTTTGGCATTCATTGACCTTGTCATCAAGGAACTGGAAGTTAGGAATTAAAGTCATGTTTCTTGTGACACACAATCTGGATGCTATTTCTTTCCTCGAGCCTGAAAATGACCCTGGCCAGTCCTATGATTATCGACTAGAATTAGCAGCAGAGGATGTCCTAGTGAAAACATAGCTCGGGTGGCAGGAGGATAACATTTATAAGTGTCCTGGAGGGAGTTGCTGGAGTTTTAGGGGCAAAGTTTAATGTGGCTATTTCTTTCCCTTTTGAAACTCGAGGCCACAAAATAAACAATTCTGTAGTTTTATTAAAACACTAAATACATGGTGATTTTCCACTGACATTTACCTAATCAGGGGAAAAAGTGTACCAAAGGGGCTCAGAGGCCCCTGCAGATTTGTGCTTTGTAAGCTGTAACATCAGCAAACATTTGCAGCAGAAGTAAGAAGGTGAGCTAAACAGGGAGCTCTCAGGTCATGTGTATTTTGAGGCTAACTAAATATGGAGTGGGTTTTGCTTTGCATCTATTTCTTCAAGTCCAGCTCTATCTTTGCAAATAAAAAGAAAGAAGCAGTTTCAATGTGCTTCTAAGCATCTGTTCAATCATGCAAAATTTTTGAATTTCTTAGTATGGGTATTCCAAAGCAGGTATGTCAGGTCTCCTGCTTGCCTGAGGATCAGGGAAGGCCTGGGAGTGTTGCCAACTCAGTGACTTGGGGTCTCAGCCTGACTTTGATGATAGAGTACAGTTATGAAGCTAGAGATTGGATGCCAACCGAGCAAGAGTTCTAAAGTCAAAATTACTGAGGCAAGTGCTTTCAACAAGTTAAATCAGTGAGTGAAGAGCTGAGGAATGGAGATATGGAATGGCTACAGGCAGATAAAATATACTACAGCAGGTGCCAGCTTAGGGATCAGGACAATGTGGGCTTGAATATTGACTCCAACACTTAACAGTTGTATAGCCTTATGCACATTACACAATCTCACTAAGCTTCCATCTCCTCATCTATAACTGGAGGAAAGTATTACTGCCTACCTCACAGGACTTGTCACTATTGATAAAATGTTTGTAAAGCACTCAACACGGTGCCCAATAAGCAATTATGTACTTCATAAATATTATCTATGATGATGATCATCACCAAACCCAAAACAGAGTGAGAAGCAGCAAAAGAGCTTGAAGTGAGAGGGCCACAAGTATCATCCTCCAAATGCTTAGGATGTCCAGATGCTTTTAATGGCTCACCAGTTATACGGTAATTAGTTCAATGTAGGAGACAAGAGTCAACATGTTGCTCTGCACCACAGGGGAAGGGAACGCATCCCTCTGAGGTAGCATCATAGGTACCTAAGGACCCCAAACATAGAGATTGTCTTCCTTCAACTCTTCCTAAGGTTCTGGCATTCACATCACTTTCAGCAGGGTTTTCTTTTAAAAAGTATATTATTTCATTGATTTGGGGTAGGATCCTTATTAAGGGAAGACAGTAGCGAGCATTCAAGATTTCTCAAACATGGTTAGCAGATACAACAAACTTCTCTGCCATGAACAAGACATGGAGATAGGAGTTAAGTGTCTGTCATCATTACTTGGCAGAAACCTGCCCTTTGAGGGCAGTTGTGTGATGAATTCGCATATGATGAAAAGAAAAACGTATCCAGGACGTAATCCTAGGCTTGAGGAGATACATGGATGCTGGCTGTCTTGAACTATAGCCCTACAGGTAAAGCAGATGGGAGACCAACCTGATTAGAGGCACCATTGGCCAACTCTAATGTTTGTCTATCCATTGCTTCATTTGGCCCTCGACTCAGTGAACAGATCCTGCCCAGTGGTGGGCACTAACTGGCATCAAGTCGCATCCAAAGTACTGCTGTCTGTATCACAGTCTTCACAAAGCTGCACTAAGTCACATCACTCCCTTTGCTGCCTCCTACACTATCCCCCATTCTTTCCTCTCCATGAACGCAATACTCTTTGTATAATCATCACTACCTTTTAATTTATGAGATTATTGCCCCATTTTTCTTAACTCAAGGCTGCCAAGACCTCATCATTCATTTTCCACTTAAACTATTTATGAAATACCAGCAGATTTTTCTAAGCATTAGAGAGTGGAGGAGTGAAAC
This sequence comes from Cephalophus harveyi, assembly GCA_006410635.1. Lineage (NCBI taxonomy): Eukaryota > Metazoa > Chordata > Mammalia > Artiodactyla > Bovidae > Cephalophus > Cephalophus harveyi. The sequence continues at coordinate 693,380 of SJYT01008166.1, forward strand.
CTCGAGAATGAATTGCTTGCCCTTTACCAGAAGACAGAGCCAAACGGAGCAGGCTTATGTCCTGGCTTTCCTCTAACAGGCTGTATAACAATCTGAGGCAAGTTACATGACACATGTGCGCCTTAGCTTCCTCATCTGTAAAATGGAGATAATAAAAAACCTCTCTCATAGGCTGATAAGTGAGTCAACCCAACGCAACATGCTTAAAACTGTGTCTGAAATACAACAAGCATTCTAATGCAGACTATTTTCATACTTATTTCGTAGTAGGTGGCTCCTGAAAGGATGCAAACATTTACTACATTGTATGCAGCTTTTCTAGGAGAAGGCAGTGGCACCCCACTCCAGCACTCTTGCCTGGAAAATCCCATGGACGAAGGAGCCTGGTGGGCTGCAGTCCATGGGGTCGCTAAGAGTCAGACATGACCGAGCGACTTCACTTTCACTTTTCACTTTCATGCATTGGAGAAGGAAATAGCAACCCACTCCAGTGTTCTTGCCTGGAGAATCCCAGGGACGGCGGAGCCTGGTGGGCTGCCGTCTATGGGGTCGCACAGAGTCGGACATGACTGAAGCGACTTAGCAGCAGCAGCAGCAGCATGCAGCTTTTCTAGTCAGAATCATAGTATCTCACTATTTCAAAATTTTCCTTTAGGTAGGAACTTCCTTTATTCTTATGGCAATAACATATACTTTAGCAGGAGCTGGTAATCCAACACAATTCTAATGTACTAACCTTTTATGTGTATCATAAAATACATCCGTGATTACTATAATGATCAGTAAGGTTAAAACGTGAACCACATTTCATCAAAATCAGTATCTTATGGCACAAAGAAAAAAGAATAATTACTTTTGAATTTCAACAGGAGGATTTAAACCATGATAACATATTGGGATTCAAATTTTCACTCTAACCCCAACAGAATAGATGAAACATCGGCAATAATGGAAAGATATGAAGGACAATTTTCTAAAATGTTTTTTCTTTTATAAACTATTATTGTCTTTTTTTCCCCAGAAAATTTTGATTCTTTGTAAAAGTGTCAGATAATTCAAAGAAGTTGCTTCAAAACTATCTGAGCTCTAGGTTTGATGCAACTTTTAGAAATGTTTTTATTGAATTAGACCATAAATACAGAAAAATGCACAAATCACAGGTATGTGATTGGATTAACTTTCACTAGCTGAACACTCCCCTGTCATCAGCTCCATCTCATGACTAGTACCCCCAAATCCCTGGGGTCCTTTTCATTTCCTGTCCTCTGAAAATAATTACTACCTTAATTTTTGACACTGTCCATTAGTTCTGCCTACTTTTGAACTTATATAAATGGAACCAGAGGATATATTTTCTGGCTTATCTCATTCTACATGGTTTATGACATAAACATGCAGCATATACCATATAACATAAACCAAGTTATTAATACCTTTAGATTAATTCAGTGATATAGCTCTCCTGCCAAGGAGAAGGAAATGGCAACCCACTCCAGTGTTCTTGCCTGGAGAATCCCAGGGATGAGGGAGCCTGGTGGGCTGCCATCTATGGGGTTGCACAGAGTCGGACATGACTGAAGTGACTTAGCAGCAGCAGCAGCCAAGAACACACTGATCATTTGGGATGTTCAGTGTGATCCTAGAGGGTCCACAGGGACCAAGAAGCATCTCTAACAGAGACTATCTTTCTCCAGGGGCAATATGGAGAGAAATGGTAAATGCTGAAAAGTAGCAGAAAGTTAAAGATTTTTGATCAGATGAATCTGGGCTCCAATTGTTGCTCTGTTCCTCTGCTATGAACTTTGAGCTTCAAGTTATATTACTGTAAAAATGAAAATGGAAAGGTCTGGCAATTAATGCAAGGATCAGGGTGGCATTTTTGAAACTCCTACTAGGTGACTAAAATATAGTGTAGTAAAGAACTGGCCATGGCTGTTTACACACACACACACAGGCCTCAGCTAAAAAGAAAAAGATACCCAAAAGGGTAGTCCAGGCGTATCAAATGGATATGTCAGTGGTCAGATAAACCTACTTGCTTGCCTTAACAATGGTGTTGGAGAGTCAGAATTATGAACAATTACATGAGTAGCAGACTTAAAACTTTCTGGACACCAGCTAATGAAGCTGCCTCCATCTCCTCCCCCAGCTTCCTTGCTAACTCGCTGCCTGGTCAGCTGCTCAGAGCTTATCAAAGCTGAGAAACCTGGCACAGTGCCGTTGGTCTGCCATATCTTAGAGTCATTGTTGCAATGGTTTTAGGGTTATGAATACTGATATCTTTAAAAAAAAAAAGAAATTATAAGTGCATATTTACAAAGAGATCTGAAAGGCTGGTAAAAGGCTTGTTTCTCTACCATTTTTTGTTGGGCCCAAACATCATGTTCTAGTCACACACCAAATGTTGTTATGAAAAGAAAAAGGAGCTTTGAGCTATAGGGGGCCCTTGGTCTCTTGGAAGTGTCCTCATCTTGTCAAAGCTAAAACTGAGAGCTTTTGACGATGAGCCAAAGCTTGTCATCAGAAAAACAGAAAGGCTTGCTCCAACATTATTTAATTAAAATGTTAAAGAGATGATTGTGTTGCCAGCTTAAATACAGGGATTGCAGTATTACTTAACGAAGAGGCCAGTGGTATTAGCCCATCTCTTTCTCCCTCTCCTTTTCTCCCTCTCTTACTCTGTATGTGTATGTATAAGGGTAAGGGGAAAGTAGTCATAATGGCAAAATCCCAGACTAAGGGTTCTCCTTTCCAGAAATTTCTTTTGAAATAGTTCAAACTGACTTTTGCTATAGTTTAGGTTGGGCGGTGGGGGCGCGTAAACTATGGTAAAACAATGAACAGTAAACAGCTCATATGTCCCATAGTTGAGTATGCTAGAAAGCAGCAGAACTGTAAAAAAGTGGTTATTTGATGTGAGAAAGAAAAATACTTGAGATATACCTGATTTCCTTCGATTTTTACAGCTGTTAATAGCAAGTAGATATTCAGATGACCTGAGCTTTGATGTCCACCCAAACTAAACTAGTTACGTATAACGTAGAGTAGAATTAAGGAGAGAACATGGGATGTGGGCTCCATGAAATTAACAGCGATAATAATTAATAATGACTAGACAACCCACTCCAGTACTCTTGACTGGAAAATCCTATGGACAGAGGAGCCTGGTAGGCTGCAGTCCATGGGTTCGCTAAGAGTCGGATACGACTGAGCGACTTCACTTTCACTTTTCTCTTTCATGCATTGGAAAAGGAAATGGCAACCCACTCCAGTGTTCTTGCCTGGAGAATCCCAGGGATGGCGGAGCCCAGTGGGCTGCCGTCTGTGGGGTCGCACAGAGTTGGACACAACTGAAGCAACTTAGCAGCAGCAGACAACCCACTCCAGTACTCTTGCCTGGAAAATCCTATGGACAGAGGAGTCTGGTAGGCTGCAGTCCATGGGTTCGCTAAGAGTCGGATACGACTGAGCGACTTCACTTTCACTTTTCTCTTTCATGCATTGGAAAAGGAAATGGCAACCCACTCCAGTGTTCTTGCCTGGAGAATCCTGGGGATGGGGGAGCCTGGTGGGCCGCCATCTATGGGGTCACACAGAGTCGGACACGACTGAAGTGACTTAGCAGCAGCAGCAGCAAAGGAAGAGAAATACAGGGAGGGTAAGAGCAGGAAGAGAAGTAGCAGCAGAATAAGAAGATTCACCAATAGTTATTGTGAATAAATAACTATCAGACTTATTGCACAGCTACACCCATCTCACACGCTAGTAAAGTAATGCTCAAAATTCTCCAAGCCAGGCTTCAGCAATACATGAACCGTGAACTTCCAACTGTTCAAGCTGGTTTTAGAAAAGGCAGAGGAACAAGAGATCAAATTGCCAATATCCGCTGGAGCATGGAAAAAGGAAGAGAGTTGCAGAAAAACATCTATTTCTGCTTTACTGACTATGCCAAAGCCTTTGACTGTGTGGATCACAATAAACTGTGGAAAATTCTGAAAGAGATGGAATACCAGACCACCTAACCTGCCTCTTGAGAAAAGGAAAGTTATGACCAACCTAGACAGCATATTAAAAAGCAGAGACATTACTTTGCCAACAAAGGTCCATCTAGTCAAGGCTATGGTTTTTCCAGTGGTCATGTATGGATGTGAGAGTTGGACTATAAAGAAAGCTGAGTGCCAAAGAATTGATGCTTTTGAACTGTGGTGTTGGAGAAGACTCTTGAGAGTCCCTTGGACTGCAAGGAGATCCAACCAGTCCATCCTAAAAGAGATCAGTCCTAGGTGTTCATTGGAAGGACCAATGTTGAAGCTGAAACTCCAATATTTTGGTCACCTGATGTGAAAAACTGACTCATTGGCAAAGACCCTGATGCTGGGAAAGATTGGAGGCAGGAGGAGAAGGGAATGACAGAGGATGAGATGGTTGGATGGCAACACCAACTCAATGGACATGGGTTTGGGTGGACTCCGGGAGTTGGTGATGGACAGGGAGGCCTGGCATGCTGCAGTTCTCGGGGTCACAAAGAGTCAGACATTACTGAGTGACTGAACTGAATTGAACTGAACCACCAGACACACTGGCAAACGAACTACATCATACATTTTTTTCATGTAAAACTCACACCAACTCTGAGGCACATGCTATCATGAATCCCCTTTAATAGCTAATGAAACTGATTTGTACAGGGATTGAATAACTATGAGGGATGGCCCATGCATTCGCATTCCAGAGTCCATGCTCTTACTACTGTGTTGCCTCCATAGGCAAAGTGTTAGTCGCTCAGTTGTGTCCCACTCTATGCGACCCTATGGACAGTAGCCTGCCCAGGCTCTTCTGCCTATAGCATTTTCCGGACAAGAATGCTAGAGTCGGTTTCCATTTCCTGCTCCAGGGGATTTTCCTGACCCAGGGATTGAACTCGGGTCTCCTGCATTGCAGACTGACTCTACCATCTGAACCACCAGGGTAGTCCTAGAGACAGAGTCTTAACTGGCTGTCATTTTTTTTCTGATTGGAGCTTAACTGGCCAAACATTCAGTATTGAATTCATTTACTGATACAATTTTATCTTAGATGCCCAACAGTTGAATACGGGTCCTTTGGTGGTCTGTCCTTACCCCACCTTTCCAACTATATCTTTCATTACACCCTTTCTTGCCTGTATCCACTGTCAGTATCATTTTCTAGTACTAAAGAATTTCTTGCCTGTACAAGCTGCACACTTGTTGTCTTACGTCTTTTTACATAAGGCTTCCTCTGCCTGAAATACTTTATTCAGTATGTCTACACACCCCTCAAGACCACAGTCTATTGTCCTTTCCTCTGTGAAGTCTCCCTTGATTCCTTCAAGCAGAGTTAATAACTCTCTTCTCTGTTTCCCAACAGCACTACGTACATACCACAAATAGAGTCTTAGGGCACTCAGTGCAATTTTTCTGTCTTTATATATCTTTGTCACAGTTCTTTTTGATGGGGAGGGACTGAACCATCATCTCTGTATTCTTACTCTGTGCTATTGAATAGATTATTGCTTCTGTCCTTATAGAATAGATATACACAGACCTGTCAAATAAGACCATGCAGATTTATAGCTGTAGAATTCCAGAGGGCACCCGTTCATAAAAATTATAAATATGAGTGGCTCTTCTGGAGTGATGCAGGGCACCCCCTGAACAATTGAACACAACTGCCTAGTATCAACAACAAAATATTTAAAGAATATGAATGCATAGGCCACAAATGGACTAGAAGTTGTAGCTCGTGACTATATATGAATAACTGAGATCAGAGTGACAGGGTTTTGACCATTAGTCCAAACCTTCTGCTATTTGAAATCAGTTACATCCCAGTCTGAACAAAATGTTGGTACTATAAAGAGGGTAGTCAGCTCATAACTGACTCAGGTCATATATCTTCTCTTGATATATGTACTAAGTTGCTCAGTCATGTCCAACTCTTTGAAACCATTTGGACTGTACCCACCAGCTTCCTCTGTCTATGGGATTTTTCAGGCAAGACTACTGGTGTGGGTTGCCATTTCCTCCTCCAGGGGATCTTATTGACCCAGAGATTGAATACGAGTCTCCTGAGTCTCCTGCATTGCAGGAAGATTCTTTACTGTTGAGTCACTGTCATACTCATATCTAAATGAAATATGCTTCAGAAAAATCTTGGTGGATTCTGTTTCTAATACTATGTCTAAATTCATTCAAGCCTGGGCAGGTTAATTTTATCATAAATAAATGGACACTTGACCCAGTCAAGAGATTAGATGCTGATGCTTGACACAGATTCCAAGTAGAAGAAGAGATATTCGCAGATGCTATATTGCCAGGGTTGAGTTCTTTGGGCTCAAGTGAGGTTATCTACTTGCAGGAGTCCCTGGGCACAGTCGTAAGTGCAGAGGGATGAAGATTAGCCACACTTCAACAAGAAAAACATCAAACCCCAAGTAAGAGCAAATATCCTAAGCAAAGGAGAAGTCCATTCTAACAGTGTGCAATGTATACATAAAATTGGCTTTCCTGTCTTAACTTGGCTTAGACAGGCTGTCATCTTAAGTCCTGATGATCAGCAGGTTGTTCATTTTGCTGGAGTCCATTCCTAATGAAGGTTGTCTCTGTGGGGTGCCCTCTTGGAGCCTTTTAGACCCTACCAGGCCAACTGAAGGGTTAACGATTGGTGGCTGCTTTTAATTTCCTCTGGCTTCCCTTTTGTTATCTTTCTGCTTGCCATCTCTTAGATGCTTGTACTTGATGGATTCTGTGGAGATAAAGATAAGGGTAATTTCTTGCCTACGATGCTTTTCTTTTGATCTTTTGCGGTTTTATTCTTGCACTTTGGAGTGTGGCACTCCTACTGTGCAGCCAGATGTGCCCAGAGCCTACTTGAGATGCAGCCCTGAGCACACAGACCAGAGCAAGATTGTTCTGAGATGGCCAGGATCGTCTGTGTCCTGAACCCAGGTACAAGATTGGGAGGGCAGTGTGGTGGGGGCAGGAAGGAGGGGGACTGGAAGTAGGAGTGGGGCTTAAAAGGCAGGAAGGCACTGCCTAACAGGAGGAGCAAGAGGGAGGCCCTGATGTGGAGAGCCTGCTGCCTGCTCTACTTTCAGTGTTAGTGAAACTAAGTAACATATTTCAGGGACTTGAATACATTTTGTGTTGGTTACACAGAAAACAAATTACAGTTACTGTATAAAATTCAACATTTGCAGGGCAGGGCTATAAATAATGGTAATTATGCTGCTCCTTCCCCAGCAACTTGCACGCTGACCCTGAGAAGGCCCCTGGAGCTAGCTTATTTGAACTAAAAATCCCCTTTAGACCTTTTCTTTTCTGGTCTCTCGCATCTTTCCAGTGACTGATTATGAGATGAACAGATGTATAGGCTGTGGTCATTTTGAAGTCGAGATAACATAATCCAGTTGGGTTCCTGTCACCCACGGATTCAGTCACAACTGGTTTTGGCCTACAGCTCCAAACATGTGAAAATATTCCACACCTACCCAGCCAGGACTTAAGAAATTTTTGGTTCAAAACAAATGTAATTAAATGAAGCAGCTAAGCGGTGGGGGCGGGGGGCATAGTTGACACAGTGAACAAGTGCCATCGCCCAACCCAACGCCCAACTCTTTCAGTTCAGTTCAGTTCAGTCGCTCAGTCGTGTCCGACTCTTTGTGACCCCATGAATCACAGCACGCCAGGCCTCCCTGTCCATCACCAACTCCCAGAGTTCACTCAAACTCACGTCCATTGAGTCGGTGATGCCATCCAGTCATCTCATCCTTGGTCGTCCCCTTCTCCTCCTGCCCCCAATCCCTCCCAGCATCAGAGTCTTTTCCAATGAGTCAACTCTTCACATGAGGTGGCCAAAGTACTGGAGTTTCAGCTTTAGCATCATTCCTTCCAAAGAAATCCCAGGAATGCCATCCAGTCATCTCATCCTTGGTCGTCCCCTTCTCCTCCTGCCCCCAATCCCTCCCAGCATCAGAGTCTTTTCCAATGAGTCAACTCTTCACATGAGGTGGCCAAAGTACTGGAGTTTCAGCTTTAGCATCATTCCTTCCAAAGAAATCCCAGGACTGATCTCCTTTAGGACGGACAGGTTGGATCTCTTTACTGGGAAGTAATGTCTTAATTTTGTAGCCTTCTTCCCTAGGGAAGGCGTGCCCTCCACTTTTTGGCTGAATGCTGTCTTTCTCACAGATTTCATCGAAGCAAATTCACTCAACTTTCCTTTTACAAATATTCTGTTATTTGCTTTGTACTCTAGGTCTTGTTTTGTTTTTCTGGGAGGTGGGGACAGGGCCAGCTTCATAGGATGTCACCTGTGCCTCCTTCAGAAGGGTCCCATGCTTGGTTTAATGCTTCATGGTTTAATGTCAACATCTTAAAATGCTTGACATTTTTTTAAAAAGGGACAAAACAAGTTATTTACCCAGTGCTGAAGGGGGACATGTATTCCCCAACCCTATTCCACTTTGGAAGTGAAAGTGAAAGCGAAAGTCGCTCACTGAAAGTGAAAGTCTGACTCTTTGCAACCCCATGGACTATGAATTCTCCAGGCCAGAATACTGGAGTGGGTAGCCTTTCCATTCTCCAGGAGATCTTCCCAACCCAGGGATCAAACCGGGGTCTCCTGCATTGCAGGCAGATTCTTTACCAACTGAGCTATGAGGGAAGCTGCACTTTGGAAGGTGAACTCAAATTCACAGATCCCATAAGACATACTTTGTGCCAGACCCATAATGGGTGTTTAATAGGTATTTAGGGGCATGTTCTGAGTAGTAGTTAAGAATCCATACCCTGAAGCCAAATGCTTAAGTTCAAATTTCAGATGCCACAATTTACTGACATTTACTAGCTCTATGGTCTTGAACAGATCACCTATTTGTTCCTATCTCATCAAGTTTTTGTGAGGATAAACTGAGTAAACACATATAAAAGTTCATACAACAACTTCTGATAATGTAGTAAGTAACTGCTATTTATCAGCTGCTATTATGACCATTATTACCATTATTGTTTGGAAATCTTTTTCTGTTGAATTTGATCCAGGTATTGAAAGGCAGCAATGTTCAGAAGGTTTCCTAAAGAAGTTACTACTCTGTGTCAGCAGGCTCCCAAGGACTTGGTCACTGAACTGAGAAAGGCTGCATATTTCCCAAAGAGCAAATAAGCAGCATGAGGTCATCATCTCTGAAAGTTCCCATTGGACCTAATTCAAGAAACTCGGCCAGCTCTCTCAGCTAGGCCTCCAGTACGGAGGGGGCTCATCTCTAACGGTGACATTGTCTGTGTACTGGGAACAGCAGCCCAGAGGCCTGCAGCTGCCCCCTGCCTTGCCCTTCCCCTGGTCAGCCCCTATGGGGAATTCATTATGGTTGGCCACAGCCACTGCTCTTCTCTCCAAACCGGTGGTTAGGAGGCTCCAGAGAGGGCCACTCTGCTTTCTCCACACTGATTACTATGATCTCCAAGAAGCTCAGAGTCTAAAGCAGATTGTGTGGGGGCTGGTAAACCCACACAAGAGCCCAGTGAGGAGTGGGGTCAGCAACCATCCCCGCCTGTGTCAGATGGGAACATTCAGAGGTTCAGAGGTTCAAGTCATCCTGGAAGTGAGAGCCCAGGGCAGTTTCTGCTGATGAGTCTGTGTTAAGGCCAAGGCCAAGTTCCAAAATCAGTAGCAAAGATTCTTCTTGCCTAGGAAGCAAGAATTCCTATTCTAGCTATGGAATCATGAAGCTCTGTGTTTATGCTGACCCTTAATCCACTGACCTTTAGTTCAGTTCAGCCGCTCAGTCATGTCCGACTCTTTGCGACCCCATGAATCGCAGCACACCAGGCCTCCCTGTCCATCACCATCTCCCGGAGTTCACTCAGACTCACATCCATCGAGTCAGTGATGCCATCCAGCCATCTCATCCTCGGTCGTCCCCTTCTCCTCCTGCCCTCAATCCCTCCCAGCATCAGAGTCTTTTCCAATGAGTCAACTCTTCGCATGAGGTGGCCAAAGTACTGGAGTTTCAGCTTTAGCATCATTCCTTCCAAAGAAATCCCAGGGCTGATCTCCTTCAGAATGGACTGGTTGGATCTCCTTGCAGTCCAAGGGACTCTCATCCACTGACCTTTACACTGGCCTTTATCTACTCCTCTCCCAGACTTGTATTAATACCCCAACAGAGCTGCACCAAGGCAGGCATGTGTCTGTTTCCTTGTGATGACTTTCACTCGACTATGTAGCCAGCTGTGTACCCCATTCTTCTTTATATCTTCTTCATGTCATGTATCTCCTCCTGGGTTTCCATGGTAGTTGCTTGCTGACATTTCTCCTTGCCAATTAAGGCAGTCCACTTAGCTTTCAATAATTTAGAGAAGGTGATCACAGAAATCAATGTTTTGTAATAAAAGGGAAACACATTTATGAAGCCTAATTTACTCTAACAAGCTCATTTTTGTTTTAATGTTTTTAAATCTTGGTAATTCTATGAAATTGGAAGTCTTCGAGGAGAATGTAGCAAGGATAATTACATAGTACAGTTTGTTTTCCAGCCACAATTTTATGGAGAAATCAGAAATGATGGGGCAATGCACTGGAGCTCCTAGGACTTTCTAAAAAGTAAATGTACAGCAGTGGTGATACTAGAAATAATGGGGCACAGGAGGCTGAACAGAGTGAAATAGTGGATTATATAGACTCTGGGTCCAGCAGAAAAGCATATAAGGGGAGGCATGTTACTTCTGTTATCCATTCATCCCACAGATATGCCCTGTTCAGTTCAGTTGGTCAGTTGTGTCCTACTCTTTGCAGCCCCACAGACTGCAGCACACCAGGCCTCCCTGTCCATCACCAGCTCCCAGAGTTTACTCCAACTCATGTCCACTGAGTCAGTGATGCCATCCAACCATCTCATCCTCTGTCGTCCCTTTCTCCTCCCGCCTTCAATCTTTCCCAGCATCAGGGTCTTTTCAAATGAGTCAGTTCTTCACATCAGGTGGCCAAAGCATTGGAATTTTCAGCTTCAGCATCAGTTCTTCCCTAAAAATATTCAGGACTGATTTCCTTTAGAATGGACTGGTTGGATCTCCTTGCTGTTCAAGGGACTCTAAAGAGTTTTCTCCAACACTACAGTTCAAAAGCATCAATTTTTCAGTGCTCAGCTTTCTTTATAGTCTAACTTTCACACGCATACATGAGTACTGGAAAAACCAGCACTTTGACTAGATGGAACTTTTTTGGCAAAGTAATGTCTCTGATTTTTAAATGCTGTCTAGGCTGGTCATAACTTTTCTTCCAAAGAGTAAGCATCTTTTAATTTCAAGGCTGTAGTCACCATCTGCAGTGATTTTGAAGCCCAGAAAGTCTCTCACTGTTTCCCCATCTATTTCCCATGAAGTGATGGGACCAGATGCCATGATCCTAGTTTTCTGAATGTTGAGCTTTAATCCAACTTTTTACTCTCCTCTTTCACTTTCATCAAGAGGCTCTTTAGTTCTTCTTCACTTTCTGCCATAAGGGTGGTATCATCTGCATATCTGAGGTTATTGATTTTCTCTCAGAAATCTTGATTCCAGCTTGTGCTTCTTCCAGCCCAGCATTTCTCATGATGTACTCTGCATATATGTTAAATAAGCAGGGTGACAATATACAGCCTTGATGTACTCCTTTTCCTATTTGGAACCAGTCTGTTGTTCCATGTCCAGTTCTAACTGTTGCTTCCTGACCTGCATACAGATTTCTCAAGAGGCACGTCAGGTGGTCTGGTATTCCCCTCTCTTTCAGAATTTTCCACAGTTTGTGGTGATCCACACAGTCAAAGGCTTTGGCACAGTCAATAAAGCAGAAATAGATGTTTTCCTGGAACTCTCTTGCTTTTTTAATATTCCAACAGGTGTTGACAATTTGATCTCTGGTTCTTCTGCCTTTTCTAAAACCAGCTTGAACATCTGGAAGTTCATTCTTCATGTATTGTTGTAGCCTAGCTTGGAGAATTTAAAGCATTACTTCACTAGCATGTGAGATGAGTGCAACTGTGCGGTAGTTTGAGCATTCTTTGGCATTGCCTTTCTTTGGGATTGGAATGAAATGGATATGCCCTGAGTGGCTACTAAGTGACCAGCACTGTGCTGCACTCTGGGAGATACAGCAGGGAGCAGGCAGCCCAAGTCACTGCCCTCACAGAGTTGCCAGTCTAGCTGGGAGATAGTAGTTCTTACTAAAGTATGAATGGAAACGAGAAACAAGAGACTTTCTAGTTCAACCATTCTATTTAATAAATGAGGAATTTTACCATGAGATACAGGATTTGCAGAAATCATTGTCATCACTGAGACACCCAGATCTTCTAATTTTAATGCTGTTTGCTCCTTTTGATGTAACTCAAGGAGTAAAGTTGCCCAAAACTTTTCCATCAGTGCCCTGCCCTGGGGCATAAGCTTCCCACTCCTGGTGCTACTTCCCAAGGGGATATGCAGATTTTGACTGAATGAAAGCATGGTGTTATCTGTAAGAGTGACTGGTCAAGTGATGCCACAGGAGAAAAAAATAAAAGAGCTTAGCTGGCCAGCACAGCTAGATCCTGAAATACAGAGTGGCCAGCCTGAAAGTTCTAGGCTCCTGGATGAAAGGGAGGAAGAAGGCAGAGAAGACCTTGAGGAGGTAAGGGGAGAGCAACTGGGAAAGGACCCAACCCCTTTGTTGCACAAGTAGTTAACAAGCTCCTAGGCTGCACAAATTGCTTTTACAGTGAATCCTCAAGACAATCCTGTATGATGAGTTTTGTCCATTTTTGCCCCAAAGGGCCTCCATTCTGCAAGAGGCAAAATTAATACCCAAATCCAGGTTGGCCAGTTTCAAATACATACGTGGACATATATTTCAAATATATGTCCACTCAAATATATATTCCACTCCACCATCCTGATAAAATTTTTCAGCTTCATACATTTCTATGACTTAGTGCTGCATTAAGGTCTTACATTTTATTTCACTGTATTTTATATTTATTTATTTTTTAACTGCTCTCTACATGTAATTAAGGATCCATAACCACTTAAACATCAGTGGAGGTAGTTGAATAGAATCTATCATGAACTGCCATTTGAGGAGAATAAAATATTCCTAAATTATTATTTTTTTTGTAAGCCTACATTTTCACAGGTAAGTTTTTTGTTGTTTTTGTGGATCATGTTTAAAGTCTTTATTGAATTTATAGGGCTTCCTAGATGGAGCCAGTGGTAAAGAATCTGTCTGCCAGTGCAGGAGATGTAAGAGACGCAGGTTCCATTACTGGGCCGGGAAGATCCCCTGGAATAGGAAATGACAACCCACTCTAATATTATTGCCTGGATAACTGCATGAACACAGGAGCTGGCAGGCTACAGTCTATGAGGTCGCAAAGAGCTGGGCACAACTGAGCACACACATATAAGGCTGACTTTATGACAACAGTGCTTCTGTTCTATGTTTCTTATCGTCTTTTTTTCTTTTTTTTTTGGATGAGAGGCATGTAGGACCTTAGCTCCTAGACCCTGAGTTGAACCCCCTGCACTGGAAGGCAAAGTCCTAGCCCCTGGACCGCCAGGCAAGTCCCAAGATTGGACTTTGTTAAAATAGGATAACTTGCTCTTTACTGACAACTGGTAGCTTTTCTTGCTTTATACCTGTAATCTAAGACAACACCATCCAATAAAACTTTCTGCAATAATAGATATGTTTCCAATGTGTGTTGTCCCATATGGTAGCTGTAGTAGCTGTTAGACATATATAACTAATGAGGATTTGAAATGTGGCTTGTATGACAGAGAAACAACTTTAAATGTTGCTTGAAGTGAAAGTGAAAGTGAAGTCACCCAGTCGTGTCCGACTCTTTGCTACCCCGTGGACTATAGCCCACCTGGCTCCTCTGTCCATGGGATTCTCCAGACAAGAATACCAGAGTGGGTTTCCATTTCCTTCTCCAGGGGATCTTCCCGACCCAGGGATCAAACCCAGGTATCGAACCCAGGTCTCCCACATTGCAGGCAGATGCTTTAACCTCTGAGCCCATGAGACTTCCTCATGTTGCTTAAATTTTAATTTAATGTTGGTTAATTTCAATTTAAAACATCCACCTGATGGTTAATGCCTAACATATTGAACAGCACAGGTCTAGAAGGTTCTGTAAATGTAAGCTGCTCACAAAGACCTATATTTATCTGCTAAGCAAGCTCAGTGTGTACTGGGAGAAACTGAAGAATGCTGGCACTCTGAGATGAAGACACAAATGTCAGAAGCAATCTAGGGTAATAGCTTCAGTAACATCCAGACATCATTAGTGGACTTAAGGATTCATTAAGTTTTAGAATCCCTTCACTGATGAGCAGGATGCACTTGTCTGATATGGCTGGTTGTGTCACATTATTTTACCGGCAGAATGAACATTCCAGAAAATTTATATCCTTGTTTAGAAAGCTAGGAAGGGGAAAAAAAAAAAACAAAAAAACCTCTCAGCCTGAAGGACCATGACTATGCCAAACACAGAGCACTTCTAAAATCCTCTTTGGGCCAAATCATACCAGTCATTGTCCATGAGTGTGAGCATAATCCATCATTGCTCTCTTTTTTTAGCCACATTAGAATCTACTTAAAGCTTTTGTTTTTTCCTTCCCCGGCTCTATTTGATCACCTCCAAACTGCGCTAAGTCTCACAATATTCCTAGCAAATCTTTCTAAAAACAGAAGCAAATTTTAAAAAAGAATCAAGAATGAAGGCTATTATAACCCAACTAGAAATGTGATTATCATTTTTTTTCTTTTACTCTTTTTGTATTTTCATTCTGTCAAGTGGTACTAATCCCTAGGAAGATATTTCTTTTAGTTGGCATAAATGAAGTATCTGAATTTTTATAACTTTCAGTGACTGAAGTATATAATAAATACGTCTTCTAACTGCAAAGTATCTTCCTCTCAGAAGCTTAAGCAAAGAGTTGGACACGACTGAACACACACGCTCTGTTCTGTTCTCTACCACTGTGCCAGGTGTCCTGGGAGATACAGTTCTTACCTTTAAGAACGTTCCTCTCCAGGGAGGGGAAAAGATATGCATCTGGCTTCCTAAGATCCAAAGAGAAGACATGATGAATTCTATCTATAAAAGATATCATGGCAGACCAAGTATTTGTTGTTGTTGTTTAATTGCTAAGTTGTGTCTGACTCTTTGCAACCCCATGGACTGTAGCCTACCAGGCTCCTCTGTCCATGGAATTTTCCAGGCTAGAATACTGTAGTGTGCTGCCATCTTCTTCTCCAGGGTATCTTCCTGACTCAGGGCTTGAATCCACACCTCCTGCATTGGCAGACATTATTCTTTCCCACTGAGCCACCAGGGAAGCCCAGACCAAGTATAGTCAGAACTAAAACTGTTCTTAATATGAGATTGAAAATTCTCTCGTCTTCTCTCTGCTGTCTTCCCAGAGCCGTACATGTCAGAAGTGTTATGTCTCTACTCCTCAACAATGGGCACCCTAAATTTATGTCTAAAACATGAAAGTAATCTTATAAAATACTTTACTGCTCTTATGCATAAAGCAGCTGTAGCTATGACGCCTGTCGAGGGCCCTGCTTCATGGAGTACATCTAGTGCTTCCCTGTGAGACTGATGGAATCCAGATCTCCACCCATGTGGGTGTTGAAAGAGCCTCATTCGCACATTACCACCTCTGCCCAGGAAATAAATTAGAGCCAGGTGGTCTCCTATCCATTTCAGAAACCAGGAAAGTGGTTTAGATATATAGATATACATATTCACCAGATGACTCAGAAAGCTTTGGGGCAAGGCAGGAAATAAAGGAATAGGAAGCATATTTCCTATCATCCTAATTCATCCCTTTTCCTCCTTCCAAACAGACCATGATAAGTTCCCATCTTTCTATGGGGATCATCATGAGGAAGCAATTACAGTAAAAACTAAATCTATACACTGTCACTTTATTATTACTTTCAAAAGATTTCTCTATGCATAAACTGGGGGTGAGGAGACCAAAGTTACTATGCACATAAGGTCAGATTATGAACCAAAAGGCCAAGAAATAAATGGTGATTATATAATAACACTCATAACTATGGATCATGGTGATCATTCTCCATAGAAAAGTAACTACTAATCAAGAAGGCCACTAACATTATTTTGTTCAAAGATATGGGAAGGCACTCTTTCACATGTGGCCACATACTCTTTGGAGAGTCAAATGAAGAATTTGGAAAACAGCATCATCTGCCTAGGGGGAAATCTCAGAGCCCTGGCACAGAATAAATTGTGGGACTCTGAAAAAGTAGTTCTCTAAAAATTCCTGACTTTTACAGAAACATGGAGCTTCTTCTAAACTGAGTTTAAATATATTTAGTTAGTTTGCAATATATTAGTAAATCTTGTAATGATATGCTTTCCTAGTAAGGATAATAGTGGAGCGGATTCCCCACTCAAATCATCTTTTGTGTTAAATCAGTTGATGGCATTGCTAACGTGTTCGAAGGGTGGAAAGGTGTTGGGCTCTGTCCCATATGTAAACACAGAAAACACAGAAAATGGCTATGTACACATTTCTCAGATTCCTCTGGTCTTCTCCTTGGGTCTTGGTATTCTGGGGTTTAGAGATTTTCTTTGTTTTTGGTTTGGAGTGTTTTATCAAAATGTCAGGCATAACCCCCATTTTATCTAAGCATTAAAACCTGTCCACAGTCTAATAGAAGGGATTTGAAGATTATCTGACCTTTTGGCATAATCAACATCTCTATTCCCCTACATGTCTATGAACAATTGAGGTTTGACCCTATTCTCATTCATAAGTAGAATGAAATAAAATGGTCTGCGGCATGACTATACATGAGTAGTGGACTGAGAAGGGAGTTGGTTCTCCTAACATACTCTGGGTCCTTCAGGAAGGATGGAAGAATAAGTGGATGAAGGGGGAGATGAAAGAATAAATGGATGTGTGGACAGGCCTGACAGATGGATGAATTTCCTGATTAACAGATGCCTCACCTATACATCTTCACTTGAATCTAAATAGAAACTTGGCTCAATTTTTCTTTATACTTCTGTGAAATGAGAGATGAAGGCACGGTCCAGCTCTCACATCCTATGATCACACTTCTGTAAAGATTTTTTGTCCCCCTCCTCATCTTCCCATAGTACGTACCTTAGTGAACTGATCATTCATATCTAGGCTCTGGTGGAACTAGGAACCAGAAACTAGGAACTTCTCTGGTGGTCCAGTGATTGAGAATCTGCCTTCCAATGCAGGGGGCTTGGGTTCGATCCCTGGTTGGGGAAACAGGATTCCATGTGCTACAGGGCAATGAAGGCTGCTGGATGCAACTACGGAGCCTGCGTGCCACAACTAGAGGGAAGCCTGAGCATCGCAGCAAAAGATCCTGCATGCTGCAACTAAGACCCAACACAACCGAAAATAAATACAGGTTCTTTAAAAAATCTAGGCTCAAATTTTCTTGATTTTCCCAGCATTAATGTGCTCTGACATGTGTTTCTATGTGTCTTCTGAGGCATTGTTTTAAAGTGTTTATCACATAATCATAAAGTCTTCTACACTGTTGGATTCTGTTCTCCTCAGTGGGCAGAGAAGTGACCTTGTCTATTTTGTTTTGAACTGGATAGAAACCTACAAGGTACTTAATGACATTTGTTGGAGTCAACTTTTCTTCTACTTTAAGAACAATCCTCCTTAAGGGATTTAGGTCCATATTCTCTCGTTCCCATCTTCTTCCCTTTCTCTGCCTATCTCTGTCAAATGAACAATTAGAAGGGAGAGGAGAAAAGTAAAGGAACAGAGAGACCAAAGGAAGAGAACTTGGTACAATAGGAATAACCAACCAGGCCTGAGGAGGCTGCCAACTCCCACTGTTTTCTCAGAATTTCCCTCTGGGTCAGACTGTCCCCATTTGGAGCTCTGAAATTCAACAGTTTTCCTTCCTTCTCAGTGGTATCCAGAGTAGAATGTTGCTTTTGACTAAGAAATATCGTAAATAGAGACTTGGAAGAGCAATGGAAAACAGCAAAATCTTGCCCCTAAAATTGTTTCTGTAATTATAATCTTTGCACTGGGAAAACATGGCCTTCTAATTCACATGCCCTCCTAGTGCAAAAGTCTGATGCACACTGATCTGCAATGTAAATCACAAGGAGCTGCTGCTGGATTGAAGAGACAGTTCTCTAACTACACTGTCAAGTGTACTGAGCCCTTCCCCCGCCCCCCTCTTTCTCAGAGCTGATTTAAAAGCTATATAAGTAGGTAAGCATGATCCTGACAGATAAAGTAAATGGAAAGGAAGGTACCAGGATATAATAAGACTAAGAAGCTAGAGCAGATGTCTGTCCCTACAAAGAGGACAATGGTAAATGCATTCCTAAAAATTTCCTCTTTCACAGGCACATATACACAATCTTTATTCTGACAATTATCTAAACTGAATAATTTTCCACCTTTGCCCTTTGATTCTGGAATATTATCTATATAATAATATATAATCTCTCTTATTATAGAAATTATTATAATAATATCTCATCTCTCTTATCTAGAGTTGATTAGCAGTTGGGTTTTTGAGTCATTCCTTCACTGCTTGCCATCTATAACCATAACTACATGCCCCATCTTTTCTGCTGCTGCTTCCCTCTCCAGCCCCTCAGTCTCTTATTCTTCCTCCTCTAACCCAAGCACCAAGAAAGACCTCTGATGAGAAGAAAGTTTTAAAATTTGAAAATTTGCCACACAAAGTTACAGTCTGATATCTGAGAAGGAAAATCCTAAACTCTTGTCATCTCTAACCACGTGAATTTAAATATTTCTTCCTGGCCTCTTAAATCTTCTCCTAAGTCGGTTTCAAATAATATGCAAAAATATCTGATGAATTCATTGGAACAATTTTACAAATTCTTGAATGATTTTTGTCCCCCATGGCTGGAAACACACATTCTAGGCAGCTTAAAGCTGTTAAATAAGCCCACTTTTCACATTTTTTTCCTTCCGGTACTTATGCTGCCAGCAATAGAAACACAATGTGAACTGCAAGGCCTCTTGGTGATCACAGAAGTCTCCTCTGTGCAGAATGGCAAGCAGCCACTTCCAACCATAACTATTATGTGCTTGTATCATTGTTGGCACCGGCCTGCTGATTCACCCCTACCCCCTCTTCACTGGAGGGGAGACAAGCAAACTGAAAACTCACAGGGAAAAGGAAAGATTCTCACTCAATGGTAAATCCCAAGTTGCCTTTCCTCTGCCAGACAACGGAGAACTCCTAATCTTAAATTTCAACCTCATAAAAGAAGGGACTCGGGAGAGGAAAGGGCTGGAGAACTGACCCGTGAGAACTGTTAATTGTAAAAATTAGACACAAAATATGAAATGAAAAACAAAGGGGTAAATGATAACCAATTAAGTTTGGGGGGAAAAATTAAAAAAAACTTTCTGTTTTCTTCATGTGAAGGACTAAAGGAATCGAAATACTTATCCTGGAAAAGAAAATTACAGGAAGGCTTGGGATGTGGGGACAAGGAAACCACAGTTGTCTCTGAATAACTGAACTACTGCAACTGGAAAGAAGGAATGGGTTCGATGTGTGTGGCCCTAATTAGAAGAACCAGGTCCAATGGGTGGCAGTTAAAGAAAACTTGATTTTGAGAATGATAAGAATATTAGACAGTAAGACCTATCCAAAGATGGAATGAGGCAGCTTAGTGGAAGACAAGATGGAACTTAAAGCTTCTATGTCTGTTCAAGAAACATCTGAATAAGCAGCAGCAAATTTGTTTGAAACTAGTTTTTCCTGATATTGCAGAAGGAAATGGCAACTCGATCCAGTACTCTGGCCTGGAAAATCCCATTGACAGAGGAGTCTAGTGGGCTACCTTCTATGGGGTTGCAAAGAGTCAGACATGACTGACCAACTAACACTTTCTGATATGAATCTAATGGTATGATGGTGGGGGGCGGGGAGCACTATACCAGGAGTCAGAAGTCCTTGCTTTGTCATTTAATGGTGAAATGATACTGATAAAAATCAGTGAACCTATCTGGATTTTTCTCTACCATCTTTCCAATTTTCATAATGTCCTGTTATTTTTTACATTTTTTTTTACTAGTTAATCACAAATTGATGAAGTGCTCCATATCATGTAGACACAATTCAGGCATACTGTTGGGATGTACATTTCTCAGAATTTCCTTTCACCATACAAAATGTTGGGAAGTGCTACACGCAAACACTGTAGTGAAGATGCCTCTAAACCAGAAGTGCTTGAGGATTTTGGTCAACCTCTGTTTCCTGAAATGGTACAGCTAAATTTGGTCAAAGAGAAGCTGTAAGTAATACAGAGGGGAAAAACATGGTATACCTAACTTGGATAAGACCTTACTGACTTTGTTGATGATACATTCTGCTATGTGTATTTCAAAGTAAAATAGAGAACAATGAAAAAGATTCAGGCTATATTCAGCTTTTGCAAGAAGCAAGATAAGGGTTCAGTGAAGCACGGTAGCATCTTTTCCCCTAGACTGAGAGCCACAGACTAGATATTGGTAAAGGCTCTGCCATGACTGTAAAGTCTCAATTATTGCTTCATGCCCATCCCTGACCTCTCACATTCATCTCATTCTTGGTACTCCTCTCCAACTCAGCATACACACCTGTATCAAACCATTCAGAAACTATTTCATTCAGTTCAATTCAGTTGCTCAGTCATGTCCAACTCTGCAACCCCATGGACTGCAGCATAACAGGCTTCCCTGTGCATCACCAACTCCCAGAGCTTACTCAAACTCATGTCCCTTGAATCAGTGATGCCATCCAACCATCTCATCCTCTGTCATCCACTTCTGCTCCCACCTTCAATCTTTCCCAGCATCAGGGTCTTTTCCAATGAGTCAGTTCTTCACATCAGATGGCCAAGGTATTGGAGTTTCAGCTTCAACATCAATTCTTCCAATGGATATTCAGGACTGATTTCCTTTAGGATGAACTGGTTGGATCTCCTTGCAGTCCAAGGGACTCTCAAGTGTCTTCTTCAGCACCACAATTCAAAAGCATCAATTCTTCGGCACTCAACTTTCTTTATAGTCCAACTCTCACATCCATATGTGACTACTGGAAAAACCATAGCTTTGACTAGACTGACCTTTGTTGGCAAAGTAATGTCTCTGCTTTTTAATATGCTGTCTAGGTTAGTCATAGATTTTCTTCCAAGGAACAAATGTCTTTTAATTTCATGGCTATAGTCACCAGGTGCAGTGAGTTTGGAGCCCCCCAAAATAAAGTCTCTCACTGTGTCCATTGTTTCCCCATTACAAAGACATTACAAAATGTATCAGTTCAGTTCAGTTCAGTAGCTCAGTCCTGTCCAACTCTTTGCGACCCCATGAATTGCAGCACACCAGGCCTCCCTGTCCATCATCAACTCCCGGAGTTCACTCAAACTCACATCCATCGAGTCGGTGATGCCATTCAGCCATCTCACCCTCTGTCATCCCCTTCTTCTATTGCCTCCAATCCCTCCCAGCATCAGAGTCTTTTCCAATGAGTCAACTCTTCACATGAGGTGCCCAAAGTATTGGAGTTTCAGCTTTAGCATCAGTCCTTCCAAAGAACACCCCGGACTGATCTCCTTTAGAATGGAGTGGCTGGATCTCCTTGTAGTCCAAGGGACTCTCAAGAGTCTTCTCCAACACCACAGTTCAAAAGCATCAATTCTTTGGTGCTCAGCTTTCTTCACAGTCCAACTCTCACATCCATACATGACTACTGAAAAAACCATATTGTTAAGTTTAAAGGAAGAGTATTTGTGAATCTATATTCTTTCTACCCTGGGAAAAGTAGGAGTTGGAATCACTAGAATCATGAGCAATACATCTCTGTGTTGAAAACTATTATGACATTCAATGAGGAAGGGCATTGTTTACATCTTCTTTCTATTTTTAAATCATCAAAAGTATAGCCTCAAAACGGGCTTTATGAGAAAAGTACTAGCACATCAAAGACCAAGGAAAGATGCCAAAACATTAAAAGTTACCTTAGAAACTGAAAGATTGAAAAAGAGAGTGAGAGTGAGTGCTTTATCAGTGGAGATGATTTAAGAACTCCACAAAGAACTAAATAATATTTTAAAGTCTGGTTCCTTGTGAAACATATGTTTCTAAACCTTGAAATTCATTCTAACTACTTATCTCAAGATGTGTCCTTCAAATTGTCTGCACAGTCCTTGTCTTCATGTCAATGACTTCAATAAAAATGGAAAAGATTCTGTGTGCAACAATCTTGACAACATTATCCGCTATTGTAAACAATACAAATTAGTACAAAACTGGTTTTGCTATTGTCTTTCGGAAAATGACAATTTACTTGTTTTTTTTCTGACAAATATTTACTCCCAACCTTTTTAGGATATTGCCCTAGGAGCTATGGTGGAGTCAAAGAGGAAATTAGCATGTTCCCTGCGCGGGCTGTGAAATGTGCTGAGTCGCTCAATGCTGTCCGACTCTTTGCAACCTCCTGAACTGTAGCCTGCCAGGTACCTCTGCCAATGGAATTTTCCAGGCAAGAATACTGGAGTGGGCTGCCATCTCCTTCTCCAGGGGATCTTACTGACACAGATCAAACCCACATCTCCTGCATCTCCTGTACTGGCAGGTGGATTCTTTACCAGTGAGGCACCTTGGAAGTCCCATAGTATGGTCATGTACTCAGAAATGCGATGCAGGCTTAAAGAAATCTGAAGCCTCCATTATAAAAACACAGAATTCTTTAGGAAATATCAGTGTAATTTGGATCGAAAAATTCAGTGTCTTTTGCGAGGCCCTTGGGGTAATCTGAAAAGGTTGATCATAAAGATTTCTTTATGAACAGAATTGACAGAAAGTAGCATATATATACCAAGGGCGGAAGAGCCTGGTAGGCTGCAGTCCATGTGGTCACGAAGAGTCAGATATGACTGAGTGACTTCACTTTCCCTTTTCACTTTCATATATTGGAAAAGAAAATGGCAACCCACTCCAGTGTTCTTGCCTGGAGAATCCCAGGGACGGCGGAGCCTGGTGGGTTGCTGTCTATGGGGTCACAAAGAGTCAGACATGACTGAAGTGACTTAGCAGCAGCAGCAGCATATATACATATATGAGTATGTATGTACAAAATTAGTATGTGTGTCTGTGTGTATGTATATATATATGTATATGTATATATATATGTGTATGTGTGTGTATATATATATATATATATATACACACACACACNTGGGGTCACAAAGAGTCAGACATGACTGAAGTGACTTAGCAGCAGCAGCAGCATATATACATATATGAGTATGTATGTACAAAATTAGTATGTGTGTCTGTGTGTATGTATATATATATGTATATGTATATATATATGTGTATGTGTGTGTATATATATATATATATATACACACACACACACTTCCCAGCTGGCTTCCCAGGTGGTGCTAGTGGTAAAGAAACCACCTGCCAATTCAGGAGACATAAGAGATGCAAGTTTAATCTTTGGGTTGGGAAGATGCCCTGGAGAAGGAAATGGTAATCCATTCCGGTATTCTTGCCTAGAAAATTCCAGGGACAGAGTTTAGCGGGCTACTGTCTATGGGCCTGCAAAGAGTTGGACACAACTGAAGCAACTTAGTGTGTAATATATATATATATATATATAAAACTGTCAAAAGAAAATAAAGCAGCAAATCAGGACCCTGATAATATTTCTCACAACACTCTTCAGCTGTGTCATTATTTGGCCATGTAGACCAAATAATGTATGGAGGATTAATAGTCAGAGATATTGATGTCCCAGTATCCAAACAATATACATCTAACAATCCAAACAATATACATCTAACAATTATTTCATGAAAATTCAATCAGCTTTGTTATGCTTACATGATGTTAACTATGCATAGGTAGGAAATAATCAGAATAAATCCTCCTAGGTGACTGGATCATTGTAGCACAATATATCCAATACTGGGAATATACTTAATGTTCAGGAAGTTTTATAGCACAGACTGTTCAATTATACCCTTAAGAATATAATTTTTAAACTCAATCAATAGGCCTTCATCCTCATATTTTTTTCTTTTTTTAACCTCATGAATACACAGGAGATAGCTGAAGAAACCAGCTGAAGCTGGAGATAGTGTAGAAAGTAGAAAGTGTTCGTCGCTCAGTCACGTCTGACTCTCTGCAACCCCATTGTCTGTCCATGGAATTCTCTAGGCAAGAATACTGGAGTGGGTTACCATTCCTTTCTCCAGGAGATCTTTCCAACCCAGGGATCAAACCAAGGTCTCCTGCATTGTAGGCAGATTCTTTACCATCTTAGCTACCAGGAAAGCCCCTAGCTGAAGGAAGTTTAAAATAACTCTTTTTAGCATTCATTGTGAAAAAGAAAGAAAGTGAAGTTGCTCAGTCATGTCTGACTCTTTACAACCCCATGGACTGTAGCCCACCACGCTCCTCTGTCCATGGAATTTTCCAGGCAAGAGTACTCAAGTGGGTTGCCATTTCCTTCTCTAGGGGATCTTCCTGACCCAGGGATCGAACCCGGGTCTTCTGCATTGCAGGCAGACGCTTTACCATCTAAGCCACCAGGTAAGCCCCTAGTTTCACTGTGAAACTAGCAGTGAATTTAGGATGACTGAGATAAATCAGAAGGTTCTTCACTCTCAGAAGGTGAAGTCCCCACCTGCTACTTCATAAGTCAGAGCTACATTCCGTCCTTCTATTGAGACACTTCCTCTCTGAATCAGTCTCAGGACATGATGTTGAAAATAGCAGTGTTTATTCAAGGTTAGTACTCTCTTGAGCTTCTAAAACAGAGTAGTAAAGATAAGGTAGCCTGTTAAAGACAAAAATGTTATTAGTCTTCAGATTAGATAGCTTATCTTCAACACCCTCTCCTACTTCAGTTATTGAGGCTCTGTAAATTTAGTGACAATCATAATGAGGAAAATTGGTCAGTTATCTCTCTGCATGATCTAAATATAAATAAATAGGAAATGTTATTCAGTTCCCTATTAATTATTAAAATATCATTGATATTATCTATTTTTCATCAATATTCACTT
The DNA here is from genome assembly GCA_006410635.1 of Cephalophus harveyi. NCBI lineage: Eukaryota > Metazoa > Chordata > Mammalia > Artiodactyla > Bovidae > Cephalophus > Cephalophus harveyi. The sequence continues at coordinate 718,506 of SJYT01008166.1, forward strand.
TTAGTGAAGTATAATCTTTCACTTCAGTGGGAAACAGATATCCAAACTGTATGTTTGTGAATATTACACAGTGACTGTGAAAGTTTGAAGACATTTATTCATTCAATCAGGCAACTGTCCTTGTTTATTTTCAGATAGACTAGATAATGGATTTAAAATCCTGTTTTAATTTTATTCTTTCAGAACATGTCATTTCTTTTGCACAAAGCTATATTTTCCACTTTATTTTGATGACAGTTAAACATAGTACTTTCCTCTCTCAAGAAATCTTCCATGTCAGAGCTATAAAAGGATATATGAAAGGTTCCAAATTTTTCAGTTGTTCACCAAATAGGCTTGGCCCACCCTTACTTTTGTGTGAAACACTGAGTTGAGTCATGTTTAAAATACCAAGAAAAATCAAATGTAATTTTAGCCCTCAAGGAACAATAACTATAGTAATTCAGGTCATAGGTAATTACATAACAAAGTAGAAAGTGATAAGTTACAAGCAAAAGGAGGTACAGCCAGGAAGCACAGTCTTGCCTATTGGCTAAGAATAAGGTCTATGAACTAAGATTCCAGGTGTAAAAGCATCCATTTGATTTTGCATTAATTATTGTGCCAGCTCTAAGAATCTTCCTAAGTGAATTAGGAATAACACTTGCATTATGGGGTTGTTTTGTGGACTGCATGAGGTAATGTGCACAAGGAATTTTTCTATATTATAGAACAAGGTTTAATAGTTATTGTTATTATTGTTGCTTTGCTCTTATTGGTAGAGTAGAAAAGATAGTATCACAAAATGAGATCAAACTGATATTTAATATATGAGATATTTTATAGATGAGGGAGTGATCATGTCCAATGTATGAATCAGGAAACTCCACAAAGAATTTTGACATTTGAGTTAAAACACTAAAGAGAGATAAGATATAAACACATGGAGATGGGGTGGGGGGTCATTTTCTTTAGAAGGAAGAGGAAGAATAGAGAGGTGGAACCAAGAAAGCATCAGGTACTGATAAAGAATAAGAGGCTGCCCAGCTTGACGTACCCCAGCAGGGTACGTGAAGAGAGAGGTCAAGGTGTACCACTATATCCATGGAACAGAGGAATCTGATGGTGATTTTCTAGGAAATGTACAGTAGTTCAGGAGTTTAGATGATGGATGTTATCATGTAACCAAAATAGCATTAAGTCACATATGTGATAAGGTTCCACCTCCACTTGGGACAGAAAACATTATAAACAGAATGGTTTGATAAGCTAAAGAAGCCACTCATGATCCCATTCTCTTAAAATTTATATTTAAACTAAAGTTCAAACTGTCTGAATCAGCAACAGCTACACTAAGCTCAATAGCAATAACTAAAACAGCTACAGTTCTACTATTAAATATTAGTTGTCCAATCATTTTAGGTATTTTATTAAAAATGCAAGTACAGGTGAACCAATTTTTGCATTAGAAATATGAATTTTCATCTCCTTTCCCATCTGCCAAATTTCTGTGAAAGTGATATAATAAAGCAAACTTCAAAAGTTATATTTAAGTAGAAGGGCTAGGTCTGTCTATAGAGACTGGTGGTAATGACAGAATGGTCTGTGGTTTGCTGCTATCACTAGAGGCCATGTGAAAATAAACCCTTGCTAACAGAATATCTCGAGTATCAAATCCCAAAAATATACAAATGTTTGACCCTATATTCAGCATTACTGTTTGCAATTCAGTTTTCCAAATTCATTTTCCAACATTTATTTCAGTTCAGTCAATTCAGTCGCTCAGTCGTGTCCCACTCTTTGTGACCCCATGAACCGTAGCACACCAGGCCTCCCTGTCCATCACCAACTCCCGGAGTTTGCTGGGAGCCAGCATGAGATCTCCCCTTAGAATTACCCTGGATCCACCGGGGCTGGACCTTGGCAGGAGTTCACCCAAACTCATGTCCATTAAGTTGGTGATGCCATCGAGTCATCTCATCCTCTGTTGTCCCCTTCTCCTCCTGCCCCCAATCCCTCCCAGCATCAGAGTCTTTTCCAGTGAGTCAGCTCTTCGCATGAGGTAGCCAAAGTATTGAAGTTTCAGCCTTAGCATCAGTCCTTCCAAAGAACACCCAGGACTGATCTCCTTTAGGATGGACTGGTTGGATCTCCTTGCAGTCCAAGGGGCTCTCTAGAGTCTTCACCAACACCACAGTTCAAAAGCATCAATTCTTCGGTGCTCAGCTTTCTTCACAGCCCAACTCTCACATCCATACATGACCACTGGAAAAACTGCAGCCTTGACTAGACAGACCTTTGTTGACAAAGTAATATCTCTGCTTTTTAATATGTTATCTAGGTTGGTCATAACTTTCCTTCCAAGGAGTAAGTGTCTTTTAATTTCATGGCTTCAATCACCATCTGCAGTGATTTTAGGGCCCCCCAAAATAAAGTCTGACACTGTTTCCACTGTTTCCCCATCTATTTCCCATGAAGTGATGGGACCAGATGCCATGATCTTAGTTTTCTGAACATTTATTTAGTAGCTGCTATATGATGACATATGTAAAGTGGGGCTTCCCTGGTGGCTCAGTAGGTAAAGAATCCATCTGCCAATGTAGGAGATGCAACCCTGATCCCTGGAGAAGAAAACAGCAACCATTCCAGTATTCTTGTCTGGGAAATTCCATGGACAGAGGAGCCTGGCAGGCTACAGTTCCTGGGGTCTTAGCAACTATATAAGAACAATATGTAAAATACAGGGTTGGTATATATAGGCCCCTATTTATTAGCTGAGTTTCTGCCCTACTGAATGCCCCAGTTTAGGAGTTCAGAGCAGGTTTTACAAGAATGTGTGTGTGTGTGTGTGTGTGTGTGTGTGTGTGTGTGTGTGTTAGTTGCTTAGTCGTGTCAGACTGTTTGCAAACCCATAGACTGTAGCCCACCAGGCCCCTCTGTCCATGGGATTCTCCAGGCAAGAACACTAGAGTGGGTTGCCATTTCCTTCTCCATTTACAAGAATAAACAACTAATTTGTTAAAAGCCTACTAACCTCCAGTTGTTGTTTTTATATCCATTCTATGAAATTCTATAATTTTTTAGATCAAGATCAGTGAAATTAGAAACTTGATTTGTGATAAAGGGACATGACTGGTTTATCATGAAAACATACTTATGTGACCAAACACAGACACAGACACACACACATACACATTTCCTCAGTGATGTTGGAGAAATAAAATGCTCTTTATTGTACTGACTTCTGAAATGAGTAAACTGCTCTGAAGCTGATGTGAAATCATTCTCCAATAATAGACCCTACTTTGCTAATTTGTTGTTGTATTGCTATTGTGCACTACACAGTAATGGCATGAACCCTTCAAGGGTTATTTCATCTTCCATGGATGAGGAGTTTATCTCCATGGAGCAATAACCAAGATCAAGCCAGTCTTTTATTCTTGAATATATTCAATAACATTAGCATTGAGACCAAATTTCAATTTACTCCAGGCAGTTACCAAAATCTGTTTTTATATTAGTCCTTATCTCTAGATTCATATTTTTTATAATGATCTCAATTCCACTCTCTAGCATCTTTTGGTACTAGCAATGCCTGCTTAAATGCAGTTAAAATTCATTATAACACTTTATACTAGAGACCCACACAATATTTTCTAAGAAAATAGAATTCACATTTTAAAACAAACAGAAAAAGACCCTTCAAGCAGCAGAACCACTTGATAATATTCCCTGTCTTTATATTCAAAACATCTTGGCATATTGATAAGGTGATGAGGCTTGATCCTGCAAATGTTTCTTCTCTGGGTTTAACCAGATGCACCAACATGCCCGGTGGAGTCATGAACAGTGAGCAAATAAACAAAGCACCTCTGCCTCATAGAGATGTTACTCTGCACCTGCAAAATCTCAAATAACATCCTCTGATGAAGAAATCAAATCAAATCCACAAAAACTGCCTTCTGCTTTTCTAAAGAAGGTTATCAACATGCCTAGCAGTATTGCTCCTAAGGAATATGACTCTTCTGTGTGGAAGAAGTGGGCTTAGATCAGTGACTGTGGGCTGAACCACTCTACGTTCATACAGTGGAGAGAAGAACAGAAGAACCGAGGTCCTTCCTCTGGGATCTTCTCTGGCATTTGTGGAGGATGGACCTCAGTAGATTCTGTCATTAGATGCCCTGGTCCTTTCCTCAGCCTTCCCATCCCATATCCTTGAAGCACAGATCCACAGGGTCGGTACAGGTGCTGTCATTTTTGTTATTCTATTGCTTCTTCCATCACAAATGCCTCTCCCATTCTCTACTGAACAGTTCTCATTCTCTCTTCAAGATACTACCTAAACATCACCTCTGAAAGGTATTCCCTGAGTCCTCCTGTAGAATTAATTACTGGTGATAGGGCTTCCCAGGTGGCGCTAGGAGTAAAGAACCTGCCTGCCAATGCAGGAGACGTAAGAGATATGGGTTCGATCCCTGGGTTGGGAAGATTCCCTGGAGAAGGGCATGGGAACCCACTTCAGTATTCTTGCCTGGAGAATCCTATGGACAGAGGAGCCTGGCAGGCTATAGTCCACAGAGTCACAAAGAGTCAGACATGTGTGAAGCGACTTAGCATGCAAGCATGGTATGGTATAGCAGGAAACAATTGTGTGTGTGTGTGTTTGTGTGTGTATGCATGTGGTAGAATCAAGAAGGCCTGGGTTTGAATACTGGCTTAGGCAATGACCAGCTGCACGATCCTGGGCACATTATTTAAAACTCAACAATTCTGTTTCCTTACCTATAAACTTTTCTCATAGATTTTTTTGAGATTTGAGATTATATATTGTTATTGACTGAATGTTTGTGTCCCTCCAAAATTTCGTATGTTGAAACATTAATCTTCAAAGTGATGGTATTGATAGGGGAGGACTCTGGGAGTTGATTAGGTGGGACCCCCATGAATGAGATTAGTACCTTTATAGGAAGAGACAGCAACAGTAGTAGTGATATCCTGTATGTACAGTCCTCATGTGTACAGTGCTATTCTATGTGTTTTTATATACTGTCATTAAACCTCACACCAACTCTATGATGAAGCCCCAATGTCTCCATTTTACACAAGAGGAAATAGACAAATACAGACATTAGATAATTTTTCCAAAGTCACACTGCAAATAACCAACACAGTTCTATTTAAACCCAGGCAGTCTGGCTCTAGAGCTCATGATGTGTAATAGGTATTGGTTAAATGAAATGAAGGAAGGGGAAGTAAAAAACTGACAGCACATATATTATTTTAGCTTTATATCTAAATAGGTATGGCAGAAAGTGAAGAGGAGCTAAAAAGCCTCTTGATGAAAGTGAAAGAGGAGAGTGAAAAAGTTGGCTTAAAGCTCAACATTCAGAAAACGAAGATCATGGCATCTGGTCCCATCACTTCATGGGAAATAGGTGGGAAAACAGTGGAAACAGTGCCAGACTTTATTTTGGGGGGCTCTAAAATCACTGCAGATGGTGACTGCAGCCATGAAATTAAAAGACGCTTACTCCTTGGAAGAAAAGTTATGACCAACCTAAATAGTATATTCAATAGCAGAGACATTACTTTGCTGACTAAGGTCCGTCTAGTCAAGGCTATGGTTTTTCCAGTGGTCATGTATGGATGTGAGAGTTGGACTGTGAAGAAGGCTGGGCGCCGAAGAACTGATGTTTTTGAACTGTGGTGTTGGAGAAGACTCTTGAGAGTCCCTTGGACTGCAAGGAGATCCAACCAGTCCATTCTGAAGGAGATCAACCCTGGGATTTCTTTGGAAGGAATGATGCTGAAGCTGAAACTCCAGTACTTGGGCCACCTCATGAGAAGAGTTGACTCATTGGAAAAGACTCTGATGCTGGGAGGGATTGGGGGCAGGAGGAGAAGGGGACGACCGAGGATGAGATGGCTGGATGGCATCATGGACTCGATGGACGTGAGTCTGAGTGAACTCCGGGAGATGGTGATGAACAGGGAGGCCTGGTGAGCTGCGGTTCATGGGGTCGCAAAGAGTTGGACACGACTGAGCAACTGAACTGAACTGAGGCATGTTAAGATGCAAAAATGAAATTATTCCAATGAGATTATTGAATTACATTTTTAAAAATAGATTTTAATGGAATAGAAGAAGAGCAAAAGCCAAGGACTGCCTCAAAACAGAGTATCTAGATATTTATGCAGCAAGATGGAAGAACCTCAGAAACTCACTGTCCCAAAGTATTTTCCCCATATATTTTTAATTTCTACCATAAGGACATGGCTGAATTTCTGGAAATAATATACCAAGTCCATGAGACTCCCTAGGCAAGAAATGCTGGAATGGGTTGCCAGTTCCTTCTCCAGGGGATCCTCCTGATCCAGGAATTGAACCTGTATCTCCTGAATTGGCAGGCAGATTCTTCCCAGGTGGGTGCCACCTGGGAAGCCCAAGTTCATTGACACTAAAATATTAATGATTTATTATGCAAGGAATGTGTGACTATTGGTTTTTAAAGGTGAAGGAGAAAAGAGATTATGAAGGGAGTGAAAGAACATAAATAAAACATATCTCTTATCCAGTTTATTTAAATGGCATGCATTCATTCTTTTGGGAAAAGGAGCAGATTCTTGGACTATAGCCTGCCAGGCTCCTCTGTCCCATGGGATTCTCTAGGCAAGAATACTGGAGTGGGTTGCCATTACCTTCTCCAGGGGATCTTCACAACCCAGGGATAGAACCTGTATCTGTTATGTCTTCTGCATTGGCAGGCAGGTTCTTTACCACTAGTGCCACCTGGGAAGCCCTAAAATCTGGCCTGCATTCATTCATTTGGGCAAAGGAGCAGATTCTCACTAGGTTAACAGAAGAAAACATACAGCAAAACAGTGTTACTTTGGACATTCATTATTAGCAATGGATTTTCAAGTATCTCCAGTTAGTTCCAGCCATCTAGTGCCTGTACTGTGATTAGGGATGCCCAGCAGGTCAGAGTAACAAGCACTATAGTCTATAAAGACCAGAAACTCTGATCAACATTCTCAATTGTTACTTGGAGGAAAATAGCTATGTACTTTCTGTCAGAAGAGTCTGCTGTATTTAATTTTCAGCATTGGCTGTGAAGAGGTCTTCATTCATTGGAAGAAATGCCAACTATGTTGGGTTGGGTTTTAACTTAGGTTTTCATTTTTACCAATTACTCAAAAATTGTCCCTGATATTCCAAGGTAAGTCAGCTTTCTGTTAAGAAATACGTTCAAAAATAAAAAAGAAAAGAAAAGAAATACGCTTCAACAGAATCACAAAAGCAATGGTAGGAGTACAAGTTGTCATCATTTATGCAAATGCCAGTTCTGCTAGAGTTGAGTGGGACTCTGCTAGAGTTGGGTGGGACAGCATTAACTTCTTTTTTAATGCACAAAGAAAAAGAAAAACCCACAAAAATTCACTTAAGACAGAAACCTGGCACCATTCCTAGATGAGAAGATTGTACTTTTAAAACTCTTTTTTTTAAATATAAAAATAGAGAAAGAGATTAGCAAATCTTTTATTCAACTCTTACTATGTCATCACAGAATATCACTATAATTATTCTGTTTCTAAGTTTGAATTGCCTTTATTTGATTTTTATTTAAAATCATAAAACTCTTCTCCCTTATACTTTGTGTTATCATCTGGTGGTTGAACTTCCAGTCACCTCAATCCTTTCAAACACAGCTACAACCTGGAGGCAAAATGACAGTCATGGAAGAAGTTTTAGGGATCAAATTTAAGCTCCTTGTTTTCCATATGCAGTCCAGGGATATTAAAAGACTTTCTCAGACATACGAACAAATGAAGGCAAGGTGATACAGGGCAACAAATGAAGGCAAGGTGAAACAGGGCAACAACCTTGGTCTGCCTTCCAAAACTGCTTTCTGCCTTTGAAAGGAATGCCTGAGCAACATGAAAAGCCAGTTTCCTGGGGGCCCTTTACTTACTAGGAGAGACAGACATGGCTGCCAATAGAGTTCACTGTTGGAATATGGCTTAGCAAAATTGGAATTACTAAACTAAGTCTTTGTCTCATCCCTCTTTTGAGATACAGAGAGAAACAGTTGCCTGATGGTGGTGTATACATTGTGAACCAACATTTTATAAGGATTATATAATATTTTTTAAACTATATGAGGTATAATCAATGTAATAAAACGTCCGTATATTAAGATATATAGACACACAGACTTGTATTCTGTTACAATAGATAAGCTCACATTTCCTAAAAGTCTGTTAAAAGTAATCATACAATATGATTTTTGGGGGGTATGGCTTCTTTAACTCAACTTTATTACTTTGAGAGTCATCCATGTTGTTGCACATATCAATAGGGCATTTTTTAAATAATGGCAGTGTAGTTCTCCATTGTATTGTTGTACAATGTTTGTTTAACTATTCACTTTTTGACGGACATTTGTTTGGGTCATTTCTAGTTTGGGGCCATGAGAAATAAATGTAAATGTAAATAAACTGTACATATATGAACATTCATGTGCAGTTCTTTATAAGAACACATGGTATCATTCGGTGAGTATCTAGGCATGGAATGACTGTTTATTTAGTTAGCTTTTTAAGAAAATGACAAATTATTTTCTCAAATGGTTGTACTATTTTACAGTCCCACAAGGAGAATATGAAAGTTTCAATTATCTATATCCTTGACATAGCATGGTCAGTCTTTTAATTTCACATCCCAAAAGATGTGTAGTAATATCTCATTGTGATTTTAATTTGCTTTTCTCTAATGACTACTGATGTTGAACATCTTTTATGTGTTTATTTGTGAACTTGTATATCTACTTTGATGAAGTATCTGTTCAAATCGTTAGTCCAATTTTTAATTGAGTTGTTTGTTATTTTACTATTGATTTTGAAAGTTCTTTTAAGTCCTGGATTTATGCTCTTTATCAGATAGATGTCTTATCTTTGTCTTGTCTTTTCAATCCCTTAGCACTGTCTGCTGAAGACTTAAAGTTTTAATTCTGATAAAATCCACTTTATCGATATTTTCTTTTATGGATTATGCTTTTAGTTTCAAACCTAAGAAATATTTGCCTGATACAAGGAAACAAAGGTTTTCTCTTCTGTTTTATGTTTTCTTCTTGAAGTTTGTAGTTTTAAGTTTTACATGTAGGTCTGTGATCCAAAAATCAACTTAATTTTTTTGTATATTGCTTACTAGTAATTTTTTAATGTATAGTATGAAGTGTGGATCAAAGTTGTTTTATTTTTTTTTATATGGCTATCTGTTAGTTCCAGCATCACTTGTTTAATACTTTCTCTGCAGAAATGCATCTGATCCTGTGTTGTAAATCAACTGTCTATATATGAGTTGATCTATTTCTGCACTGTTTATTCTATTCCATTGATCTGTTTGTCTACCTTTATTTCAATACCATACTGTCTTGATTACTTAGGTTTATAACTCTTACAATCTGTAATCTCAGTCCTCAAAATTTATCCTTTTCAAAGTTACTTTGGAATTTTAAATCATTTGTATTTCCATATGTATTTTAGAATGAGTTTTCAATTTCAACAAAAATGCCTGCTATAATTTGATTTGGAATTGTGTTTCATCCATAGACCCATAGGAGGAGAATTGACATCCTAACAATATCAAGTTTTCCAACTCATAAACACAGTATATGGATACACTTATTTAGATCTTTAATTTCTTTTAATAATGTTTTATAGTTTTTAATGTTTAGATCATACATATCTTTTTTGCATATTTACTAAGTAGCTCATATTTTTCTGATGTTCTAAATGGCTTTGATTTTTTATTTTGATTAATAAAAATTCATTGCTAATACATAACACTATTGATCTTACATGTTATAATCTTGCTGAACTCACTTCTTCAGTTCAGTTCAGTTCAGTCGCTCAGTCGTGTCCAACTCTTTGCGACCCCATGAATCGCAGCACGCCAGGTCTCCCTGTTCATCACCATCTCTCGGAAATAGTTTTTTCCCCCTTTCGGTAGATATCACTAGATTTTCTAGGGCTTCGATGATAGCTCAGTTGGTAAAGAATCCACCAGTAATGCAGGAGACCCTGGTTTGATTCTGGAGGGTTGGGAAGATCTGCTGGAGAAGGGACAGGCTACCCACGCCGGTATTCTTGGGCTTCCCCTGTGGCTCAGCTGGTAAATCTGCCTGCATTGTGGGAGACCTAGGATAGATCTTTGGGTTGGGAAGTTCCCCTGGAGAAGGGAAAGGCTACCCACTCTAGTATTCTGGCCTGAAGAATTCCATGAACTGTATACCTCATGGGGTCTCAAAGAGTCAGACACGACTGAGTGACTTCACTAGATTTTCTATATAGACATTCATGTTGCTTGCAATTAAAAGAGTTTTAGTTCCTTTTTCCTACTTAGAAGACATCTTCTTTTCTTGCCATACTATGCCACCTAGAATTTCCAGTACAATATTACACTGATGAGTAATTAACTGAATTAATTACCGATTAATTTATCAAGGGGGACACTCTGCAGATCTCTGGCATTCTCTGTTCTATTCTCTCTTCTCAGGATCTCTTGCCCTAGGAAGTCTAGACACTTTGAGCTTCATATTCTCAACTCAGGGAGTATATCAGGCTCCTCCTTGATTTCCCCTCCTTGTGCTATGGTCAGGAAACTCTCCAAAGAGGGTAAGTTGGGGCAATCATAGATCCAACTTGTTTTTTTCTCATCTCCCAGGAATCACTGTCCTTCCTTGCCTGACATACAGTGTCTTGAAAACTGTTATTACATACATTTTGTCCATTTTATTGGTTGCTTCAGACAGGACTATAAACCTACTCTTTTTTACTTCATCTTGACTAGAAATAGAAGTCTTTATATATTTGTTTTAATGTACACTAAAACATAACAGACAATTACACTGGTAATGCAAGAGTGATATAATTTTCTCATAAAATCCTGTAAGTAAAAAATAGTCTATTTTTAAAAGTAACACATGTAATATAATGCTGATAAATTGATGATGTGGCAAGAAGCCTGAAGGCAGTACTAAAATTGTTAGTTTATAAAGCATTATAATAGGAAGTAAATTAAAAGTAAAGGTGGGTAAGGGCTTACACTGAAAGGAGATCAACCAGGAAGCCACAGGTGACACTAGGAAGAAAGGAAAAAATCTAGATGCCTTGAAAGTAACTTGTGTTTATTTAGTGTAGAGTCAAGGGGATTGTATCCAGAAAAAGTTATTTTGCTAATCACTGTACTAAAGAACATTATAAATTTAGTTCTTAATGATAACTGTAGATTAAAAAAACTTTTTTTAACTGTATTTAGGATACTATGATACAAAAAATAATCATAATACCTTTTAGGCACAATTCAATAAACACTTGTTAAAATTTCTTGCTCCAGGAGATAAGACTTAGAGATTTGTAGAACTTATTTATTGAGAACATCTTAATAGTGTTTTCTGAAAACTACTGAAGAACAGATGCTATCGTTCATTACTTTGTAAATGATTGAGAATAAAGTAATTTGGTGTTCTAAGGCAAAGAAGAAACAATTTCATTGAATTTCAAAGGCTCAGGCCCAAATATGTCAGGCAGAGTCATGCAGTGATCTTTCAGATTTGTAGGTGGAAGGAGAGTGGGGAGAGAACAAACATGAGCTTAATATTAGGGACCTCACGTACACCTGTGGCAGATTCATGTCAATGTATGGCAAAACCAATACAGTATTGTAAAGTAAAATAAAGTAAAAATTAAAAATTAAAAAAAAAAATACCAGGGACGCGTTGCTTTCCAGATGTCACAAGAAATATCACAAGCAGAAAAGCAGGGCCCTGAAGTCCCATAATAATAGATTCAGATTTGTGCATCTATTTCTGGAATAATGTGCCTCATTCAAATTGTGCATAAGATCACTGCAGAATGATTCTTTAAATCCCTAAAGCTGTTTAATAATATTTACTTATAATTTTACAGTTAAGAAAGTACTTGATCACATCTTATCTCAACTTTAACTCTGAGATAAAACTAGAGAGAGAGAGTTACAAATATTCCCACATTATAAATGAGAAGGTTGTGGGAGAATGTGATCTGTCCAAAATTATAAGTTGCTAAGTGGCAAAACTGGGAAATGAGCATGTATCTCTTTATTTCCCAAACCTGTGCTATTTACAACATGCAGAAGTAAGTTCGGGTCTCATTTCTAATTCTATTTGTGATCCCTAGTAGCATTGAAAACTTACGCTGAATCCACTGGCAGGGTTGAGAGGTCACTAAATCTCCTAAAACGATTTCATGTATATGGACTTGTTAAATGAGAAAAGAGGTCCAACACTCTAAAACTCAAAATGGGTTAAAAAGTCCTACTTGCTCTAGATAGCTTTGGAATGGTCATTTAAGCTAAAGTTATAAATCCCTCAGCTCTCAACACTCCCAACAGTTCCTCCTATTCCAATGGCATGACAGGATTTTGGATATTAAATCAGTAAACACAAGAAACCTAAGAGAGGTCAGAGTGGTGTTTCAACTTCTATTTGAATCAGTGCTTTCCTACTGCCTGGGGTTATGGTGCTAACAACAAGATTTAACTCCATAGTTTTATATCCGCACAATGTTCCCATTAGCCAACTGAAACCAACTCTAGGGATTCAGCTGAAGGCTTCCAGATTTGGCCCCGGGTTGGGCGGGGGGGGGGGGGGGGAGGAAATATCTTCTAAAACGAATGATTTCAATTAGAGATATAAAGCCATAAATATGTATTATTTTCTTCTGAGAGCAGGAGTTGACCACTTTCCTGAAAAGGGAAACTGAGTAGATAACAATACATGACCAAGTAGAAGAGTACAGAGTCCTCTATTCTCCCTAGAGAAGTTGTGGCAGAGTTGTCATTCCAGTTATGCGTTGTCCCAAGCAAACCTTTGACTTTTTTTTTTTTTTTTTAGATTAGCACCTAAGTAGGCTGTTTTGCCTAGTTCAAGAACACAGCTGGTTCCACAGGAATGATTTACTTGGATCACTGCCATCTTCTCCAATGTTTTCTGCCCCTTCTTAATTTTTCCAGCAGTTTCTTCTGCAACAATGGCCTGTCACCGATCGGCAGGCTCCCAGATACCTCTGGAACCTCAGCTCCTACAACTATTAATTCTTTTCCTCTGCTCCGTATGGAGAAGGAAATGGCAAGCCACTCCAGTATCCTTGCCTGGAAAATCTCATGGACACAGGAACCTGGTGGGCTGTAGTCCATGGGGTCACAAAGAACCAGGCACGACTGAGCAACTAACACTTACTTATACTTACTCTGCTCCATATCCTAGCTCTTCTTCACAACTACCAACCATGCTTCTATCTCAGGGTCTTTATACCCTGAAGTACAAAGAATGTCTTCTATCCTAGATAGCCACATAGCTTGGTTCTTCCCTTTACTTAGGTCTTTGCCAGCTTATTAAAGACCACCCTATAAAAAACAGTGACCTTCATGCTTCAATACTATTCCCCTTATCCTGTTTCATTTTTTTCTTTATAGCTCCTGGAAACACCTAGAATATTATGCATTTATTTGTTTACTGGTGTGCCGCAGTCCATGGAGTCGCAAAGTCAGACACCACTGAGCAACTGAACTGATTTGTTTACTCGCTTGTTTTCCGCCTTTCCCAATTAGATGGTAACTTCCATGAGAGCAGGCGTTTTGCCTATCTTGTTTTCCTGATGATATCCAGCAACTAGAGTAATATGTAGAAAAAGGAAGTGCTCAGTTTTTATGAACTTAAAAAGTCATAAGGAACAATCAAAGGTTGCCAAACCCAGTTTCCCACCTCACAAAGGAAGTCTTTCCAATAAAAATAATATATAACAAAATGACCACTTCCATGTATAGAGTTCTTATCTTATTATTATTGAATTATGTAAGGTTACAGTAAGGGTTGTTTGAATTTGTTGAGCTGTATAACTTCCACCAGCTCCTTCCAGTAGCACAACTTAAAAGACAAGAAACAGCCACTGGAGTGGCAATACTGTGTACATGACTGGATACTCATGCACGTGGCTGAATGGTTCCTATGTTTGGGGTATTATATTGTGCATATGTGCAAATCTGTTCTATGATTTAGGACCCATTCCACATAGGGCCTTAATCTACTCCACAATCCTTTATCCAAGAAACTTGGTTATTTTGTGGGCACCAGGGGACCTAACCTGGCAGGCCAAGGCTTTTAAGACTGTGGACAGGCATGTCTTTCTCACGCATATCATTCTTTAAGAATGACTGACCCCACAGCCACAGCTAGATTCCAGAGGGAGAGCTCTGCTCTTGATTTAAAACTTAAGTGCACTTAGAAAATCATCTTGAATTTCATCCCCAAAGGGGAAAAACACAGCTTGAATGGTAAAAGAAAGCTGCCATCTCCCCTTTTTGTGCCACCCAGGGTACATTCCCAAGTTCTTTCTCGTTACGTTTAACCATAGAAACAACATAGGACAACAGACAGTTGGTGAAAGCCTTGAGCTTAAAAATAATACGCTGTCAAGGCCAGAATCTATTTCCGATACGGACTCAATGCTCATTCTGCTGCCTGCCTTTCCAGTAGCGCCTTTCCCTGGCTGACATGTCCAAAGCCGGGGTAGGAACCTGAGAGTTTCTTCAATCTCACAAGCATTTTTTGATCTCCGCTCAAGGTCACATTAATATGCACAAACCAATTAAAGCTCAGTTATCATGTAAACAAGGGGGCAGTGTTTGTTGGCACTGCCGCACGCTGTGGTGCTATTAGCTAAGGAAAAGTAGAATTACCAAGGATGTCTTGTTAGGTGCCTTAATGCCATTTACACTCGTTCTTCAGATAAGTCAGCTAATGAGAAACAGACTTTAGTCTCAGCACTTCTCATTCAAAATCTAACACTTTGGAAGAATGATAATGAAGAGGGAGAGAGGTAAGTTTCCTGCCAGAGCTGTGCACAGATTTAGGGCAAAGTCAGGGCTGTTTTACTGAGCTCTTCATTCCAAGACTGTAACTGATTCAGTCATCACTGCATCAGGCAGTGGCTGGTGCAATATAACTGGAAATGTATTAAGTGACTGAAAACACAGATTGTGGTTGTTAATATATCTTCCTATGTTGTCTCTCCCCATAATGGCTAGAGACAGAAACATTCACCACAGACCTATTCTTGACTTCTGTTTTTATTTACCCCTCAATCTTTTCATTTTTAAATAATATTTTCATTATGGAAAAATTTGACAATGTAGAAAAAAATAGAGGACAATAAAAATCACCTTTAATTATACCATTAGAAGATACTACTGTTTTGCTGTATTTCCTTACATACTCCTGACCCCAAACTCATAATTATACATATGTCTATGCACTATTTTTTTAAAAAACTAGTTATATTATATATTTAGCTTCATATCCTGTTTTGTCTAAAGAATACAATAATCTTTTCCTCATATAATTAAGATGAAAATATAATTTAGAGATTGTATCATATTCTGTATATGAAAGAACAATATTTGCTTTAGGTAAATTGCTTGAAATTTAATTTTTCACTATTAAAAGTAATGCTACATTGAAGAAAGTGAATGTGTTAATCACTCAGTCGTGTCCAACTCTTTGTGACTCCATGGATTGTAGCCTGCCAGGCTACTCTATCCCTTGAATTCTCTAGGCGAGAATACTGGAGTAGGTAGCCATTCCCTTCTCCAGGGGATCTTCCCAATCCAGGAATCAAATTCAGATATCCTGCAATGCAGGCAGATTCTTTACCATCTGAGCTACCAGGGAAGCCCACTACATTGAATATCTTTCTGTATATATCTTGGCACATATACATGATTGGCAAAGAAAAACACATGCTCATATGAGTGTTAGCGCAAGGAAAGTTAAAAAAAAAACAAAACAAGAATAATGTGGTCAAGGGTTGGATTATTTCAAAAGACATTCAGATTTTTCTATGGTGACCCTTTTGCCCTGTGACCTAGGACATGGGTATAGTACATTATGAAATTAAGGGCAAGAAGAATTTGCCACTATGGATTGAGGAAGGATCAGAAATTAAACTCATGACCTAGACTATTCAGATTTGATGTTCTTGCAACAGCTAAAGCCTGAGATCAGTCATCACAACAAAAAGGCTGTGTTACATGGAGGAGGGCCAGGCTCCTGAGCATGGCATGTAATGCCTTCACATCTATAACTAAATATGCATTCTCAATACAGTTTGTCTTTGCACATATCCACATCCTTTGTCCTCTAAACAGAAATTCTCTGTCTACCTGGAATTTTACACGCACTCATTGAAGCCAACCTTAAAAGTCATTTCCTCTGAGACGCCTTCCCCTACGTTTCCAGAAAATTGTGGCTACCTCTGTGATCCCATAACATTTTGTATTGAGAAAGCAGTATTTTGTGTCCAGATTACTCTCAGATAATACTCCAGAGACTATGTCTTATTTATTTTTGTAGGTCTACTGGCTCTGGTATATGTGTGAAGTTTGACAAATGTTGGCAGAATTAAGGAGGAGCGATTCAGACTTATAATAAATACCATGCAGAATGAGCCACTCACCCCATCAACCCAACAGGCTTCCCAGCCAGGTTTAACACATGGAAGATATGGAGTTAGAGACTGCCATCTTAATACCTGCTTCCTCAGTCATGCCATCCATCACCGATCACCATCTGATCACTATTACTATTGCTAGCCAACTACTTAGGTCTCTAACCTACACAATATCCTTTACATGAGATATCTTCCCCTCCATGCCTTATCCCAGACAGGAAAACAAGTGAGTGCCTGGTTACCAATGCACTGTGGGTCATCTACATCATGCTACACTCAAACATGCGCACACACACACGTGCGTGCACATGTACACACACAGAGACACACAGACATCACTCATTTCAATATTCACATGAAAATACACATATACACAGTCCCAGGTCATGCCAAAAAAAAGAAAAAAAAAAAGAAATGGAGATAGCAGATTATAGAATGAAAAGCATAACAAGAAACTATGAATGTTTTGCATGTGAGACATAGGGCCCTGGTGGGCGAGGGAGAAGGTAAATGTGTAGTCAGCAAAAGGACCACCAGTTGCTAGTTCTAAATAGAGGCAGCGGAGGATGAGCAGCTTAGCTTTATTTTCTTTTAATCTGTCACTTTACCAAGTGGGCTACCTGGAGGCATCAGACTGGTCACAAAAGCAGCATGTGGTTCTTAAACAGAATCTTTATCAGCTGATGGAGGCAATGATGACTACATTAATGGGACAACAGGAGATACATAAAGCTTTAAAGCATGTTTCTCATACTTTAGTGTGCAGGAAAAATGTCTTGGGATCTCGTTAAAAATGCAGATAGTCCCTACCCTAAATAATTTTGATTCTGTGTGTAGTAGTGGTCAAGAAACAGAATTTTTAGTAAAATTCAAGTAAATTCTGAGATACGTCTGAGGGCCATTCTTAAAGGAAACACTGCTATAAAGGGAATGAAAAGAGACACAGAAGAAGGGAAGAGGCAGTGAGATAAATTACCTACAATAACCCAAATGATGTACAGTTTCCTATATATCAGAATTCTTACTTACTTTATTTACTTTTAAATTCTTTTTCATTTACTGTACTCAGCTAAAACATTCTGACATTAATTTTAGTTCATTTGTTTGAGATAATGAGGCTGAAAATTTGTAAATCCATTTATATACAAGCCTATATGTAAGGTGGAATATATATAGTGCTACCATGAGAACCTGGAGAAGGCGATGGCACCCCACTCCAGTACTCTTGCCTGGAGAATCCCATGGACGGAGGAGCCTGTAGGCTGCAGTCCATGGGGTCCCTAAGAATCGGACACGACTGAGTGACTTCACTTTCACTTTTCACTTTCATGCATTGGAGAAGGAAATGGCAACCCACTCCAGTGTTCCTGCCTGGAGAATCCCAGGGACAGCGGAGCCTGGTGGGCTGCCGTCTATAAAATGGACACTTTATATCTTCAATCCCAGGGTCGCACAGAGTTGGACACGACTGAAGTGACTTAGCAGCAGCAGCCATGAGAACCATGATACAGGCTCACGCTATGAGCTGCCTGGCTCATAAACGGAGAGGTTAAGAAACAACCCAATCAAAAAATGGCCGAAGAACTAAATAGACATCTATTCAAAGAAGACATACGGATGGCTAACAAACACATGAAAAGATGCTCAACATCACTCATTATCAGAGAAATGCAAATCAAAACCACAATGAGGTACCATTTCACACCAGTCAGAATGGCTGCGATCCAAAAGTCTACAAGCAATAAATGCTGGAGAGGGTGTGGAGAAAAGGGAACCCTCTTACACTGTTGGTGGGAATGCAAACTAGTACAGCCACTATGGAGAACAGTGTGGAGATTCCTTAAAAAACTGCAAATAGAACTGCCTTATGACCCAGTAATCCCACTGCTGGGCATACACACCGAGGAAACCAGAATTGAAAGAGACACATGTACCCCAATGTTCATTGCAGCACTGTTTATAATAGCCAGGACATGGAAGCAACCTAGATGTCCATCAGCAGATGAATGGATAAGAAAGCTGTGGTACATATACACAATGGGATACTCAGCCATTAAAAATAATACATTTGAATCAGTTCTAAGGAGGTGGATAAAACTGGAGCCTATTATACAGAGTGAAGTAAGTCAGAAAGAAAAACACCAATACAGTATACTAATGCATATATATGGAATTTAGAAAGATGGTAATGATAACCCTGTATGCGAGACAGCAAAACAGATACAAATGTATAGAACAGTCTTTTGGACTCTGTGGGAGAGGGAGAGGGTGGGATGATTTGGGAGAATGGCATTGAAACATGTATAATATCATATATGAAACGAATCGCCAGTCCAGGTTCGATGTATGATACAGGATGCTTGGGGCTGGTGCACTGGGATGACCCAGAGGGATGGTACAGGGAGGGAAGTGGGAGGGGGGTTCAGGATGGGGAACATGTGTATACCCGTGGCAGATTCATGTTGATGTATGGCAAAATCAATACAATATTGTAAAGTAAAAATAAATAAATAAAAAGAAAATGGTAAGAGAATGGTTTTCCATTCATTTTAAATACTCCTTCCACGAATCCCTCAGCTGATTCCTCAGCTTCTTCTACCTCACAAAAACCTCTGTAGTTCCTCTCTCTCTAGTGTTTGTAACACTTGAAATTACTTACTACCCCTCATCCCCACCATGCTGTCTTGCTCACCATTTGGAACACTCCGTGAAGACAGATCTCATCTGTCTTGTTCAACAGTGTATATCCAACACCAAGAACAGTGTCCGGCATATTTTACATCCTGAAAACTTTTGCTGAAAGAATACATAAGCTTTATATTGAGTGATAAAAATCTACTCCAAGATAATTTAACCAAAAAGAAGAATCATGAAATAAGCAGCTTAGATTTACTGGAAAAAAATGAATGAACTCTTATCTTGATTGATGAAAATCTACTCCAATGACTTGACAGAAGGGAAAATACTTGAATGACAAGGTACCAGACACTTAAATGAGAAAACAGGCATAGGAATGTTTTCCTCATCAAGTCCATTATCACCTTTTCGATAGTCCACTTCTTTCCTTCTTAGGTAGTGCCAAGTTAGTGAGAGGGTGAGGACCCCAAGAGTCGAGGGGTACACCAGAGCTTGGGGATGAAGAGAAACAGCAGTTGCCAGAAGCATCAAGGTGGATCATATTCATGAGAAGGATCTCAGCTGGAGATCTGATCAGAGGAGCCGCAGACCACATTTTGGTGATCTGTTTGAGGGGTACTGGGAGATGCTCTGACAATGTCTAAAGTAAATGCTGCCCAGCATTATCTATGATTTCTGCCTTAAAATGGACACTTTATATCTTCAAAGCTACATCAAGAACTTGAACTTGATCAGTACAGTTATTCTTTTGGGTGGGAAAATCTGGATTTTTCAGGGACAAAGTCCAAGGACTACTGTTTTGGAAAAGTTTCCCTAAGTGTTCTGATACTCTCTTGATTAGGAGATGAGAATTCATCTCAGCTTGGCATCAAAGAAGAGCCTACACATGCTTGCTACCTACATAGTTATCCTGAGAAACATGTTTCCTGCCTTCTTTGTTCCATCTAAGGTATGTAGAATCAATATTCAAGATTAGTTGTCTTTGTGTCTGAATTATCAGATTTTAACAGTTTGTACTGCAGCTTCCCTTGGACTGTGATCTAAGACCCACAGTCAGGAGGAGGTGATACCTGAAAGCTGGCACACCTGGCACAGTCTTGGTTCTGCCACTGACTTGCAATATATCCATGAAACCTCATGTGTAAGATGGACAGAAAGGTAACAAAAATCATAGGCATAACTCTGTGAACAATAAATGAGGAAAGGACTAAAAGTACCATGATTTTGGCATTTAGTGAGTGTTCAATAAGTATTCTTTCCTTCCCCTACTTCTCAGAAAAGGTCTAGTTTGCTGACAAAGCCCTCTTGCATATCTAAACATTGAAAATTATGCAGAAGTACTCTCTCAGTATTTCCCAGTCCAACATACCATGCTTTCTCTTTCCTGAATGAGAAAAACATTTCTCAGTTAAATAATAATGTCCTTTATTGTTGTTTGCATTCTATCTGACATTTACCTTGGTATTCATATTTTTTACTTGTACATCACAAATTAAGGGACAAAAAATACTATCTGAATAGGCCTGAATGTATGTACAACGATAGGTTTTCTGCTCACATAGCTTCTTAAAACAACTTTAAAATATTTAAATAGAAACGAAGAAATCACAACCTTCAATTCAAACATATCATAACTAAATGTGGTTCTTGGGAGAAGAGTGGCTCCTCACTGGTGAATTTTAATTAAAAAGTTAGAAAATATGGGGCCAATGCTATTAATCTAATGAAAATCATGCTCATGCTCAATTGTCAAGTCGTGTCTGACTCTTGGGACCCCATGACTGTAGCCCGCCAGGCTCCTCTGTCCATGGGATTTCCCAGGCAAGAATACTGGAGTAGGTTACCATTTCCTTCTCCAGAGAATCTTCCCGACAACCCAGGGATAGAACCTGTGTCTCCTGCATTAGCAGGCCGGGTTCTTTACCACTGAGCCACGAGGGAAGCCTGTATTTAAAATATCTACAGTTTATCTTGTGCTTATTATGTGCCAGGCATTAGGCTGAGTGGTTTACATTTATTATCTGATTTGATCCTTACAATAACGCTATGAGTTAGAGGTGGTTATCAGGATTTTATAGGTAAGGAAACATTAGATGTCAAGAGCATAGACCTAAAATCCTGGGATATCTGTTTAGAATTTTCCAAAGAGGTGTTGGTGGCCCACTCACTGTAATCACATGAGTAGCCAGCCTGACATGGCTTTGGTGACGCTGAGGGGAGGGAGATAAAAAGATTTATTGGGCATGAGAAAAGTCTTTTCGTCCTCTGACAAATGACAAACCCCAATTACTAAAACATACATCTAAGGAAGCCACTGATTTTTCTTCAGTGATCAGTGTTTAGCAACCAACACGTTACAAACCTCATTTCCACATTCTGAGTTTCAGCTTGGCATCTTCAAAATTCCCTGTCAGATCTATTTTCAAGGTTCACATGGCAACACTGCTTGTAAACAACTCAGCCCTTACTAACGAAAGTGTAAATGTAAACCAGGCTGCAACCTAACTGAAGACAGCAAGCAAATGCTGAGAAAGGGGAAGAAGATGTACTTCCCACTTGACCCGTTTGCGATTTTGATCTTCACACACCAAGTGAATGCATTAAAAAGCAACACTTTTTGAACAAGAATGTGTACAGCAAATGTTTTTAACAGACCTGGCCAGATGAGATGAAATGATCGCTCTTTTTTTTTTTTTTTTCCTGATTGAGAGTAGTCCTTATGACTGCTGCACCAGTTAATAGCAGAACGATTATTGTCATAAGTAAAATGAAATAAAGCTTACTATAACATTTCTGTAACTCCTTTACAACTGCTCTGTTTTGAGATCTTAGGTATGATTGTGACAGAATTTAGTTTCTGATATTTTCATGCTCAGCAGTATAGAAATTAATGAAAATTGCATTTGAGAATCTATCGCTGTAATGGTTTCTCACGTGGATCCTCTCTGAAGCGGTACAGCTTAGGGAGGTTTTCACAAGGAAACATGGACAGTCGCTTTGGTTTGGACCCCTAATGTTCAAAGTAATTTAACAGCAGCCATTTTTCTGGAAAATCTTCTGAATTTCCTATAAATCTAAATCCAATTACTGATGTAGGCTCTAATAACTAGTTACATGAGATTTGATTTTTTTTTTTCCCCCTGGTACCTGGGCAACGGCTTGAAGCAGCAAATTCATGTCTCTTATAAGCAATTTTTAGATTTTTTATTTTTTGACTACAAAAGAAGCTCTCAAGATAAAATGACAATTGCAAATGAAATATCAAGATGCAAATCAGTCCTTTCATTAAAGACTTGGCAGCTCTAGGCACAGAGGAGGTGCAGGCAGGGAAAGGGTATAGTGAATAGAGACACTAAACATTAGACCCAACAACTAATAATGGAGCCAGGACAATAAGAAATGAAAGAAATGGACGTACTGGTGGCCAAGGAGCTGCATAAAGGCGATTTTAATGGGAAAGAGGGCTCAGGGTTTTTTCATCTTTGGAGCAGAGGCCTTGGTAGTTAATGCATTTTAAAGGGTAGGTGTTCTGTCACAGGTCATTAGAATATGGGAAAGGAAATAATACTGACCAGTCTTAGATCTGAAAACCTCCAATCCCTGCTCTTATTTCCAAAGAGTAAATAATAGTTAAGAACAATGAATAACTGAGTGTTGCCTACTCCAGAGAAAAACAATGAATTGAGTAAGCTGGGGAAGTGTGGCAAGGCTGAGTCTAAAATCTCTGCAGTGAGCAAGGGAGGATTATGATAGAGATCAATTTAGAGAATACTTTCTTTCTTTTTTTTTTTCATGTAATTATGCTGAGCAAAGCAGTTCAGAGAAGTATATTAAAAATGGCCAAGAAACACAAGGAAAAATATTCAGTGACTAGAAAACAGAGAAATAAAAATTTTAAATGAGGCTATATTTTATTTTCCTAGCAAAAAGATTACAAACAGTGGTGATACCATTATTTGGAGAAGGTGTGGCACACTTGGCATGCGCATATGCTACTGGCAGGAGAGTAAATTACTACCACCTTTCTAGAGTGGCACTTGCAGAAATTTGTATAAAAACTGACATATTCTTTCAAAAGCTTCACAAACATATGTTCATCATAAGATTATCTGTAATAGCAAACACTCAAGCCAAAAATCAAATGCTATGAATAGAAGTTTTTAAATAAACTAATGAATCTCATTGCCATGGAATAACAGCTTTTAAAGTGATACTGAACTATATTCATTGGTAAGGAAGGACTTAAAATGTATACCTAAGTGAAAAGAGCAGATAATAAGAGATCATATCCTATACTTACTACATTTAGACATATATATATACATACACATATTAATAAAACCCTACAGCTACTATATATATATATATATATATACTTATAAATACATATAATAAGTATACAAACTATAAATAGTGCATAATATAAATAACATATGGGGCTTTCAAGGTAGTGCAGCAGTAAAGAATCTGCCTGCCAATGCACGAGACGTAAGAGACACAGGTTCAATTCCTGGGTAGGGAAGATCCCCTGGAGGAGGAAATGGCAACCTGCTCCAGTATTTCTTGCCTGGAGAATCCCATAGACAGAAGAGCCTGGCAAGCTATAGTTTATGGCGTCACAAACAGTCAGACATGACTGAGCAACTGAGCACATAAATAAAATATTTATATATAACACAATTTATATATACTACATATATGCATATACATACACACACGTGTATATGGTCATTGACCATTGTTAAATAACTAAATACCTGTTACTACCCATCTTAGAACTTACAGTAATATTTTCCATATGGATAGCTATTGACTATGAAGTTTGGAAGTCTACAGTTTTGAAGATCTGTTTCTAATTCTTCTTATTTGGTATTTATATTTGAAACTAATATGCTTTCCTCCTTGACTTCTTAATACATACAATTCTCTAAATTAGGTAAACACAGGTCAATTCACTTTCTTTTTGGTGAAGCATAAAAGATGACACCAAACTTTTTTGGTGTCTAAATTTTATTTTTACTGATTTACAAATTCATATTTATAAAAGAAAAACACTTAGATAACAACGAAATGTTAATGCAGTTACCTCTGAATTGTGAAATTCTGTATGAACTCATATATTATGTATTGATTGCTTTTTACTTACTTTGATGTTTAAATTTGTTTTGGTCTCCTAGTCTTTGTACCTAAATAAAAAAAAAGAAAGGAAAACCAGGATAACCCAAGCAAAATGCCTCTTAACATTAGATGTGTGCTTTTTCCCCAGCTGCCACAGTACCACAGTACCATGATGAACCTGGAAGATTCCTGTTTTTCCCCTGAGAGTCCCTTTTCTTCTGGCCATTCATAGATGTCTTTTGTCCCCTGAATAAATATCTTATTTCTCTTTGTCTTTCCTTATGCTGGTTCCTTTCATCAATGGTATTTATCAACTCAGAAAGAAGCTGACTTTTAAGATGATAAAACAAAAAGGTGATGATTTTAGGGGACAAAAAGAGAAATAAGTTAGTTCCTATCTTTTCTTTCCTTTTTTGTTTCTTTGGGTTCCCCCCCCCCTTTTTTTTTATTGACTTCCAAAACTCCAATTGGCATTTGAAGTACAAATACACACTACATTTTATCCAGACAATATGAAAAGGTGAGAAATGTATATTTACCAGTTATAATATTTGGCTAAGTAAATGGTACATGGTCTGAATAATCTGACCTTTTTAATAATGAGTATATTGATGTGAATATATAAATAGATAGTCTGGTGGATGAATGGACGGCTAGATAGAAAAACACTATGACAAATATAAAACAGATATCAGACTGAGCAGGTCCAAAAAATTCAGTATATTAACCAATTCTGCAAATATATCAACTTTTGAATTAGACTCTTCCCTTGGTTTCTAGGTAGATGAAGCAATATATTCTCACAGGGAAGAGAGAAAAATAATTGTCATCTGAGAGAAATACAAAAGCACCATGAGGCAAACACCACAGTTGCAGGCAACATCCCCCAGTGGATGCTAAAATCAATGTACAAATGTTTGAGGGGAAATAGAATGCTAGTTAATTTAAAGGATCTTCTCTAAGATATTTATCAATTAGAAAGGGAAAATTAGTCACTGGACAATGGAGAAATATAGTAGATATTATCTTCACTGAGTGGTCAAAGTTCCTATCACCAATAATAATAGACATAGACAGCATGTATATACTCTGATATAATGCCCTGAGAAGGGTGTGACACTTCTCCTGTGGTATTCTTCTCCAAAGTGTATAACCTCAATTAAATCATGAAGAAACTTCTGAAAAACTTAAGAGGCATTGTACAAAGTCAGCAGCCAGGTCTCAGTAAGAGTGTCAAGATATGAAGAACTGTCACAGATCGGAGTAAACTAAAGAGACACAGAAACTACATGCAAAGTGAGATCCTGGCCTGAATCCTAGAACAGAAAAATAACATGAGGGGAAGGAAAAACTGGTGAGTTCTAATAAGGTCTGAAGTTTACTTAATAGTACTTTCAGTTCAGTTCAGTTCAGTCGTTTAGTCATGTCTGACACGCCAGGCCTCCCTGTTCATCACCATCTCCCGGAGGTCACTCAGACTCACGTCCATCGAGTCCATGATGCCATCCAGCATCTCATCCTCTGTCGTCCCCTTCTCCTCCTGCCCCCAATCCCTCCCAGCATCAGAGTCTTTTCCAATGAGTCAACTCTTTGCATGAGGTGGCCAAAGTACTGGAGTTTCAGCTTTAGCATCATTCCTTCCAAAGAACACCCAGGGCTGATCTCCTTCAGAATGGACTGGTTGGATCTCCTTGCAGTCCAAGGGACTCTCAAGAGTCTTCTCCAACACCACAGTTCAAAAGCATCAATTCTTTGGCGCTCAGCCTTCTTCACTGTCCAACTCTCACATCCATACCAACATTAATTTCCTAGATTTAGGGAAAGCTAAGTTAAGGATACAATTCATGAGTTTTCTGTACTGTTTTTGGAACTTTTCAGTAAGTATTAAATTACCTGAACATTTAAAGAATTTAAATGGGGAAAATTGTTATGCCTTCTTTCCAGGTTTAATTCTTGTTCTATAGATATCAAAGAAATACTGAAATCCTCGCATGCAGTTTTCTGTTTTATATAAGCATAGACTTACACTGAATCTTAACAGCACAGCTAAAAGAGACTTCACAAGTTGCAGTGTTAAATTAATAGCATCTCCAACTGATTTAATGGTACCCTCCAATAAGGAAAGGAATTTTCTTCTCTCTGCAGAGTATCAGAGGGGAACAGAGATTGTTTTAATATAAACATTTTAAAAATAAACCCATTGAATAGTGTTGAAAGGGTTTATCTATTCATTTTCTGTGAATATCAGTCACAGTATAAATAGCCAATACCTAAAGAAGTGCTGGCACATTGATTTGTGTTGACTAGTGAATAAGGAACATGACGCAACTATGTGCTCTATCTTCTTATATTGAAGACGTAAAAATGACTTTTCTCATAAAGAACTAACACTTCTTCAAATGTATGTTCATTATACTATGGGATCATTTCTTATGAGGAACAATATATTCTTCTAATAAAGATGATGACAGTAATACATGGCTTATACAATGGGGTCTTTGTGGAGAGTGAAAACAATGAAACAGATATAAACCACTCATTTTTTACTATAAAATTGTGGCTAATGACCATCTTTTTCACTCAATAAATATTGTTGAATTATGGCTAATGAAATAAATGTATTCCATTATCTACCCTTAAAATGTCCAGGCAAAACCCCCAGCCATTTCTCTCTGTATCTCCTTCTAAGATGGCTCTAAGGTCTACAATTTGAATAATAATTCAGTTTTGTCTTATTTGACCTACCAAGAGATAGACGCATAAAACATGGAAGTGAATCCATGAGATCATACCAGATACTCCTCACCAGAAAGAAGAGATTCCTGTGGTTGAACTGAGTTAATCAGGCCTAGGATACACAAATATATTTTTCAAATTAACTTTTATTTGGTAATGTTGTGTGAGTAACAACAGATATCAAGTAGCTTATAATTCAGCACGGAGGACAAAAATAATATTTCTAAAGTAATTACAGTGTATGTAAGCTTCAGGCCATAAAGACAGGTCAGTGTATCAGCAAAGATTTGCCTATTGAATCATTGATGTACTGCTTGGTGTAAGGGATATAAAGATGAAATGCACACTTACTCTACTCTCAAGGAATTCATGAGTCTAAGGGATGAGTTAAGAAATTTTTTAAGAAAGCAATACAGGTGGTGAAGTGTTAAAATAAAGTGGCACTTAAAGACTCAGGAGAGGAGATGATAATTGACCTGAGACTTATTGGATGACAGGGAATTTTTAAAGAAAGAAAGTTGGGAGAAAGGGCCGCTTACTCATAGAGAATGGCAAGTATTAAGTCAGAAAGCATGACAAAAGGAAAGGTGTGAGGTGTCATAAAATGTGTGAATAACTGTAACATATGGTACAATGGGAGAGAGGTCAGAGGTTATGGCTGGGAAGGCGGATCAGGGCCAGCGAGGGAAGCAACTTTATGACACATTGGGGAACTCAGGTCTTATAAAATAGATAATAAGCAATCGCTGCATATGAAGTGAAATTGAGTGCTATGATATTGGCTACTGCAAAGATAAAATATGGAAAAGGGGCAGTAGAAGAAAAGAAGACAAGTCAGAAAACTCTTATATGTTACTAACAGCAGAACCCTTCGGGTAAAGAAAGAGTGGCTAGAAGGTTTCTGGCTAGGGCTACTGAGTGGATGATGCTGGGATAAGAAATACAGAGAGGAAGCTCATAAGGTTTCCTTGGATATGATGAGCTGGAGGAGCCTGAAAAGCATCTCTGTAGACATATTCAATGGGTGGTCAGAGAAATGCAGGCAACAGAAAGAAGAAATAAGAAAAGCACGGCATACAACGGTCTAAAGCTCCACTGTCCAACATGGTAGCCACTAAACCCAGGTGGCAAAGTGAAATGTGGCTAATCAGAATGAGATGTGCCAGCTGCTATACATAAAATGGATAACCAAAAAGGACCTACTCTGTAGCACATGGGACGCTTCTCAATGTTATGTGGCGACCTGAATGGGAGCGGGGTTGGGGGAAGAATGGATACATGTATATATATGGCTGAGTCTCTTCCCTGTTCACCTGAAATTATCACAACATTGGTTCATCAGCTATGCTGAGTGCTAAGCCGCTTCACTCTGTTCTACTCTTTGTGACGCTACAGACTGTAGCCCACCAGGCTCCGCTATCCACGGGATTCTCCAGGCAAGAATACTGCAGTGACATGCCATGCCCGCCTCCAGGGGATCTTCCTGACCCAGGGATCAAACCCACATCTTTTATGTCTCCTGCATTGGCAGGCAGATTCTTTACTACTAACACCACCTGGGAAGCCTGTTATTTGGCTATATCCCAGTACAAAATAAAAAGTTCAGAAGAAAAGAAGAATGAAATATGCCATTAAGTGTAAAAATGCACCTGATTCCAAAGATTTTGTTGAAAAAAGTTAAATATCTTAACAATAATTTGTATGTAGATTATAAGTTGAAATAATATTTTGAATATACTGGGTTAAATTATTATTAAAATTCTTTTCACCTTTTCATATCTAACTTTTTAATACAGCTGTTAGAAAGTTAACATTACATAGGTAATTACATATATAGCTTGCATTATATTCCTGTTGGCTGGTGCTGGTCTAAAGGCTCTAGTCATAGCAGTGTGAAAGAGTTTCAAGATGTAAAGAGGGTACATGTGTCTCTTTCAATTCTGGTTTCCTCGGTGTGTTTGCCCAGCAGTGGGATTGCTGGGTCATAAGGCAGTTCTATTTGCAGTTTTTTAAGGAATCTCCACACTGTTCTCCATAGTGGCTGTACTAGTTTGCATTCCCACCAACAGTGTAAGAGGGTTCCTTTTTCTCCACACCCTCTCCAGCATTTATTGCTCGGAGACTTTTGGATCGCAGCCATTCTGACTGGTGTGAAATGGTACCTCATTGTGGTTTTGATTTGCATTTCTCTGATAATGAATGATGTTGAGCATCTTTTCATGTGTTTGTTAGCCATCCATATGTCTTCTTTGGAGAAATGTCTGTTTAGTTCTTTGGCCCATTTTTTGATTGGGTCGTTAATTTTTCTGGAGTTGAGCTGCATAAGTTGCTTGTATATTTTTGAGATTAGTTGTTTGTCAGTTGCTTCATTTGCTATTGTTTTCTCCCATTCAGAAGGCTGTCTTTTTATCTTGCTTATAGTTTCCTTTGTTGTGCAGAAGCTTTTAATTTTAATTAGATCCCATTTGTTTATTTTTGCTTTTATTTCGAGTATTCTGGGAGGTGGATCATAGAGGATCCTGCTGTGGTTTATGTCGGAGAGTGTTTTGCCCATGTTCTCCTCTAGGAGTTTTATAGTTTCTGGTCTTACGTTTAGATCTTTAATCCGTTTTGAGTTTATTTTTGTGTGTGGTGTTAGATCTAGTTTCATTCTTTTACAAGTGGTTGACCAGTTTTCCCAGCACCACTTGTTAAAGAGATTGTCTTTACTCCATTGTATATTTTTGCCTCCTTTGTACTCCAATGTTCATTGCAGCACTGTTTATAATAGCCAGGACATGGAAACAACCTAGATGTCCATCAGCAGATGAATGGATAAGAAAGCTGTGGTACATATACACAATGGAGTATTAGCCATTAAAAAGAATACATTTGAATCAGTTCTAATGAGATGGATGAAACTGGAGCCAATTATACAGAGTGAAGTGAGCCAGAAAGAAAAACACCAGTACAGTATACTGACACATATATATGGAATTTAGAAAGATGGTAACGATGACCCTGTATGCGAGACAGCAAAAGAGACACAGATGTATAGAACTTTTGGACTCTGAGGGAGAGGAAGAGGGTGGGATGATTTGGGAGAATGGCATTGAAACATGTATACTATCATGTAAGAAATGAATCGCCAGTCTATGTTTGATACAGGATACAGGATGCTTGGGGTTGGTGCACAGGGATGATCCAGAGAGATGATATGGGGTGGGAGGTGGGGAGGGGGGGTTCAGGATCAGGAGCTCATACACATCCGTGGCAGATTCATGTCAATGTATGGCAAAACCAATACAGTATTGTAAAGTAAAATAAAATAAAAATAAAATTAAAAAAAAAAAAAAGATGTAAAGAGGGAAGCAAGAGTAGTCAGGCATGCATTTGGAGATAAAGGCTGTCCAGAGACCGAGATAAGGAGCAGAAAAAAACAGAAGCACTAAAGATGCAATCAATTATTATTTTGACAGTGCATTGATGAGGAAAATAGCATGACTGGAGCACATATACAAAAAGGTGAATATGTATAAAGAAGTGAATTTGATTATGGAAAATAATAAATGATTGTGGCTAAACATGTAAGCAGTATAAAACAGAGAATACTGGAAAGGGTCATATCATGATGAGCACATTGCTTTAGGAAGAACGTATGTTATTGGTACACATGATGAGGAAGGGACTGCAAAAGACATGAAGGCAGTGGGAGCAACGGCTGGTGTCTAGCATGAAATCATACATTTTTAGATGAGGGTGAGGTAAGGGGAAGAGGAAAAGGAAAACTTAAGAAAGATGGCAAAAAAAAGATGCCTAAGCAAGAATGAATGTGGTCAACTACAACTGCAATTTAAACCTTAGCCCTTCATTGGGGTGGACAGGTCAACATCACACTCAAAGCTGAGACATCGGTAACTTGAGGCCACACCATTTTCCTAACATAGCAAGCTCCTTGACGTGCTCTATTGGATCAAAACTGCTGAAGATGGCAAACTGGAAAGTCCTCACGAGAGCTTCAGGAAATGGCAAGGTTGCTGAAGACAGCTTCATAATTAAGACCCATTGCCAGGAACTGTTTCCTGCATCTTTCAGCTGCTGCAGACATTTGGTTTGCCTCGTGTAGACACAGGATAAAACCCACCGAGAGAGATTTCCCATAGGCAGGGAAGAAATGTGAACAGCCTAGGGTATTTCTTGACTTCTGTTGCTAACTGCTGTGTGAGAGAAAAAGCTATATATAGAATTTTTTTTTTCATTCCTGTTTCTGTTATTTTAATGAGACCCAAAGTTAAAGTTAAAAGATTCAAATGCTGAAATCCAAAAGACAACTTTTAATTTGTAGAAGAGATGGAAATACATCTTTTACTTCAAGGTAAATATCACTATGCTGATCTACAAGATGACCTGATTCTGGAACTGAACACATCAAAATATATGTTAAAACACACACACACACACACACACACACACACAAACCCTCCTTCAAGAGTTATATTCAATGTCTTTCATAATCCCATGTTGGTTCTAAAGTAGATTGTATTCAGCAATCAAGAGGTGAAAACGCTTGACAAAAAAAGGGTATTAAAATGACTGCTGTGTCTCTGAGATAGCAATTACATTAATAACTTCCCTGGATCCTTAAAAAAATATCAGGTTAGCTATCACAAAGGGTGTCAGATTAAGCACACAGGCAACTAACTCTGCAACTCTTTGAATGGAAGATAATGCATTATGCATTCTTCTCACTGCCTGGACCAACCATTAAGTCACTGAATAAAGAAAAAAGTGTGTAGATGATGCATCAGAAGTCAAGCTCTTTGGGTCAGTTCTTCCCAGGTTGGGCTGACAGGAAATCTAGAACAGGTAAGAGGAGGACAATGAAGTCTTTAATGATTGATCCTTGGTTGAAATTCCAAATCAAAGCACCATGACACTGTTTGGAATTATATCTCCTCAAGTATGCACTGTTTTGTACAGTTTCAGCCAAGAAGTTAGGCAATAAATCTTCAGAAATCCTATGCTCACCTATAGCCATAAACCCATGGTAGGGACACTTCACGAATTTTTTAAGAAAAAGCACAATGGTGGAACTAGAATTAAGATCTTCAACTTCTGCAGGTTTCAGGTGTTCCTTGGTATCCTGGGGGCTTGGTTCCAGGAACCACCCTTGGATACCAAAATCCCCAGCGCTCTAGAGCTCTATGGAAAATGGGGTAGTGTTGGCATATAACTTTCTCACATTCTTCCTTAGAATTTAAATCATCTCTAGATTAGTACTTATGATACCTAATACAATGTAAATGTTATGCAAATGGTTGTAAATACAAATGTAAATGCTATGTAAATAGTTGCCTGGCACACCACAAATACAAATTTTGCCTTTTGGAACTTTCTAGAATTTTTTTTTTCCGATTATTTTCCGACCTGGGGTTGCTTGAATCCACAGATGTGAAATCCACAGATATGTTCAGGTATTTCTTTCCTTCTCATTTTACCTCAGTCCCTCCATAGATTATGAGGCAGGGCAACATTTGCAAAGTAGTTGTGTGATCTTAGTTCTTAGTTTTCTCATAGATAATTTATAGAAAATACCATCTCTCCTCACAGGACTGTTTCCAGGATTAAGTGAGATCAAAGTGTCCAGTACATAGTAGATTCTCCATAACAATATTTCCACTATGGCTCAGCTGGTAAAGAATCTGCCTTCAATGCGGGAGACCTGGGTTCGATCCCCAGGTCAGGAAGATCCCCTGGAGAAGGAAATGGTAACCCACTCCAGTACTCTTGCCTGGAGAATTCCATAGACGAAGCAGCAGGACAGGCTGCAGTCCATGGAATCGCAAAGAGTCAGACATGACTGTGTGACTAATTTTCACTTTCACTATACAAAGGGTGCATAAGTTGAGGTTAAAAATTTTAAACTAGGGAAAAAAAGGAAAAAAATCATGAACTATACTTGTATATATTTAGACCATTATTTTGCTCCAAGGCAATTCCTTCAGAACTTTACCACCTGTTTCAAAGTAGTCTACACATTGGCAGATTATGAGAACAAATGAGAAATGTAGTAATGTTGTATGTAGTACTGTACTACATACAAAAATAGAGACATATCTAGTTTATTAAATGCAGACTCTGGTTTAAATACAACCTAGATGAGAAGTTTAACAGCCTTTCCACATCAGCCTCCATCATCTCTGCTCCACCTCACACTCCACTGTGACTGGCAGCTTTTATCTCATCTTCCAGTTCATATTTATGATGGAGTGCAGGGTTTCTAAATGTAAGCTGAGCTCACAGCCCTTCCATGTCCAAGTCAGTGTTGGGCATATGGTTTTGTTGGCACAGAGCAAACACTTGCCATATGAAAAAGATCCACTTCATTAATCTTTTCCACTTGCCACAGACCTAAAAGGACATGTTCATGAGGGTGTCTCTCATACTAGACACATACCAGAATCTCAGAAGTTTGTAGCAAGGAGGCAGAAAATGAGAATAAAGATGAACCATGTCCCATTTGCCTGTACAAGGATTTATAGTCAAGGGTTCTTCTGAGAATCATGATCCCATATCACCCTTAAGAATAATGTACTTTATAATTTTTAAAATGTGTACCATAAAGTAAATGTCAGTCTGTAGTACTGCTGAGGAACAATGAGTGCTATGCTTGAAAGATTAAATTAGGGGGATTTAGGCAGACAGACGTGCGTTTTAATTTTGATCACATCCATGTGATGGAAAACCAACAAATGACAGAAAATAAAAACTTGTCAATGGGATAAACAATTTTTAAAAACTAGAGCAGACTCAGTTATTTGATTTCAGCTTCTGTCTGAAATAGATTCAATCTGATGGAGAGGACTGAACACTGAGCATAATTTTTTTCCCGTAAACTCTCTTTCTATAGTTATAAGAGAAAAAATGTAAAATTTGACTTCAGTTTTCTGTCAGTGACCACTATGGTCTTTTTACATTGTGCATGAAGAGCCCAACCCAATATTTTGAGGGCATTGTCAATACTGTTATGTAGGCACACTTGAGTCATTTGTCTAAAGATTCCTCTGAGAAGTAATTATGAAACTGTCTCAGAAGATTAGTTCTAAAGAGTTCAAGGAGATTTTCTTGGTTTGTCTAATTAAGATGAGCCTACTCAAACCTTCATTTATTTCAGAGGTTACAGGTAAAGGGTGATGATTTAAGGTTTAACAGATAAGGATGAGTAAAGCTTTAAGATTTATTGTCTTCTATATGACAGAAATTGTAACAAATGCAGTAAACATTATTTTCTTTTAAACCCAAGATGCCAAAAAGGAAAAGGAGTACGTCAAGGCTGTATATTGTCACCCTGCTTATTTAACTTATATGCAGAGTACATCATGAGAAACGCTGGACTGGAAGAAGCACAAGCTGGAATCAAGATTGCCAGGAGAAATATCAATAACCTCAGATATGCAGATGACACCACCCTTATGGCAGAAAGTGAAGAGGAGCTAAAAAGCCTCTTGATGAAAGTGAAAGAGGAGAGCGAAAAAGGTGG
>SJYT01008166.1:753166-768282 GCA_006410635.1 Cephalophus harveyi
GGAGCTAAAAAGCCTCTTGATGAAAGTGAAAGAGGAGAGTGAAAAAGTTGGCTTAAAGCTCAACATTCAGAAAACGAAGATCATGGCATCTGGTCCCATCACTTCATGGGAAATAGATGGGGAAGCAGTGGAAACTGTCAGCCTTTATTTTTGGGGGCTCCAAAATCACTGCAGATGGTGATTGCAGCCATGAAATTAAAAGACACTTACTCCTTGGAAGAAAACTTATGACCAACCTAGATAGCATATTCAAAAACAGAGACATTATTTTGCCGACTAAGGTCCATCTAGTCAAGGATATGGTTTTTCTTGTGGTCATATATGGATGTGAGAGTTGGACTGTGAAGAAGGCTGAGCGCTGAATAATTGATGATTTTGAACTGTGGTATTGGAGAAGACTCTTGAGAGTCCCTTGGACTGCAAGGAGATCCAACCAGTCCATTCTGAAGGAGATCAGCCCTGGGATTTCTTTGGAAGAAATGATGCTAAAGCTGAAACTCCAGTACTTTGGCCACCTGATGCCAAGAGTTGACTCATTGGAAAAGACTCTGATGCTGGGAGGGACTGGGGGCAGGAGGAGAAGGGGACGACAGAGGATGAGATGGCCGGATGACATCACTGACTCAATCGATGGACTTGAGTCTTGAGTGAACTCCGGGAGTTGGTGATAGACAGGGAGGCCTGGCATGCTGCGATTCACGGGGTTGCAAAGAGTCGGACACGACTGAGCGACTGAACTGAATTGAAGAAATTTCAGAGAGCAAGAAATACTAAGAGAGCTTAATTAGCTATTTTACATCTGAGATGCAGTAGTGAAGAAATTATATATGTTAATGAATTAAAGATTTTTATGGTATCCCTAATGAAAGCCATTGTAGTAACTGAATAATAGCTAACAATAAAGTATTTAATCGAGGCCTTATTACTATGCACAAAAAGGTCATCAATAGGTCTATTATTATTTAATAATAAGCCTTATTTAGAGACACTCAAACAAAAGAAATGCAAACGAAAGCAAAATTTCACCAACCAGCTAACAAATGTCCAGCCAGTCTGTGAGCAGTTGTTTGCAAACTGAAATCTAATTTGGTTTCATTGATTGCATTTTTATTCCATCCTTATGGTCATTATAGGCATTTGTACTATATTTAATTTTCCTGAGGCTGTTTGGAGAATAAATTACAGCACTAGAGAATGAAAGCTTTAATGTGAACTAGAGACCTCCTGGGGAAATAGTGATTTTGTAATGTAATTATTCTAGAAAACGGACTCAACTCATAAGAGAGGTTACTTGACTATAGTTAATCTCAATTGATATTCCTCAACTTTGGCAGCAGATTGTTTTCTTTTAACACTAAGTGTTATTGATCCACCCCTTTATGTTGTAATTTAAATAAATGCATGCCCCTTCAGGGTTTGAAATCTGGTAGCTATTTCCTTGGGAGTTTAAATGAAACACAAGCTGGGCTTTCCCGTAAAGAAACCGCCTGCAATGTAGGAGACCTGGGTTTGATCCCTAGGTTGGGAGGATCCCCTGGAGAACGGAACAGCTACTCACGAGTATTCCGGCTTAGAGAATCCATGGGGTCACAAAGTGTGGGGCATGACTTAGCGACTTTCACTTTCACTTTCAAGCTGGGGTAAAGGTCTATAGGAATCAGAAGTGCCTCTAGAATCAACCAGCAGTGAACATCCAGGTTCTAACTTAAACCCTTCCCTGGGCAAAATCTTTCACTTTGACCAGCTTATTTATTTTCTTCTAATGATTTTGGATTATTTCAGAGAATAAGAGTGAAACACATAGGCAAGTCAAAAAACAATGATGTCATTCTCCTATTGTTAATATCAAATGATTATACAAAGTATTCTATAATAATACTTGTATACTTTATACAAAGTATGCATCTTTTCATTTTACAATCAAATGAGTGCACAGATTGGGTTAGCCAACAAGTTCATTTGGATTTTTCCATACGATCTTGCTGAAAAACACGGATGAACTTTTTGCCAACCCAATAAGCCAAATAAAACAGTGAGGGGTGAAAAAAAGATGCCATTCATCTTCCTTGTTAATGTGCTCTTCTATTATCTACCCTTTCAGTTCAGTAAGTTTTCATCTAATATCCAGTTTTTTTTTTTTCTCATTTTCCTAATTAACTTAAAGAAATAGATGGTTTATCTACTCTACACTTGTACTTAATTTTTGTCTCAAGTTTAAGTTATCAAAGATTTATATTTTTGG
Source organism: Cephalophus harveyi (assembly GCA_006410635.1). Taxonomy (NCBI): domain Eukaryota; kingdom Metazoa; phylum Chordata; class Mammalia; order Artiodactyla; family Bovidae; genus Cephalophus; species Cephalophus harveyi. Next base: position 755,409 of record SJYT01008166.1, read on the forward strand.
CACCAACTTTTTTTTTAATTGAACAACTCATGTCATGTATTTTTCCAGCTTTATTAAGGCATAGTTGACAAATAACAATTTTGTATATTTAAGGTGTATACAGTGTAATAGTTTGATACATGTACTAATTATGAAATTATTACCACAATTATGCTGTTTAACATCTGCAGCATCTCATATAATTAGCATTTTGGTATGTATGTGTGTGTTGTGAGAACATTTAAGGTTTACTCTCTTTGCAAATTTCAAGTATGTAATACGGTATTATTAACTGTTGTCACCATGTGTAACTCAGATCTCCAGAATTTACTTATTCTGCATAACTGAAACTTTGTGACCTTAGATCACATCTCTCTATTAGCCCTAATCCCTAGCTCCTAGCAGCTAGTATTCTACCCTCTGCTTTTATGAATTCAAACTCTTTTAGATTTCACATCTAATTGAGATCATGAAATATTTGTCTTTCTGTGCCTGACTTATTTATCTTAGCATAGTGCCTTCCGGATTCACCCATGTTGTCATAAACAGCAGGGTTTCCCTTTTGTAAGGTTGCACATTATTCCAATGTATTTAAACATATACACTCCATCTTCTTTATCCATCCTTAACTGTCTGTGGACACTTCAGTTGTTTTCATATCTTCTGGTTGTTATTCAGTCGCTAAGTCATGTCTGACTCTGTGATCTTGTGGACTGCAGCATGCCAGGCTTTCCTATCCTTCACCATCTCCCAGAGTTTGCTCAAATTCATGCCCATTGAGTCAGTAGCGCTATTGAACCATCTAATCCTTTGCCGTTCCATTCTTCTTTTGCCTTCAATCTTTCCCAGCATCAGGGTCTTGGCTACTGTGAATAATGTTATAGTGAACTTGGGAACATAGCTAACTCTTAGCGTTTCCTTTGGTTACTTGAGCAGAAGGGGCATTGCTGGATCAACAGACAGTTCTTATTTTTTAATTTTTTGAGAAAACTACACTGTTTTCCAACATGGCTGTACCACTTTACAGTCCCACCCACAGTGCACAGGTGTTCCCTTTTATCCACATTCTCACTGATCATTGCCTCCCAGTAAAGCAAGATGAATGTATAAAGCCCTTCCTATGTTTTCACATACCTTATACAAGTATCACCTTGCTCTTTCCATTCTGCTGACCAGAATCCCACCCTTTATTCAGACTCAGTTTCCTCACACAGGGAAATGATATTAGCAGCTATACTTTGTGCTCTTGAAGTTATCATTCATACTGGGGTAATATTTGTTTCTAGGCCATTTCAGTGATTTTTTAAAAAATTGTGAATCTATATTAGTAGTTTCAATTCAGTTTCATAGAATTAAACCTCGTGTTTTTAAACTGTTTCCCCCTGTGTAACATGGTATATTAGAAAACAGTGGCTAATAGCAAACCCATTACTTAAATGGCTCTCAAAAATAAGTATTTATTTCCTGCTCATGTTATCAGAGGCTACGAGTCAGCTGCAGCTCTGTTCTGCTCTCCCATGCTTACACAGCTTGGCTCCAGAGGTTTTCTTTTTGTGGGTCATTGACAGAAGGATATATGCTGTGTTTAGGATTATTGCATCATCAATTCCCAAATCAAAAGGCAGTATAATGTCCTTTTCCTACAGGATGATCAAACAAGTCTCATGATAAGTGGAAGGGATGCTACATAATTGTACAACAAGGAGGGCCAAGTAATTGGTAGCAATGATCCGGTCACTGGTCTTTAGCAAATCAGAAATTCTACCTAGAGAGTGAAGCAAAGTTTATGTACTGTGATGGTTACTTTATGTCTCAACTTATTGGGGGATGTTCTTATAAAAACTATCTCTGGGTGTGTCTATTAGGTATCTAACACAAACACAAAACTTTATCTGATGATGCTTATTGATACTAAACAGCATTGCAATGGGAGATGTGGGGATAATGTAGAATGCTGCATAAGTTTTTTAAAACACAATATGTTTTCAATCAGGAAATGTTAATGATACTGACAATTGTTTTTACAGACACACAGATATTATTTTACTCAAATGAAAGTCAAGTTATACTTTTCATCTTTGAACTTATTATACAAGCCTGGAAATATAAAGAGACTAGAGCTTGGATTAAAAGAAAGAAGAAAACTTGTAGAAAACCAATTTGGTAATATTTTAATATCTGCTTCTAGAAAGTACAGGTAAACTAAGAAGGATGCTGGAGTGAAAGACATTTTCATTCTTAGATGTGAAGTTCAAGGAGCAGTCTGACTATACAAAAATGAAAACACTGGGCAGAAAATTCCTGAGAATTATGTTGACTATAGTTTATTGAGTTCACATTTATAAATATTTATCTGCATCTTTAATCCCTGCAGCTTCTGAAATTCTTGACTATTTTCTGTCACAGAAATTCACAGCTCATCCTCTACTTCTGTGTCTATGTACCTTTTGAGCTTTAAATAAAACCAGAGAGTTGGCAGTTTTAGGCTACACAGGCATAGTCATGATGGAAGAATAAATGGGATGATGCTGGGTTTTTTTCTCTCTGCTATTGCTCATAAGTTTCTACTAGATATTACTCTTAGGGCAAAAGTGCCAATCAGTCACAATACTTTCTAATATTTGGTCATTACTGGGGCAAACAGGCCATGCCACTTAAGCCCCCTAGTTTCTATATAAGCCAAAGCTCTGTGCCAAGAACAAAATGACAGTGTAATTTTAAAACCAGCTTTATTAAACCTTTTTTTAGTTTTTTTTTTTTTCTCTGTACTTAACATTCTTTGGAAGGAATGATGCTAAAGCTGAAACTCCAGTACTTTGGCCACCTCATGTGAAGAGTTGACTCATTGGAAAAGACTCTGATGCTGGGAGGGATTGGGAGCAGGAGGAGAAGGGGACGACCGAGGATGAGATGGCTGGATGGCATCACTGACTCGATGGACGTGAGTCTGAGTGAACTCCGAGAGATGATGATGAACAGGGAGGCCTGGCATGCTGCGATTCATGGGGTCACAAAGAGTCGGACACGACTGAGCGACTGAACTGAACTGAACTGAACATTTTAAATGATATTTACAAGCACATTAATTGAATTATTTCCACCTGAAGAGTCTTATAAATATGCTTCAAATTTTCCCACCATTTATTTAACTAATATGTATGGAGTGTCCATCAAGGCCCAGTTGCTTTGGTGGCCAGTGAAGTTAAAACAGGGAAGAAAAAGTACACTTCTTAATGTTTTAGAGTTTATGAGCTTAGAGAAAATGTAGAGATAGAGAGACTAATCAGTGTATAATGTTGACTATGCTCTCATCTGTAGAATGTATTTTGTGTCTGTAGAAATTGCTCACTGCTGCATAAGTCTCGATTATCTGAAAAGTATTAAATTTTGTGAGGGTAACAGTACGTGGAGAGGAAAGGGTCCTATTGTTACTTGTGTACACTTCTGTACATTTGAAATACATTCATACGTGTTACCAATCTGATTAGAATAAACTGCTTAATAATACAAACTAGTACAAAAAGATGAAGCTGCCACACAGCAGAAGTATGGGTTCCTCTTGAAAGACAATCAGTCAGAGAGGCTTCTCAGAGGAAATGCTACCCATGGGTAAGATGAAATTTTAAAACATGCTTAGGAGATACGAAAGAAAATCAAAGTGATGAGTAAATTGTAGGAGACTGGGGAAGAAGCCCAGAAAGGATAGTGTTTCCCACAGAGAAGACATTTTCAGGATGGGGTACAGAACAAAAAGTAGAAAAAGAATGAAATCTATGCAGTGTGCAATTATATGTGGACACAATATATATATATATAGTGGTATATGAACCTATAAATAAACTACAGACCAGTAACCCTCATGAACATAGATGCAGAAATCCTTAACAGAATATTAAAAATGGAATTAAATAATATGTAAATGAAATAAGACACCAAGGCTTAATCAGAGCTGATATTAGGAATGCAAAGCTGGTTCAATATCTGACAATAAATCAATGTAGTGCACCAGATTCACAGACTGAAGAAGGAAAATGACATGACCATATCAGTTGAAGAAAAGGCATTTGAAAAATACAACACATTCAGGATGAAAAGTCTCAGAAAACAGGATGGTGGAGTATTTCCTCCACTGGATAATTAGTGCTTACCCCCAAATTCTGCAGTTAACATTACAGTTCACGGTGAAGGACAATGCTTTCATCCTAAGATCAGGAACAAAGCAACAATGTGAGGTTTACACCTCATTACAACGTGAGATGTACCTCTCCTTACAGGGTTTCCCTTGTGGTTCAGTCGGTAAAGAATCCACCTGCAATGCAGGGGACTAGAGTTCAATCTCTGTGTTGAGAAGATCCCCTGGAGAAGGAAATGGCAACCTACTCCAGTATTATTGCCTAGAGAATTCCATGGATGGAGGAGCCTGGTGGGCCACAGTCCATGTCACAAGAACTGGACACAGCTTAGCAATTAAACCACCAGCAACTCTTGTTAAGTATCTGTAAATGGTATTACATTTTAATATTCTCTGTTGCTATACCTGGTAATGAAAGTAATTGTTTTTCTTCATCTACCTCAATAAATATTGTAGCTGTTAAATTTACAAATATCTCCTTGAAGCTTAATGGAGAAGAAATGACAACCCACTCCAGTGTTTTTGCCTGGAGAATCCCAGGGACGGGAAAGCCTGTGGGCTGCCATCTATTCGGTTGCACAGAGTTGGACACGACTGAAGCGACTTAGCAGGAGCAGCGGCAGCTAAAGCTTAACCCTGTCAGGCAGTAGAAACCCCAAGGTGAGGAAAATAGAATGCATCTCTGTCTGTGTTGGGATTTACAGTCTAAAGGGAGAGTCCGCTTTACTTTTCAGCAAATATAACTACACCCTGTAGCAAGTGACAAGAGATGGGAAAGTTACAGCAGGATGATATGATTTGTTTTCTAGGATCAAGGAATATTTCCCTGACACAGTCATTGAGCTGTGATCTAAAGAATATATAAGAATTCACTGGGGTGTGTGTGTGTGTTTCATATGAAAACATTTTTTGTTCATCAGTATATCAGAGTTTCTCCATATTGGCACTATTAACATTTTGCACTGAATAATTTTACTGTTGTGGTGGGGATTGTCCTGTAAAATATAGACTATTTATTAGTATCCTTGGCTTCCACCCATTAGGTACAAGTAACTCTTCCCCCAGCTGTGACAACCAAAAATGTTTGCAGGGATCCCTGAAAGTCCTCAAGGGGGCTAAATTGCCCTTGGTTAACAACCACTGATTTAAGATTACAGACTAATTATAAGATTGTATGTGTTTATAGATAGATTAGACATAGAGATAGAGATATATGCCAAAGAAAACTTGAACAACAATTTCTTAGAAGTCTCTCATAGCTCAGTTGGTTAAGAATCCACCTGAAATGCAGGAGACCCTGGTTCAGTTCCTGGGTTGGGAAAATCCGCTGGAGAAGGGATAGGCTACCCACTCGAGTATTCTTGGGCTTCCTTTGTGATTCAGCTGGTAAAGAATCCGCCTGCAATGAGGGAGACCTGGGTTAGATCTCTGGGTTGGGAAGATCCCCTGGAGAAGGGAAGGGCTACCCACTCCAGTATTCTGGCCTGGAGAATTCCGTGGACTACAGTCCATGGGGTCACAAAGAGTCAGACACGACTGAGCAACTTTCACTTTCTTTGGAGTCCTGCATTCAATTTTATTCTATAGTGTCATTTTCCATACTAATGCATATGCTAACAGTTATGACTGGAAACATGATTTTGATTAGAAACATGTGATCATAAATTTCCACCACCGCCCCCGCCTTTGCTTTCCAGGATAACACCTTCCAGGGTAAATATCCAAGTGGAGACACTAACAAATCCCAACACCTAAATGATAAACAGGCTGCGCTGCAGATGCAGGAGCTTTCCTGTCACCAGAGAGGGAGCGAGAGGGGAAACAGCCGTAGGTCTGGCTTGCTCCGTGATACAGCTTCTCAAACTCTGGTGAGAAAACAACCCCCAGGCATATCTTCCTGCTTCCTGGTCTTGAATGAAAAATGCCCATTTACATAGTCATTTTCAGCAGCAATTTCCAGATTTAAAGCACCGTGGCCAGTAAAATTCTATTTAAATCAGTCCTGGCTTATGCACTCCCCAGTGGAGTCTAACGGAACTTGTGGCTCGTGAAGAGTCTGCTTCACTTCCTCCTCCCTGTGAAGGAGAATCTGACCATCAGTGTAATAGGGGAGCCAGCTCTGTGTCAAACTGAACATTTCTCAACATTTCAGGGTTATTTTATAGTACGTTATTTCTGCCTCTGTACTGACATGTCTTCTAATGTAATTAACTAGAATTTCCTTTCCAAGCCATGAGAAGGGCTTCCCTACTGGTACAAATGGTAAAGAATCTGCCTGAAATGCAGAAGTGGCTTCCATCCCTGGGTCGGGAAGATCCCCTGGAGAAGGAAATGGCAACCCACTCCAGTTTTCTTGCCTGGAGGATCCCATGGACAGAGGAGTCTGGTGGGCTATGGTCCAGGGGGTCACAAAGAGTCACACGCATCTCAGCAACTGACACGCTCACTTTCAATGTCAGGAGTGTGTCCCTCACACATCTTCAGCCATGGTATGTTTCAGCCATGGTATGTTTCTCACCAGGCAAAGTTATTGCTACTCAGAGGATTCCCTGCTACTTCCATAAACACTACTATTTTCTCAGGGAATCTAAAGATGACCCACAGAAAGAATGATGCAGAGTTGATTTATAGATAAATATGCATACTGTCTGTTCCTCATGCATATGTGCTAGGTTGCTTCAGCATTCCTCATCTTACCTAAATTTTGAGAGAACTAAAATTACAGCATTTATGGTTGTGTATAAATTTGAGATAAAAGTAGTTGTTTACTTATTTTTAACAAAAGGCTTAAATTTGTTATAAGGAAATAGGACAATATCAATTATAAAATTGTGAAATTCAACTTTCTAGGGTTGTTGTTGATCATTCACGTCCAACACTTTGTCACCCCATGGACTGCGGCACGCCAGGCTTCCCTGTCCTTTGCTATCTCTCATAGGTTTCTCCAATTCATGTCCATTGGTGATACCATCCAACCATCTCATCCTCTGCCTTCCCCCTTTCCTCCTTTCCTCAATCTTTCCCAGCATCAGGGTCTTTTCCAAAGAGTTGGCTCTTCACATCAAGTGGCCAAACATTGGATTTTCAGCATCAGTCCTTCCAGTGAATATTCAGAGTTGATTTCCTTTTGGATTGCCTGTTTTATTTTTTTGAGAATAAGACTGTGTATTAATAAACATGCATCTTTTCAGACTTTCTTTAACAATATACACATGCTTATACAAACAGATTTTACAAAAATAGATGCATAATATTTTATATAAATTGTTTTTTTAAATTTCAACACTGTAACATGGTCGACTTTCCATACTGGGCATAGAAATTGAAACACATTCTTTTTAAATAGTTTTATAAGTATTCTATGGTATTATTTTTTTTTCCTACTGTTAACATATGGGTAAAGACAAACACATGAGCAGTTATGAACAACTGTGAATATTCTTTACTGTACCTGCATTTCTACAACCCTCTGAAGTCAAGGCTGATTGTAGACTTTTTACCAAAAGGTTCTTTTTGATGGATAGCACCCCAGTGACACTGAAGAAAGATGCTTCAGTCGAAGGGATTGCTGTCTTCCTTAACTCACAGTTGATGAATGGACTTGAAACCCTGCAAGTCCCTCTGAGAAGGGGATAACCTCCAGGATGATAGCTGTTATTCTTTGCTTTGGCGACTTCTTCCTTTTATTAAAAAAATTCAAAAATATCCAGTTCTTCACACATTACTTTAGAGAATATATTTGACTCAAACTATATTTAGATAAATATGCAATGTCCTTTTTAATTCTTGTCAATGAACATTATATAATTTACATAAGTGAAAATCAAGAATAGGAATTTATGATGGCCTCTGTAATAATCTTTTTCTCTTCTTTTAAGTCCATAAGTGTCTTGTTTATATTTTATGATAGACTACCAGAATCAATTGCATTTGTAACATAACCAAAGTCCATGCACTGTGTCTAAAGTCTACCTACCCCACACCCCCCATATTTTAAGAGGGGTAATCATATTCTTTTGACTGCTGGGTGTCTTAATATTTTCCAATTTATGGAGATTTATACATAATTGCTGTTTTGTGCTGAAACTTGTCACCTTTCATTTCCTTGCACTCTTTTCAAATTCAATTCTTGGTGATGGAAAATGTTATGAAAAAAATATATGTATTCCTTGGGTCTAAAGGCCTTGCTAAACTACAATCTTATGAGTAACAATTTATGACTATCACATACCTAATTGTTATGACAGTTTCTATGACAGCTCATAAATAAACCAAAAGCAACAACCAAATAAACATACAACTTTAAACCCCTGACATTCATGTAAGAGAGCACTAAAGAATTATGTTGAAGGGGAGGAAGGTGAGATAGCTTTGTAGAGATATCAAGGAAGAATGATAATATCCAAGCACCAACTTCCACTTAACTTTTTGGTCAAGTTCTAGCCCTGTCTGTGTCAACTTAAGCTAGTTCTTTGCTACCACAAAAAAATGGGAGTTTTGTGCCAGATAAAAGGAAAGCTGTTACCAAGAACTTGGAGATACCCTAATAGTTACATGACTATATTCTTGGAGGCAGAAAAATAATGAATTATCTTTTTCTCTTTTATTGGCATATAGTTGATTTACACTATTGTGTTAGTTTCAGGTATACAACAAAGTGATTCAGTTATATATATTCTTCTATATAAATATGTTTTATATATATATGTGTGTGTGTAAACTTAAGCTAGTTCTTTGCTACCACAAAAAAATGGGAGTTTTGTGCCAGATAAAAGGAAAGCTGTTACCAAGAACTTGGAGATACCCTAATAGTTACATGACTATATTCTTGGAGGCAGAAAAATAATGAATTATCTTTTTCTCTTTTATTGGCATATAGTTGATTTACACTATTGTGTTAGTTTCAGGTATACAACAAAGTGATTCAGTTATATATATTCTTCTATATAAATATGTTTTATATATATATGTGTGTGTGTGTGTGTGTGTGTATTCTTTTTCAGTTTCTTTTCCAACATACATTCTTAAAAGATATTGAAAATAGTTTGCATGCTATTTAATGGATATCAATTTTTTCATCTATTTTATGTATGGTATTGTGTATATATTAATCTCATACTTGTGACCTATCCTTCTCTCTCCCCTTTCCCCTTTGGTAACCATAATTTTCTATGTCTGTGAATCTGTTTTTGTTGTGTGAATAAGTCAAACTGTACTATTTTTAGCTTCCACATGTAAGTAATGTTTGTTTTTCTCCACATGAATTATTCAGTATGTCCATCCTTATTGCTGCAAATGTCATTATTTCATGTACTGTGTTTTTATGGTTCAGCAACATTCCACTGTGTGTGTGTGTCTGCTGTATCTTTATCCATCCCTCTGTTGATGGGCACGTAGGTTGCTTCTATGTCTTGCTGCTGTGAACACGGGGGTGCATGTGTCTTTTCAAATGAGAGTTCTCATCTTTCCTGAATACATGCCCAGGAGTGGGACTGCTGGATCATTATGGGAGTTCTGTTTTTAATTTTTTAAGGAGCCTCCATACTGTTCTCCGTAGTGCCTGCACCAATTCAGAAAAAGAAATTACACTTCTGAGTTTTCTGTGAATATTTTGACAGTGTGGACAAATCTTAGATGGTGGCAATATCTGAAAATTTAACAGCAGAGGGATGGAAATAAAACAATAAGAATCCAGCAATAGTAGTAGTAATTTTTTTTTAAAAAAAATAGGGAATTAGGAGAAAGAGTTACACATAGAACATTCTGGGGGCCCAACTCACATTTGACAACACAGTTGGCTGGTTCTATTCCATTGCTTTGTGGAATGTCAAGGAGTTGAAATTATTTGTGGGTAAAGCACAGGCTTCCCAGGTGGCGCTAGTGGTAAAGAAGCCACCTACCAATGCAGGCAACATAAGATAGGTAAAAGTCCCTAGATAAGGAAATGGCAACCCACTCCAATATTCTTGCTGGAAGAATCCCCCAGACATGGGAGCCTGGCAGCCTACAGTCCGACGGGCCACAGGGTCAGACGCCAGTGAACCTCTGAGCACAAAGGGGGATGAGGTAGCTCCAGAACTGGCCAGTAGGGGGCCTCAGCGACCACCTTGGAGTGACCCGACTAGAACCTCAGTGTGTCCCTTTTTCCTCTCACAGGCGTCCTCAGTCTGGAGAAAGTGAAAACTGTAACGATTGGAAGGGTTTGGAATGACTGAGGGGAAGGGTTAATTAAAACTGGAAAAGGGGGATTTGTCTGAAAACCTGGGATGAGGAATGAGAGTTTCCTATTGTGCTTTGGCAGATGAGAGGCTAAAAATGGTGTGAAGACTTCCTTTTTGGCGAGAATGGAACAGTTGTCAATGAGATTGATGTGTTAGATTCTACTTAATATACCTACAGGGACTATGATCAACAGTAGCAATTCTCAGTTTTCAGTCACGTTGAAAGGGGCTTTTAAAAATTATTATTTTGTGGAGATATAAGTGATACATAGCACCGTGTGAGGTTATGTCACACAAGTTTTCATACATTCATATGTTGCCACATAATCACTACCACAGCCTTAGCTAACCCCCTCTTCATGTCTGGTAGTTATCATTCCGTCTGTGTGTGTGCTCAGTCTTTCAGTCATGTCCAACTCTTTCTGACCCCATGGATAGTGCCAGGCTCCCCTGTCCATGGGGATTCTCCAGGCAAAAGTACTGGAGTGGCAAGCCATTGTCTTCTCCAGGGGATCTTCCTGACCCAGGGATCCGACCCGCATCTCCTGCATTGGCCGGCAGATTCTTTACCTCCAGGCCACCAGGGAAGCACTCCTTTTGTGTAGTGAGAGCATTTAAGATTCATTTCTTAGTCACTTTGAAGTAGATAATATGGTACTAACTGTAGTCACAGGACTGTGTGTGAGATCTCTTCTAACTGCAAGATTGTACCCTTTGACCTTTTTAAAATGTGATCTAGCTCCTGTAGCCAACCACCTGGCCTGAGGCTTCAATAAGGTTATTTTCTTAAAAAGTAACACCAGTGTGGTAAAAATGCTTAGCACTGAGCTCTCTCCCTATGCAGCCTGTGTGCTCGACTCTGTGAGCAAGGCTGGGAAATTGTCAGGTTTAATTATAGGAAGGAAGGGAATTTTAGTCTCTCTGAAAGTTCAGACTGTTGCAATGAATTAAAACCCAGGGAAAGGAATGTATTTTCAGAGAAAATTTCTTTACATTGCTTATGAAGATAAGGAATCCTTGATGCTTACTATTGATTTTCAACTGGTGCTGGAGAGAAGTGTGTGCATGTGTGTCTGACTCTTTGGAACCCATGGACGGTAGCCCGCCAGGCTCCTCTGTCCACCAGATTCTCCAGGCAAGAATACTGGAGTGGTTTGCCAGTTCCTTCTCTAGGGATCTTCCTGACTCAGGAGTCAAACTCTGGTCTCCCACACTGCAGGTAGATTCTTTACCGTCTGAGACACCAGTGACTTTCTAAAGAGGCCCTAATCAGGAACTAGTTGAAAATAAAATGCTAAAGGTTCATGCTGGGGTAAGGAAAACTCTGTTGGAAGTTTCCTGGCTGTTAAAGATCTTGAAAGGTTCATTACACAGTGGAGAGGAAGCTGACAAGGGGAACGAGGCAAGTCTAGAGACAGTGAGCCTGAAGACACATGATAAACTGTGATGAGAAGACAAAAGCATATCATGATGGCAATCCCTGATGCCTTCCGTGGGAGTGGTGAGTCTTGTCTTGCAGCTTCAGTGAAGGCAATAGGAAGGATGGGTTCAGAAAACTCCTGCTAAGCAATATCCAAGTGACCTAAGGGAAACAAATGGAAACTATAGAGGGGGAAGAAACAATGAGAAAAAAAAATAAAGGATAGTAGGAACCACAGCCCTACACCGCATATAAACAAGAGCTTATTCTGTCTGGAGTATTTGTGATTTGGTTGATGTGGTTTGCAGACTTGTTTTTTATTTTTTTTTACTTTTTTAAAAATTTTACTTTACAATACTTTATTGGTTTTGCCATACATCAACATGAATCTGCCACGGGTGTACACGTGTTCCCAATCCTGAACCCCCCTCCCACCTCCCTCCCCATACCATCTCTCTGGATTATGCCAGTGCACCAGCCCCAAGATCCTGTATCCTGCATCAAACCTAGACTGGCGATTCGTTTCTTATATGATATTATACATGTGTCAGTGCCATTCTCTCAAATCATCCCACCCTCTCCCTCTCCCACAGAGTCCAAAAGTCTGTTCTATACATCTGTGTCTCTTTTGTTGTCTCATATACAGGGTTATCATTACCATCTTTCTAAATTCCATATATATGTGTTAGTATACTGTATTTCTGTTTTTCTTTCTGGCTTACTTCACTCTGTATAATCAGCTCCAGTTTCATCCACCTCATTAGAACTGATTCAAATGCATTCTTTTTAATGGCTGCATAATACTCCATTGTGTATATGTACCACGGCTTTCTTATCCATTCATCTGCTGATGGACATCTAGGTTGCTTCCATGTCCTGGCTATTATAAATAGTGCTGTGATGAACATTGGGGTACATGTGTCTCTTTCAATTCTGGTTTCCTTGCTGTGTATCCCCATCAGTGGAATTGCTGAGTCATAAGGCAGTTCTATTTCCAGTTTTTAAGGAATCTCCACACTGTTCTCCATAGTGGCTGTACTAGTTTGCATTCCCACCAGCAGTGTAAGAGGGTTCCCTTTTCTCCACACCCTCTCTAGCATTTATTGCTTGTAGACTTTTTGA
>SJYT01008166.1:771464-783100 GCA_006410635.1 Cephalophus harveyi
AAGAAAAAAAGAATGCTCATAAAAATAGTAAAGATATATGTAGGACTTTCTCTGGTGTTTTTGTGGGCAGTGTGGGGTCAGTTCATTTTTGGATACTTCCTTGGTCCAGCTTATATTTCTCAAGATCTATAGGCCCCTTCCTATGTAGTCAGTACTAATGACAGGGTTTTAATCTATTGCACCTGTCACTTCCAAGGTGGTTCCCTCTGTTTTAGCTTCTTCTGTTTGCTGGTCTCTTCAGGGTCTGATTTCTGCCCTGATATAAGGGGGGTGGTGGTGGACACCTTTTTAAGACTCACTTGTTCAGTCACGCTGTGGGGAGGGAGGGACGCTGCAAACAAATAACACTGGCTTGTGCTCACAGTGTCTCAGCCACACTGGACCTGCCCGCGCTCATGGCGCACACAGCTCAGGCTCTAGGTTGCTCCACTGGGAATCGTCTAAGGCCGGCCTTGGGCCGCATGCACCTCCCAGGTCTAAGCCACTCAGGCTCAAGCACTCAGGTAGTCCTCAGAGGCACAGACTCAGTTGGGCCTGCGTTTTGTGTCCTTTCCTGGCCCGAGTAGCTCAAGTGTTTGGCGAATGCGGTCACTGTGACTTATCGCCTCTCCCGTCCCTGCTGCTCAGTTTTCTGGGTGTACAACTGGCACACCTTCTCAGGCAGATGATGACTGTCCAGAACCCCAAGAAGTCTTAGTTAGCAAAGAAGCCTGTTTGCAGTTTGGTAGTTAATGTCTCTCTGGGGCTGCTATTGCCCGCTTCTGGCCCTTCCAGCTCTGGCTTACTGTCACTGGAAGGGGATAGTCTGCAACCGGCTAATTCTGTCCCATCCTTTGTTCTGTGTGTGGTCCTGGAGATGTCTTGTGTTAGAGCTTTTCGCATGGTAGCTATCCCACAGTCTGGTTTGATAGCCCAAGTTAGTTCACTCTAGTTATCGTCGGGGCATTCGGGCCTGATCCTTAAAAAGCAATGCTGTCTGTTCCTCCCTGCCCAGCCCTTGTTTGCTAGTGGCAGATGCAGGCGTCTGTGCTACTTCTCTGCTGGGGGAGTTACCGCTGGGCTCATAATCTGTTGGTTTTAATTATTTATTTTTCCTCCCTGTTATGTTGTCCTCTGTGCTTCCAAGGCTCGGCACAGACACAGCAGTGAGAGTGTTTCCTGGTGCTTGGAAACTTCTCTCTTTTTAAGACTCACTTCCTGGGACGGAGCTCCCTCCCTACCTCTTTTATCTCTTTTTTTGTCTTTTATATTTTTTCCTACCTCTTTTCGAAGACAATGAGCTGCTTTTCTGGGTGCCTGATATCCTCTGCCGGCATTCAGAAGTTGTTTTGTGGAATTTACTCAGCGCTTAAATGTTATTTTGATGAATTTGTGGCAAGAAAGTGGTCCCCCCGTCCTATTCCTCCGCAATCTTAGGATCGCCCCTGCAGACTTGTTTTTTTGTTGTGGAGCAGCTGGGGTTTCCAGGAAAACTCTCAGTAGAACTGCAGGCCACAGACTGAGAAATCCCAGAAAGATTAAGCTCCCTTGGCTGTTCTAAGTAACACAATGCAAGCAAGTCTAGGAGGGGGAAGGGGAAAGGGAATTGGAGACTTATCTACTTGTCTGTGAATTAGCAGGTCCTATTTCTCATGGATTTATTAATGAAATCTGTGTGTCAGTTCAGTCCAGTTACTCAGTCATGTCCAACTCTTTGCAACCCCATGGACTACAGCACGACAGGGCTCCCTGTCCATCACCAACTCCCGGAGTTTACTCAAACTCATGTCCATCAAACTGGTGATGCCATCCAACCATCTCATCCTCTGTCATCCCTTACCTCCTCCTACCTCAATCTTTCCCAGCATCACGGTCTTTTCAAATGAGTTGGTTCTTCACATCAGGTGGCCAAAATATTGGAGTTTCAGTTTCAACATCAGTCCTTCCAATGAATATTCAGGACTGATTTCCTTTAGGAGGGACTGGTTGGATCTCCTTGCAGTCAAACGGACTCTCAAGAGTCTCCTCCAACACCACACTTCAAAAGCATCAATTCTTCAGCGCTCAGCTTTCTTTATAGTCCAACTCTCACATCCATGCATGACTACTGGAAAAACCATAGCTTTGACAAGACGGACCTTTGTTGGCAAAGTAATGTCTCTGCTTTTTAATATGCTGTCTAGGTTGGTCATAACTTTTCTTCCAAGGAGCAAGCATCTTTTAATTTCATGGCTGCTGTCACCATCTGCAGTGATTTTGAAGCCCAAGAAAATACAGTCTGTCCTGTGTGTATTAGCTTTCTATTGCTGCTATAACAAATGACTACACACTTGGTAGCTTATGAAAATACAGATTTATTATCTTACAATTTCACAGATCCGAAGTCCCACATGGGTTTTAAGGGCTGAAATGCATGATGTTGCCATAGCTGCTTCCTTTATGAAATGTCTCTGGGAAAATCCAAATTCCTTTCTTTTTCCAGCTTCTAGAGGGCTCTGACTTTCCTTGACCCATAGCTCCCCTCTTTCATTCAAAGCCAGCATGGCTGAACCTCCCTGATCATTTACAGCAGTGCTTCCCTCTGACACCCCCTCCCCCACCACCGGTCTTGAGCTTATCAGTAACAGCTCCTGTGTGCTCCATTGTATCTGACTCTTTGCAGCCCCATGGACTGTAGCCCACTAAGGATTTCCCAGGCAAGAATACTAGAGCAGGTTGCCATTTCTTCCTCCAGGGGATCTTTCTGACCCAGGAATCGAACCTGCATCTCTTATGTCTCCTGCATTGGTGGGTGGATTCTTACCACTGGGAAGCCTGCAGTTTCTTTCAATGTGATAAAATTGGGTCCAAGTGGATACTTCTGGCTATCTCCTCATCTCATCATCCTTCACCTTAATCACAGCTGCAGTGCCTCTTTTATACAGGTGTACCTTAATTCATTGCATTTCCCTTCATTGTGCTTTGCAGATACTTTTTTTAACAAATTAAAAATTGTGACCACCCCTCAGTGAGCAAGTCCAGAGGTACCATTTTTCCAACTATGTTTGCTCTCTTAGTATCTGTGTCACATTTCAGTACTTCTCACAATGTTTCAAACTGTTTCTAACTTTTTCATTGTTGTTACACTTGTAATGTTGATCTGTGACCTTTTATGTTACTACTACTCTTCTCTGAAGGCTCAGATGCTGGTTAGCATTTCTTAGCAATGAAGTATTTTTTAATTAAGGTATGTAAGTTTTAGTCTTTTTTAGACTTAAGGTTATTGCACACATAGCAGAGTATAGTGTAAACATAACTTTTACATTCAGTGAGAAACCAAAAAATTTACTTTTTACTTTATTAAGTAAAACGTTTAAAAATAATTTTTTCTTTATTAATACTGTATTAATTTATTATATTTATTAATTATATATTTTGTATAATATAAATAATTTGACATATTTATTAATTTATTACTGTATATATTTATTAATTGTATTAATTTCTTCATTGCGGTGGTCTGGGAATGCAACCAGCAATGTATCTGAGGAATGCCTATAATACAATTCATTTACTGTCTCCTGAGAACAGGATTCGGAGAAGGCAATAGCAAGCCACTCCAGTACTCTTGCCTAGAAAATCCCATGGATGGAGGAGCCTGGTAGGCTGCAGTCCATGGGGTTGCTAGGAGTCGGACATGACTGAGCGACTTCACTTTCAATTTTCCCTTTCACACGATGGAGAAGGAAATGGCAGCCCACTCCAGTGTTCTTGCCTGGAGAATCCCAGGGACGGGGGAGCCTGTTGGGCTGCTGTCTATGGGGTCACACAGAGTCGGACACGACTGAAGCGACTTAGCAGCAGCAGCAGCAGCAGAGAATAGGATTGGACTATTTGGGGGTGAGAGGGTTGGGTTTTATTCTGCCTACCACACTTTGTAAAAATAACTTTTTCTCATCATTGGTTAAAGAATAAGTAGTAAATGGTATTATTACATATTGCTCTATGTGAACAATGTTTTGATGTATGAAAGACTTTACATGTTTTAAAGCATTGAAGTTTCATAATAAACATGAAGGCACTCTTGCCAATAATAGGATCAAGAGCAATTGGCCTCTGTAGCTGCAAAAATGTGTTCTTAGGTGAAGAAATTTCTTCTCTGAGCTAATCAGGTACACAATTCAGAAATGGAAGTCGGCAATCATTTGCATTTCCATAAATTTCATAACATGTATTGATCCCTCTTGCATGGAGTACATTTCCAGGTGAGCAGCCACTATAGTCACTGTGCTTTCTCACCACCCTTTCCAGACGATTAAGCTTCAGAGTAGAATTTAAAGTCAACATCATCTCCTTTATTCTGCCCTTATTCTCGGATCAGGAGGTTTAATGTATAGATGTATTATTTCCCTGATAGTGTAGCACCTGTTTATCCTATTTTCAGATAAAATGATTTAAGAACTAAGATTCTTGGAGAGTTCAGTGGCACAAACAGCTTCTTTACAGCTATCTATCACTATAGCATCAAGATTTCATGGTGGAAACAGATTTCTTAGAAATTTTAGCCCGAATCCATCTGACCTCTATTCTAACAACAGCAGCTACAAATCTGTGACTCTTGACTGCTCTAGCGAAGCTCATGATATGGGGTATAAAATTTGAAGTGGTACCAAGCACCTGAGATGGAGAAATTGGAGTAAAGTTGAGGATATATTTCTCCATTTGAATTGATGCCACTTTTGTGCAGTGTAGAAGTGCTTGTGCTTTTGACAAAAGTAATTAATTAAATTGAATAAACAAAAACACTTCTCTTTTGCATTAATAATTAAAAGATTCTAATTTTGGCAAACATCACCAAATCTGTAGTCTCCATAACAACTTTCGTTCCTTTACTGGCATAACCATTCTATAAAACAGGAACCATAGATGCATATTACTAAATGAAAGGAGCCAATCTGAGATTGCTACATGATATATGATTCCAAATTTAAGACATTTAGAAAAAGGCAAAGCTGTGGAGATATTAAAATGATCAGTGACTTTCCATGGGCTTCGCTGCTGGCTCAGATAGTAAAGAATCTGCCTGCCAATGCAAGAACCATAGGAGACCTGGGTTTGATCCCTGGGTCAGGAAGATCCCCTGGAGAAGGGAATGGCAACCCACTCCAGTATCCTGGCCTGAAGAATCCTATGGACAGAGGAGCCTGGCTACAGTCAATGGGATTGCAAAGAGTCAGGCACAATTGATCGACTAACACGTTCACTTTCCAAGGGCTGGGAGTAGGGGAGGGAGAATGAATATGGGGGAAGACAGAGGATTTGGGGGACAGAGAAGATAATCTATGGCACCTCACTCCAGTACTCTTACCTGGAAAATCCCATGCACGGAGGAGCCTGGTAGACTGCAGTCCATGGGGTCACTGAGGGTCGGACATGACTGAGCGATTTCACTTTCACTTTTCACTTTCATGCATTGGAGATGGAAATGGCACCCCACTCCAGCGTTCTTGCCTGGAGAATCCCAGGGACGGGGGAGCCTGGTGGGCTGCCGTCTATGGGGTCGCACAGAGTCGGACACGACTGAAGTGACTTTGCAGCAGCAGCATAATGATTAATATATGGCATTATGAGTGAGTGAGTGAAGTCGCTCAGTCGTGTCCGACTCTTTGCAACTCCATGGGCTGTAGCCTACCAAGCTCCTCCATCCATGGGATTTTCCAGGCAAGAGTGCTGTAGTGCGTTGCCATTCCCTTCTCCAGGGCATCTTCCTGACCCAGGGATCAAACCCAGGTACCTTCCTCTCAATTGTGCTGTGGACCTAAAACTGCTCCAAAAAAATTCTTAAGAAATTAAATGTCATAAGAATATTACCTCTCTAAAATTTGAAAATTAAATGATAGTATATTTTTGATGAGATTATACACACATACATACAAACACATACACATGCCATTTTCTCCCAAATTAAGAATTCATGATAACTGGATCATTTGTGAATATTAATTTTATTCATTTTAATATCTCAAATTATCTATATACTTCATCCTGAAACATTTTCCATGATTAGTAAAAAAAATTGCAATAAAAACATAATTAACACATTATCTAGATTACATAGTTTTATTTTGCGTATTTCAAATGTGAGTTAATTCATAATTTCCAATTGTGCATACAAAAAGAGATATGTATATATCTCCATTCAGTGGAAATATATACATAGCTGACTGTTTTTACAGTGCATGCCCTGTGGTTTAAAATATGCAGTAACATTTTATCCTTTCCCTCATTTTTCCTTTTCCCAGTGAAATACTGAAATCTAAATGACCACCTGTCTAAAGAGCTTATGATGTAGAAGGAACTGATTTATTTACAAGGCACATCTTGGCAAACATTCTTAGATCTCACCTAAAGTCTCAGGAAAACCAGAGACTCTTTCATCATTCAGAGGGTCAAATGAAAGTACTTCACATCATTTTGTGTCATGAGCCAGGAGCATATAAAGTATTCAAACGCTATGAAAGAGACTAAAATCCTGGTTCTTCAGATTCGTTGGGCACTAGCCCCAGAATGTGGCTAATGTCGAACAGTGGCCCCTAGTCACTCATGTCCTAAAGAACGGCTCTGCTGTATGTAGCACTTGTGCAGAAGCACACTGGCACATAGAGAAAATCACACACACACACACACACACACACACACACACACACACACACACACAGAGCTAAGGGATGAGCTTATGAATTTACTGAACTCAATTCTCTGGAACCAACACCTTTTAAAAGAGAAACAGTACTATGCTGATATTAATCACAGAATTGATATTTTTAAACTGCTATGTTTTTACCAAACATTTGGACTCAGATGAAAAGGAATGCTATAGCGATAGTCTTCTTGCGTTTTAAGTTATTTCTGTCTTTACAGATCTTCCTAGACTTACAACGGGGTTACATCTTGATAAACTCATTGTAAGTTGAAAATATCAGATGCTGAAAATGTGTTTAATATTGAACATCATACTTTAGCCAAACTTGCAGTAAATATACTCAGAACACATACATTAGCCTACATTTGGGCAAAATCATCTAAAACAAAGATTTTTAAATAATAGTGTTGAATAGCTCATGTAATTTACTGAATACTGTACTTAAAGTGAAAAGCAGAATGGTTGTAAGTGTATTGGTTGTTTACCCTTGTGATCTCATGGCTGACTGGGAGCTAGGACTCACTGCTCTGCCCAGCTTTATGAGTGTCTTATAGGATATAGCTAGCACTGGAAAAGATCCAAATTCAAATAAACATTTGGGCAAAATCATCTAAAACAAAGATTTTTAAATAATAGTGTTGAATAGCTCATGTAATTTACTGAATACCTTACTTAAAGTGAAAAGCAGAATGGTTGTAAGTGTATTGGTTGTTTACCCTTGTGATCTCATGGCTGACTGGGAACTAGGACTCACTGCTCTGCCCAGCTTTATGAGTGTCTTATAGGATATAGCTAGCACTGGAAAAGATCCAAATTCAAATAAGTTTTCTAGTGAATGTGTTTCCCTTTTTCACTGGCATAAGGTGGAAAAAAATCATAATTTGAACCATCACAGGGAAAGTCTTGTACAGATAGGGTACCCATCTGTGTGTGTGTTAGTCGCTCAGTCGTGTCTAACTCTTTGCCACCCCATGGACTGTAGCCCGCCAGGCTCCTCTGTCCATGGGATCCTCCAGGCAAGAATACTGGAGTGGGTTGACATTTCCTGCTCAAGGGGAGGGTACTCATACTTTCTTTTAAAAAGGAACATAGAACTTGGCAGTGTTCAGGTACTAAATATTTGGGGGTTTAAAATATACACTGTTTTAAGATGCCTCTGTAATATTCAATAATACCATTAGTACTGTCAAATACGCGGCAAGTCAAATTAGATTAATTGATAAAAGGAAAATGACTCAGCTGCTTATTTCTGTTCTGCTCTAAGGGCTTCCAGGGGTCAGGGACCAAAAAAAAAAAAAAAAAAAAAAAAAAAAACACATAGTCCTGGTGTGATGATCAGATATGCGGAAAGAGATTATAAGGGTGCTGGGTGGGGTGCTCAGTCACATTGGTAATGGGTTCAGATGACATTTTCAATAAAATAAAAACAAATCAATTGACCAAAAATGGCAGCAGCAGTTGAATCTTGACTGGAAATTAATTGATTTACAATACATTTATTACCAACCATATCTCATTGGTGGAAGAAAGGTTGGATCTAAGTATTTTCTTCTATAAAGAAAAAAGGGGTCAGATTAAAAGAAGAACAAAATAAATTTCTATCTTTTCCTCTTTAGTCACTGCACCTATAACTCTGCAGGAAAAAATAAAAATGGCCTGTGTGTTTCACAAAAATCTCTTAACTTCCACTGAGTTAAATTATGCTGAAATAATTACAATAGGTTATTCATTAATCAATTATTCCAGAGGCCATTTTCCAATAATTCATTACCAGGGGACTAATTTAACAAAATTAATTTTCTTCACTTGGGACACCAACTCAGGGAAATTAAACTACCATGCTAAACTACTAACAAGAGGTCTTGGAATTTAAAGAACTAGAAAGTGCTAAGTTTTCTTCGGTTGTTGACACTTCTCAGAAATGGAAATGTCACTCATTCTCTTATTTTCTACTTCTAGCTTTATGAAAATTATTTTCCAATCTGCATTTCCATCCTCATAGCACATCTGATATATGTTCTTGTACATCAATTAAATGTATTTATCTTTCTCCTGAACATGTTACTTGAGATGGTCTAACTATCATCACAGGTATGTCAGGGAGGCAGTTCTTCACCTGGGTGGAAATGATAATAATTAAAAGGATTATTAAAATTATATGACATTTTACCACTTATATTAGACCATTTTTTATATTGACTAAAAGTCCAAACACATATTAATAACTTACCAATGTTCATGTAATTGGTAACTCAAGTAAAATACAAATTCATCTCTTTTTGAACATATGTATGTTCATTCAACACATATATGTTTAAGTATCAAAAAGTTGTATTGGTTCTGAGGATATGAGCATGAATGTGAAACTTTTCCTTCCTTTGTAGAGTTTACATGATCTTTTGATATTGAATTAGTTTCCTAATTTGTGGTCTCCTTGTTCTTTGTTCCCTTCACAAATCCTTCTACCTTATATTGACAGAACTGAGTTTCTAAGAGTTTGATAGAACACACATTACCTGGCAACCCAGTAATATCAAATGATTGTGTTATTAACTACAATTTGAAGTTCAACTGTCTTTGCTCAGTATGCACAACTCATGTTAAATTGCCTCCTGTATTTCAGGCATCCTTCTTATCTATTAACATCGCTGCATTCATTATTGCCCCAAAGTATGTTTAAAATATCCCAAGGATGCCTTAGTGGCCAACACTCATCTTCATTAGCCTCCCGCTATATCTATGTGAGACCAGTCCCCAGCCCTCAGCTCAGTCCTTCAGTCCCCTGAGTCCTTCCCTGACACCCACAGTCACGTGAGCATCTTGCTTTCTAATCTGCCATAGCAATTATGATTTGTATGGCTGCTGGGATATACATAGATTCTAGCATTATTTTTTTTTCCTGTGTGTATGTGTGACCGCAGATTGGTAATTCAAAGAAAAATTTTACCACATTATCAATGATCACAATTGGTAATGAAACATAATTTATTAAATAACAGTATAAAAATACTTTGCTTAATTGAATACTTCCTTGATTTACCAATTCTACTATTTATTATAGATGTGCCAGGTGAGGTGCCAGAAGGTAGATAAAAAGAGACCTGAAAGCAAACGATTCCTAGCAAAAATGAGTAACGCCCAAATAAATGCATAATGTTCACAGTGTCATTATGTCATTATCAAGCATCATTATCTGTGACTTGCTGAATGTTGCCAATATGTTTATTTTTATATTACAGTCAAACTAAATATGTATTTCATAAAACAGAATTGTCTCTAAAGATTATATTGTTTAAAGTAGTAATTTATAGAATCTTTTTAAAAGAAATCTCAATTGTAAATGTAATCAATTTACTAATAGATATTCTTGCTCTGTCCTAAATAAGATCAATCTGTAGTCTCTCTCTATATATCCATCAACAGTCTGCCAAAAATGAGAAAATATCAAAATGCAGGAGGATATGAAGCTACATTCTCAGGAGAAATTCAAGATATGACAGACAAAATAATGCAATTATGAAAAGGAAAATAATTTAGCAGAAATCCAATAAAATCTCAGTAGTCATTTTTGAATTAACTTGGGAATGTTATCAGGTAGAGAAGGAAACATTAGAATTTAGTAGATATATTAAAATCCATTCAGTAATAAAAAGAACACACCTTAAATCAAAAATAGAAAACTAATAACTTTGAGTCAATTACAGTAATTAGATGGTGTTGGGAAGAAAGTGAGAGTCTAAATGTTATCCCCCCCCATTGTTGAACAAACTCAATTACATATTTTTGTCTCTATATAATGGTTTCTTCCTTTATATTTTTATGTTTCATCTATTTCCTCCAACTTCAAAATACATAGTTGTAAACTGGTATTCTTTGACATTTATTGGATTGGTTTATTACATATGTTTCAGCACAAAGGCAAAAATACATGATCACACATTTCTTGATGGCTTTCTTTGTGAAGAATACTGGTACTATGAGAGTCTTGAATGCTTTTATCTACAGATTATTTTGGAATCAAAGTAGATTAGAAATGGAAACACAATTTAGATGCCATTGAATTCATGTCTTTAAATATATTGGAGAACTAACCTGAATTGAATTCCAGATGTTTTCACAACTAGAAAGTGAGTCAGTACAATCCAGTTTCTTTAACAGGATACAGACCTAATGCCTATAAATTCTTGTTTTAATTTATACACTGAAAATTGCCAGTAAGTCTGTATGAATTTTGAAAATTCACAGGCCAAAGCTAGTGCACTGTTCCACTATTCAGAATTGTTTTATTGTTCAGAATATATATTCTCCCTCTCTACATATTCTTTCTCTCTCTCTAAACTACAGGAGAAATAGGGAGGCATATTATGAGAGTAAGTATTTACCTATCTTATCTCAGGGCACAATTAATAGAAGTAATAATGTGTAGTAAATTGTTTACAAATTGGCTATTTAGAAATCACAAGGCAAATAAAGGGAAAATAGCAACAGGTATCTAGGAAATTAAAAATGTGCTTAGTCGCTCAGTCATGACCCATGGACTATAGCCCACCAGGCTCCTCTTTCTGTGGAATTCTCCAGGCAAGAATACTGAGTTCAGTTCAGTCGCTCAGTTGTGACCAACACTTTGTGACCCCATGAATCGCAGCACATCAGGCCTCCCTATTCATTGCCATCTCTCAGAGTTCACTCAGACTCACATCCATAGAGTCAGTGATGCCATCCAGCCATCTCATCCTCGGTCGTCCCCTTCTCCTCCTGCCCCCAATCCCTCCCAGCATCAGAGTTTTTTCCAATGAGTCAACTCTTCGCATGAGGTGGCCAAAGTACTGGAGTTTCAGCCTCAGCATCATTCCTTCCAAAGAAATCCCAGGGTTGATCTCCTTCAGAATGGACTGGTTGGATCTCCTTGCAGTCCAAGGGACTCTCAAGAGTCTTCTCCAACACCACAGTTCAAAAGCATCAATTCTTCGGCGCT
>SJYT01008166.1:783616-796505 GCA_006410635.1 Cephalophus harveyi
ACAGGCAAATTTGGCCTTGGAATGCGGAATGAAGCAGGGCAAAGACTAATAGAGTTTTGCCAAGAAAATGCACTGGTCATAGCAAACACCCTCTTCCAACAACACAAGAGAAGACTCTACACATGGACATCACCAGATGGTCAACACCGAAATCAGATTGATTATATTCTATGCAGCCAAAGATGGAGAAGCTCTATACAGTCAACAAAAACAAGACCAGGAGCTGACTGTGGCTCAGATCATGAACTCCTTATTACCAAATTCAGACTCAAATTGAAGAAAGTAGGGAAAACCACTAGACCATTCAGGTATGACCTAAATCATATCTCTTATGATTATACAGTGGAAGTGAGCAATAGATTTAAGGGCCTAGATCTGATAGATAGAGTGCCTGATGAACTATGGAATGAGGTTCGTGACATTGTACAGGAGACAGGGATCAAGACCATTCCCATGGAAAAGAATACTGAAGTGGGTAGCTATTCCCTTCCCCAGCGGATCGTCCTGACACAGGGATTGAATCGGATCTCCTGTATTGCAGGTGGCTTCTTTATCGTTTGAGCCACCAGGGAAGCCCAAATTAAAAATAGTAAATATTTTATCCAATTATATATATAAATCTGGATAAAAGAAATGCTTTTCTTTGAAAATGGTTTAACTTATCAACACAGAAGTTATTAAAGAGAGACTGTAGGCAAAGAATTATCATATACAACATGAAATTTATGAAACAAATACCCAGAGTAAACATTTTAAGAGGAAGATACATTCAAATTGTCATCAATTTGCATCCTCAAATTAACTTACATAAAATGCTAAGAGAGGAAGAAATGGTTTCTTTTCCTGTAACAAAGTTAACATTGTATAAGTGAAACCCAAACACCTTAGAATATTTGTAATTACGTATGTTGATAAAAATTTTTCCTAGATATAGTAACAATAAAAATTTCAGATTACTTGAGGTCATTTATCTATTTTCTCAGAAATTAAGACAACAAATATTTAGACATAAATGCATAAACGATTTCAAGGTATTACTTCAAATCACAGGGGAAAGATGATTATTTATCCAACAATGGAGAGAACATGGGTTAAATTCCTGGACTGGAAAAATCCCGTGGAGAAGGGAAATGGCAACCCACTCCAATATCTTTGGCTGGAAAATCCCATAGACAGAGGAGCCTGGTGGACTATATTCCATGAGGTTGTAAAGAGTTGGACATGACTGAGCAGCTAAACAACACCACAGCACAATTTGGTATTATTGTGAAAAAAAAATTCTAATTAACTCCTTAAAGTAGATAAATTCCAGACTTAGAAGATATTACTTTGCTATTTAATGCAGGGACACTTACATAAAATTTTACACAGAATAATATATCAATTATGTTTTTGGTCTGCAAATACATTCTCCTCATCCTTGTATGATTATGTTTGTTTTTTGCTTTGCCCTCTGTTTTTCATGTATTCTACATAGAAAAGCAATTCTCATCTATCTCCTGTGTTCACTAGGATGGATTTTTCCACATTTTCTCTGTTGCCCTCCATAGACAAATATGCATATCATATGAAGGGACTATTTGCATGCAAGTTTCCTTTTCTAAAGACTGTTTCTATATCTTGCTTTTCTCCTCGGTAATACCTCATAGAAATCCCTGTAAGTCCGCTAGTTGACAGCTGACTTGTTTCTTTGAAGGGCTCTGTTGCTGATGGCAAATTTTGAGACTGCTTCTAAGAATTTCCTTTTGTATTTTTGTTTTCAGCAATTATACTGTAATATACTTAGTGTAGATTTCTTCATATTCATACTGCTCAGGAGTAGTTGAGTTTTGGGTTTTCTTTTGGTTATTTTCTCTTGACCTGTCTGCCTTTTCACTAATTTTTCATTCTTAGTAAAGATAATAACCCTGGTACTTAAAGAACTTTGATAACAAAGCCAATAGCTAGGTCCTCCGGGATCACTTTCTAACACAATTTTTTCTCTTATTTGACCTCTTTTGGTCCTATACTGGCCTGCCTTGTTTTTTAACGAAAGCCAACTATTTTGTCCTTGGAGTTGATGATGGACCAAAAAATAGGAAGAGGAACCAGGGAAGCAGGCATCAGGAGACTCATGTCAGTTTGGAATGGGGAGGGTGGGGAAAGGAGGTATGTGTGTGGAATGCTGTGCAAAAAGAGGAGGAACATATCCTCCTGCAGATAAAGTCAGATTTTGCCGAGAGTGAGGTGATGAAACAAGCATTTGAGGCAAAGATTGAGGGTATCAGATGGTTTATTTCCAAGAGATGACTGGTTGCCCAGGGGGCCTGGAGGAGAGCTCAGACTGAGCTGCAGAGAACCAAGAATGCAGGAAAAAAAAGATGAGCATGGTTGATAATTTTTACAGTAAATTTAATGAAGTGAGAGTAGCTCAAGACTCACATTAATGATAAAGAAGCAGACATAGGAGGGAGTCAGGGAGGGGGGCTGGATGAAGAGGGTCAAAAGGAACCAATGTCTAGTTACAAGATAAATAAGTACCAGGTATGTAATGTACAACACGATAAATATAATTAGCCATGCCATACGTTATATATGAAAGTTAAGACAGTAAATCCTAAGAGCACTCATCAGAACGAAAAAGATGTTTCTATTTTTTTTATGTCACACCTATATGAGATGATGGACGTTCACTAAATTTATTATGATAATCACTACATATGTAAGTCAAATTGTTAACATTGTACACATTAAACTTATATGGTGCTGTGGGTCAGTTATGTCTTAATAAAACTGGAAGTTAAAAAAAAAAACATAGAGATTCTAAAAGAGCTAATGTTTCTCTAGAAAAGCATCACTCTTACTTTTCTGTCATGATTTCTCTAGGGTTAAGATATCTGGTGGCTCAGATGGTAAGGAATCGGCCTGCAATGCAGGAGATCCAGGTTGATCCCAGGGTTGGGAAGATCCCCTGGAGAAAGGAATGGCTATCCACTCCAGTATTCTTGCATGGAGTATTCCATGGACAGAGGAGCCTGGCAGGCTACAGTACTTGGGGTTCCAAAAAGTCAGACAGTACTGAAAGACTAACATATGTCATGTCATGAGATATCTCAAGTCCTGGTGAACTAAATAGCTTTTGGATATATTCCAATACATTTTTTTTTTCTTCATTTGATCCTTTCATAGGAAATTTTCTACTTTTTTCCTACTTACATGTTTTCAGAGGGACATTAATCTTTCACAAGTAAATGAATCATAGCCAAAAAGTAGGTGGGACCTTAATTTTGGTAAAATGGGATTTCTGCCTTTTATATTGGCAGACAGTGCTCAGTCGTGTCTGACACTGTGGCCCCATTGACTGTAGCCTGCCAGGCTCCTCTGTCCATGGGATTCTCCAGGCAAGAGGACTAGTATAGGTAGCCATTCTCTTCTCCAAGTGGTCTTCTCAAACCAAGGATAGAACCTACATCTCAGATGACCTTTAATTTTGTAAAATGATATTTCTACCTGTTAGACTGGTAGATAAGTAATGGGAAAATATATAACTGAGAGTTTCTCTTCACTCTCAAAGGTTGCATATAAATTGGTAAGAACATTTTCTACTATGTTTTTAAAATATACTTGAAATTTAGGATTATAGATAACTTTCAACTCAGAACTACTTTCCTTTTCCTTAGATATCTTGACTTAAAATGTACTCACACACTACTTTAACTTTGGACATAAAGAATTTTATTGTGACATTTTAATAAATGTAAATATGACTATTGGCATACATTTTGATGGGTGTCTGTATGAGCACATGATGGATGAGTAGAAATACATAGAATATTTACTTTGTAACACTAGGTATAAAGTTAGATATTTGGATTATTTTCACAGTACCCAGCTTACATAGTACACAAAAATACACATACTTAATTGGGGTTATTGAGGTTATTTTCATATGAAATTATGAAAGACCTAAAATAAAGCTTCTTCAAGTAAGCCAAGCCATTTGTATTTAGTACTGTTGATTAAAAGCATGAAATTGATTTATTCTAGGTAAAGTTGTTGACTCTTTATTGGGAAATTAAAATAAATATATAATTTTTCCTTTTTCCCTCTGCTATGTAGCCTCTTTCTACCTCAACATTCAATGGCTCTTTATACTCTTCATATAATTCTACAGTATTAATTTAGTCTCTGTGGAGGCAATCCCTTTCATAAGATTAGATGGAATCACATTCATG
This sequence comes from Cephalophus harveyi, assembly GCA_006410635.1. Classification (NCBI taxonomy): domain Eukaryota; kingdom Metazoa; phylum Chordata; class Mammalia; order Artiodactyla; family Bovidae; genus Cephalophus; species Cephalophus harveyi. The sequence continues at coordinate 787,831 of SJYT01008166.1, forward strand.
AAGAAAATACATGGGAATGAAGGAATGTTTTAATATAATCAATCAATAAATTTCATTTCTGTATGAAAGCATTAGTTCCTCAGTTGCATCCAACTCTTTGCAACCCCTTGGACCATAGACTGCCAGGCTTTTTTGTAGAACTCCTTGTAATATTTTTCTACTTTTTTTTTATTTTAAATTTCTCTTATTTTATTCTTCATCTTTTCAAGTAATCCAAACAGGAGGTAGAATAAAAACACTGTAGTTATGGGAGGAAGGCTTAAGAATGAGAGGATATATATATATATACACATACAGCTGATTCACTTTGTTATACAGCAGATATTAACACAATATTATTAAGCAATCATGTGTGTCTGTGTGTTAGTCGTTCAGTCATGTTCAGTTCTTTGTGACCCCATGGACTGTAGCCTGCCAGGCTCCTCTGTCCTTAGAATTCTCCAGGCAAGAATACTTGAGTGGGTAACCATCCCCTTCTTCAGGGGATTTTCCCGACCCAGGGATTGAACCCAGGTCTCCAGTGTTAAATTCAGATTCTTTATCCACTGAGCCACCAGGGGAGCCCAAAGCAATCATACTCCAATGAAAAAACTTGTAGTTAAAAAAAATCATGTAGAAATACAAATCACTTTTCAGATTGCAAAGGAAGGAAACATTTCAAAGAGACAACTATCCCTAATTGTTAGGAATTCACTGTTTCAATGTGGCACTTGATGATAAATAAAACACGAAATCTTGAGTTTCACTGAAATAAAATTCCATGCATATTCTATTATAAAAGTCTGAAGCAAAAAGGCATAGTTAGCATTTAAAGCTTCCTCAATATTGAATTTTCTTTCTCCTTTAAAATACTACTGCTAATGTATATGTTCAGTATTCCTACAGCAGAAGCTCAGATTTCCCTGCATGTTGACAGTGGTTGGCTGATCAAGCAAATCAGTTCTAAAGATCTGAATGAATTAAGGAATCCATGGCTTAAAATGAACCTGTTCATCATATATACTATTTCTGCTTTTACTTTTACACTGTTAATTTTGTAAAATATTAGTACTTACTTTTGAGGTCATAAAAGTCAAGGATCTCAGAAGAGGCAGCTTCCAGCAGGGGTGGGGAGCCAGTCAGATGTGTCTGTGCTCAGCATGAGGCTTCTTCAGCTGCAAAATAAAATGAATCAACCATAGAATCCGTGACAAGCTAATGGCTATGACTCTAGTGGTCAGATGACGTTATCTCTGTATAATTAAATTTTTAATCAAAGTGATATTATAAAATAGGTGAACATAAAAATTATGAACATCAAATATTGTAGTAGTAAAAAGACAAAATTGGTTGCCTTACTTGGTAATTTGCAATTTACTTTGAGTTTCTAAGATTATCTATCATAGGTAAGGAGATATTAATGGATGGGCTCTTTTTTTAAATATTTTTGAGATGGATGCTTATTCTAAAAAGGGTGAGAAGCATGCCCATCATTTTACCTATTCTTATAAAGCACTTCCTTGTCTTCTCATAAAAAACCTTGGTCAGATAATCAAGTTTAACAGCAACACTACTAAGCTATGTTGATGTCATGCATGTGCCCTTGGTGTGAAGTAAAGGGAAAGGTTTACTGGTCATCTTCCCAAGTTCTGTGATGTCAGTCGAAACATGAGGCAAACATCACATAAGTTCTAACTGAGGTACATTCTACCAAATGCCTGACTACTTCTCAAAACTGTCAAGGTCTTCAAAAACAAAAAGAATTTGAGAAACTGCCAGTCAAGAGACATGGCAAATAAATGCAACATGGTGTCCTGCATGGGATCCTGAAACAGATACAGGCCATTAGGTAACAACCAAAGGAAACTGGCTAGAAAATTAAATGTTTAGAAAAGTGTTTCCTTGTGCATTGGTTCATTTAATCCTCGTAGCTATGCTATGTTGTCAATATTATTCAGTTCCACTTTAGATACACAAATAAGGCTTAGAAAATCTATGGCATCTTTCTTAGCAACATCACTCTAGTATAATATTGTGGAAAATGGATTGAATCCATGTGATTGATCATGGGTTCTTTGTTAAACAACCCAGATCATGAAACACCACCACTTATTGGGCCATTGGATATTAGACAAGATTTTTGAAACATTTATTCAAGTTTCATAATGATGTGTGCAGTGTTATCTATTGGAATGAGTCTTAACTAGGTAGTGCTAGGTTTCTGAAGAAGAAAATATGGTATAGAATTTAAATGTTCAGATAGGGGGGCAAGTTTCCTAGATTCAAAGTCCACGGTAAAACTTAGTGGCTGGACAACCTGGCCAAATTCTCTGTGACTTTTTTCTCTCTTCTATAAAACTGGAGTAATAGGATTACATATATTTCAAGGATATATTGATAAGATTAAATTTTATATATTTAAAGTATTTACAACAATTCCAAGTGCATAATCAATGTCCAGTAATCATTATTTATAAAAATTCCTTAATACATTTATTAAAGAGAGTCATCAGATTAATTTGGGTACCTGTGAAATTATTAGTTTGTAAATCTTAAAGGACTATATAGATGCTATAACAGATTAATGTGATTGAAAAACACAATTACATAATCAAACAGTCCAAGATATAGTGTGGGATGCATGACATTTTTGCCTCATAAATCAAATGTAGCCCTTCCTATCTAATGGGGAGGATAACCAAGAAACCTTTGATTTCTCGCTGAAGTAAATACCTTATGAAGTTTAAGAATAACTCAATATTATAAAATTTTGATTGTGATAGTCCTCTTTTCAAAATTATTCAATATTTAATATTGCATTAGATTATAGATGACCAGCTGGTATTTTCAGTAAAGCGGTTTCCAAAAGATTTTGAGACTCTCACAGATGGTCTGCATTTCCTTCATTAAATTCTACTAGTATCTGCACAGCTTATTCCAGCCACTTTATGTGCCATTAAGTAGACATTCTGAGTAAAATATTATTAGGCATTTAGTGGGTTAACCTTTTGTATCCTGTTCAACATGCCTCCAGCCTGAGATGTTTCCAGACCTACCATGGCTTACACACTCATATATGTGTGATTTTATCTCCAGGAAATAGACCCCACAGTAGGATTTATGAAGCAAATTCACATGAATTTATAATTTGATAAAACTATGCCAGATTACTTGAGAAAACATGGTAATTATCCACAATTTTATCAGCAATTTATGTGATTTTTTTTCTTTTTCTACAGTTGTATTGTTCTCTTTCTTCCTCTTTTATTCCACCAGCCAGATCTGGCAGGTGAAAATGATAATTTGCTCTTATTTGAATCTGTACATTACAGATTACTGATCAGGTTAGTACCTTATCTTATTTGAATCTGCATGTACAGATTACTGGTCAGGTTAGTACCCTATCTTATTTTGAATTGCTTATTTTCTGAGTAACACTTACCATCCTTTACTTCTTCTTCTTTTTTTTTTTTTTTTACTTTATTAAAATTTGTTCCTCTCATTTGTGCTTTCTGTCTTATTCTTATCAGCATGTTACAGTTTTAATACATACGTTATAAGCAACACACCCTTCGTCTACAGCTTAGCACTGACATATTTAAACCACCACCTGCACAGTGGATTGCTGCTGGGATGCTGCTGTACAGCACAGCGGGCTCAGCCCTGGGCTTTGTGATGAGCCATAGGGGTGAGTGGGGAGGGATGGAGAGAGAGGAGGGTGTAACTGATGGCTCATTCACCTTGGTGTAAGGCAGAAACTGACACCACACGGTGAACGCAATCATTCTCCAGTTAAAAGTAAATTTAAAAAATAAAGGGGGAAAAAAAAATCTCATCTGCTATAAATTTGACATAGGTTTTAAATGCAATATCTTTCATAAAACTAAAATAGCCAATGTTTACATCCGCATATCTGTTAACATTTTCCCTGTAAATTAGAGATTTCAGGCTTAAAAATAAGCTTCGCACTTTGGAAGTATTTTAATTTTATCCTATTCCACCTAGAATGTGACAAATTAAATTCTGAGCATTGATATTCTTGGAAGTTAGAAATTAACTGTTTTCGTATAGAAGCCAATTTTATCTGTAGTATTTCTTAAATAAAACAATTATTTAATCCTCAATTCATTGTAATCTCTCATAAGAAACTATCATAAAATAAATGAGTGAATGTCTACATTCAATCTCCCCCCTCCCCCCACCCCCACCGTGGCATTCAGTGATTTAAAGTATAGTTTAGTGTCTGCTAGAATTAAATCTTTCTTTATTCACTGGGTTTGGGTAAAATTTTAACTCCTAGTCAATTACTTAAGTTCTCTGTGCTTCAGGTGACTTGGGTAAAATCAAAATAATGATAGCAGTCCTTCATCCTTCAAGGATGTTTTGAGGGTTAAATGAAACAATACAAGTGCATGGAATGGTATTTGGTATTAGGCAGGCACTATTATTTTTAAAATATATGCATGAAGCTTTGGCTTCCCCCAATTATAGGTGACCATCAGTGATTTTGTGTTGCTTTTCACTTTACCTTTTCATGCTTATGTTCTTATATATTTGAGAAAGGAGATTAAATTTTATTTCTACATTTAATCAAAGCAATACAAGTGCATGGAATGGTATCTGGTATTAGGCAGGCACTATTATTTTTAAAATATATGCATGAAGCTTTGGCTTCCCCCAATTATAGGTGACCATCAGTGATTTTGTGTTGCTTTTCACTTTACCTTTTCATGCTTATGTTCTTATATATTTGAGAAAGGAGATTAAATTTTATTTCTACATTTAATCAAAATATTGACTTTTGTTTTACAATCAGTGTATTTTTCTGTAGCTTATATTGAAAACCCATAGTGTTTTACCTGAGTACTGCTTTGAACATATTTTCTGTCTGAAAGCACAGTTAATTTTGCTTCTCAATTTCCCTCCAAGTATTAGTTTAACTATATATCATCTGCTTGTAAGGCAAAATGTTTTTATTGTAGATGCAAAACAAAACATGCAGCCCTCTCTTTAGTAGAGGGGACACACACACTTTCAGTTTCCAAATATCTGTATCATAAAGGCAATTTGCAAGCAATAAACTGTTATATGCCACAGAATAATAGATGGAAAACGAAAAGTGTTCTGAAGCATCCTCTTCTAATGCTTAGAATTCTGTTCTGTTTATGTATTAAATTTTCCTTTTCCTAATGTTAGATAGAAAATATACTGTGGTGTTGGGAATATTATCCATGAGGAGTGAAGAAACCATATTAAACTGGTGAAAACACTTAGCCATTAAAAGTTTGGTATGTGTTCAGAGATACTATAAAACTATTGACATGCTTTTACCTTCATTTACATTTGATAGAGGCTTATTTTGTTTTATAAGTGTGTATATATGTATATGAGCATGAGCGTGAAAACCTAAGAAAACTTTTCACACATTTTTTGCATTAATTGCAGGGTTAGAGAAGGTGACAATGGTAGACTCCACAGCAATTAAGTTGACTGGATAAGCTCCCAGTTGTAAAGGATAAGGACAAAATAGCACATTGGCAACAATTTAGAAACAGTTACATTAAGTATGAATTTGTGCATGAAAAGGAACACATATCTGTGTGAATGTATTTAAAGCACTCTGTTTTGTCCTCATTTCAATAAAAGCGTAATAGTTATGTGTGATATCTGTGAATATGTCAGGTCTAAGGAATCTCAGACATTTTGCTCAAGCATGAAGCATGGAATAGAATAAGATGCAAAATACTAGCTTATGTCATGACCATTAAAAAAAAGTGAAAAATTATGCAGCAAATCATTAAGGGATCCAGGAATAAACTAATAATCTCCTAGGAAGAGATGTTCTTCCAACAGCTCCAAAATTGTAAATATTTGAAAGATACAATGGAGAGATGTTGAGAAAAATCTCATTCCAGATTTTTACTCAGCAAGTCTCACATTCTTCCTGCAGAGAGGCGTGTGGAGGAAACCCTGGCCCAGCAGCTCTATTACTCTGGGCTAGATTTTTATTATCATCATTCCTTGGTGGGCTCCAAGTTGAACATAAATCATGAAAGGAGCTCAATGAGTTGGCGAGAAAACAGATTTTTCCTGCAGTATTTATTGCCATTCCAGTACTATGGAAATTGTATGTGTGTAACAGCAGATTGAATAGTCCTGCAGAGGTTTCAAGACATAGGTAAGTGATAGATAATAAATTTTATAGATATTTCCTTCTGTGCATTCGAGACTCACTTTTGAGGCTCGTGTGATTTCTTCCATAACATTTTGCCTTAGTGAATTTATTATTATTTTTTTTTTCAGGAAAATCCAAAGTAAATAAAAATTAAGCTGTCACAGATTCACAGCTTTTCAGAATTCAATATAGCTGAGTGTTTCTAGATTCATAGGTCATTTCTTCACTATTGTTGAGTCAACTTGGCCTCCATCCAAAGGATCTCTGAATCTTATTTCACTTAGTAACACTGACTGCATTTTCTCTTGGTTTTGCACATACCCTACATCTTAAGATTATCTTATGGTACATGATTACTTTCAGAAGAAAGGGGTTCAAAGAAAGTCAGGTAAGGGCTCAACAGAAGATCAAAGGGAAGAGGCAAGTAGAAATTAAGCTTGAATTTTAGTGCCAGGTGCCTGAAAACCAAAGATGAAGCCTCGTGAATATGAAGATCAACAGTAACAGGGAGAGCATGGCACTTCCTTTACATAAGGTTCATTATGACAATTATTAAGATTGAGCATCAATCATACAGATGTATATGTGAACTAATTCAGATGCCAGGAAATTGAGCTTGTAGGTATAACTGTAATCATTTTCTAAATGCTGTGTATGATGTAATGATATATATGAATAGCACATCTAATGGAAATCAATTGTATTAGTAAAAAATTAACCACCCTCATAAATGTTTTGACCTCTGTATTCGTTTCCTATAGCTTGTTTATCAAATTACTACAAATTTAGTAGTTTAAAAAAAAAGTAGCAATTTATCTTAGAGTTCTAGAGGTCAGAAGTCCAAAATCGTTGTTGTAGAAGAAAGTCAAGATGTTTACAAGGCTGGCTCCTTCTGGAGGTTCTTAAAGGAAATCCTTTCCTTTTTCGCCTTGTACAGACTCCTCCATTTGTTGCTTCCTGGCCCGCAAACCCCTATCACTCTATCCTCTCCTCTTTTTATCAGGTCTCATTCTGATTCTGACCTCTTGCCTCTCTTCTGTAATAAGGCTTCTCAGTCTATTGGACACATGTGGATAATGTGGGCTGCTCTTCCAAATTCCTTAATGTAATCACATCTGAAACACGCCCTTGGCCGTATAAGATGAACATTCTCGGGTGTACATCTCAGGAAAGAAGGTCTTATTCTATCTGATTCAGGCACCTTCTAGGTTTATACTGTTGTCCTGTCTACTAAAGGGAATAAGAAAAATGTTGTGACCATCAAAGAACTTGAGGTGAAGTCACTCAGTCGTGTCCAACTCTTCGCGACCCCGTGGACTGTAACCTACTAGGCTTCTCAGTCCATGGGATTCTCCAGGCAAGAATACTGGAGTGGATTGCCATTTCCTTCTCCAGGGGATCTTCCCAACCCAGGGATCGAACCCGGGTCTCCCGCATTGGAGGCAGACGCTTTAACCTCTGAGCCACCAGGGAAGCCCCCCAAAGAACTTGAATGCACGTGAAAAAAAAAAAAATGCCTACTGTAGGTCAGCGGTGGATTAGGGCTTTCCCAGGTGGCTTAGTGGTAAATAATCTGTCTGCATTGAGGAGACCTGGGTTTGATCCCTGGGACAGGAAGGTCCTCCAGAGAAGGACATCGCAACCCACACTAATATTTAGGCTGGAAAATCTCATGGACCGAGGAGCCTGGTGGGGTACAATCGATGGTGGTGGATTAGGGGCTAGCTGGAATCCTCTGGAGAAGACTAGAGAAAGGATTGGGAATAGATGAGCCCTGATAGGAAAGAAGGTGGAGAAAATAGTAAAACAACAAAAAAATTTTTTTTCTAGGAAACAGGAAACCTGGCTAAAGGAGCTTGTCAAAGTCAGGAAAGAGAAGTGCTTGAGGAAGGAATTAATGATTTATGAGGTCTATAGGATGATGACACGATTATGAAAAGCTTTTTATGGGATCCTAAGACCTTGGGTTTATATCTGACCATTCATCAGCATCACCAAAAACTTGTAAACATCTCCAATATCACGATTCTTTATCAGGTCTGCTTGGTACAAAGTGGATTCTGAGCATGAGTAATACCATTTTAAAATGTAAAAACGTACATTCAGGCTGAACAGCATTTTGAATTTCTAAAGACTTTAAATTTTACCCAAGCAGAGTGGAAAACTAAAGAAAGTTCAGATCTAACATGATCAAATGTCTATTTTCAAAAGATAAACACGGTGGCTGCATGCATGTTACACTGGACTGCACAAGATCAGAAACAGATATTTAGACAGCATCTCTTGTTATTTTAAATCAGAAATTGCATGGACATTAAATAAAGTAATGGCAGTTTTTATCACTTCATGTGGCTGATGGGTAGAGAGATAAATGATGGCTAATGGATAATAAAAAGTTTTGAGTGATGTTTTGGGGGTGAATGTACAGGACACAGTCTTTCCTGTATGTATTGATTTTCACATTTTTTTTCCTTTTTTTTTTTAAATTTTTAATTTTTACTTTATTTTACTTTACAATACC
>SJYT01008171.1:0-77905 GCA_006410635.1 Cephalophus harveyi
CAGCCCACCAGGCTCCCCCATCCCTGGGATTCTCCAGGCAAGAACACTGGAGTGGGTTGCCATTTCCTTCTCCAAAGAACAATATGGAGTTTCCTTAAAAAGCTAAAAATATAACTACCATATGATCCAGCAGTCCCACTCCTGGGCATATATCCAGAGGAAACCACAATTCAAAAAGACGCATGCGCCCCAATGTTCATTGCAGCACTATTTACAGTAGCCAGGACATGGAAGTAACCAAATGGTCCCTCTCTTTAAATGCACGAGCACTTAACCCTCTTTCACCCCGGCTGCATCCCTAAAACAAAAAGGCATTCTGTGCCACCACTTTATTCATTCTTTATTACTTTTTAATCCCAATAAAAATTTTAGTCAACTTCAAACAACCCTCCAATTTTTCTCAATGCTATACTAAAAAACGAGTTCTTAGCAGAGAAAAACGGGCTTTGAAATTTTAAATGTGCATAGCTACTCATGCAAAGTGCCTACTCTAGCTGATGTTCTGGTGGACTGGTTAATCAAATCAAAATCAAATCTTCCACTACCTACAGAGAACAATAAGATGGAAATAACTCATTCATAAGATTCTAATTTATAAAATCATTCCATTACTTACAAAATACTACCCTAAGAGGTATAATTCCATCAAGCTTCAATTTGAGCAAATGTACAACTACTTAAACAACAGCTGTTAAATGAAAAAAAAAAAAAAGAATTTAAAATGTCTTTAGAAGAGTGATAGAAACATTATTAACACGATTGCCCTGGCCTGAACTTTCACAAGGAGACCCTCTGAAAGGCTAACTCAGCCATAGAAAGCTCACACCTCAGAAGTCACTCTTGGGCAAAAATACAAGGACATTCCCCTGGTGGGTGGATATTCCTCTGTGCTACTAGGGGATGAAAAGCTAGGAAAATTCCCTGCAGGAAGTAATCTTGGGGCTTCATACAGGTTTACTGATGAGGTCCTTTCTCATGAATGGATCCCTTCCCAGCATGGAACCATCACCTGGATGATGGGGTTGAAGAAAAGTACATGCAGCTACTTCACATTCCAGTGACAGAAATGGGTCAGGAGGGCCTAAATTATCAAAAACATTCTCGGATGAGTCCCACCAGATGTCATTTTTTTAATGTGGACTAATTGCTCTCTCAAAAGTAGTCTATTAGAACTTACAAATCTTGTTGGTGCAGAAAGAGGACCAACATCTGGAGTAAAACGGGAGAGTCTGTCTTGTACGTGAAAAGAAAGCTGGACCAGGATACAGACAAGCTGGTGTACACTCTGTCATCTTGGCTCTGGAACCCGTGGACACGATGTCTGGTGAAGCAGGGCAGCACTGAACCCTGCATCTCTGAACTGCCCTCGATTGATAAGACAAGCCTCCTCTCTTGAGGATCTGATATCCAAATGATTTCCTGGTTCTCCTGGGCTTCAGCCTAATGCTCTATTTGAATCATCAGTATCTTGTGGATCCTTTTCTAAAATCTCAAGTGTTATATCGTCTGCATTGATTTCAGTCTTTCGCGTGCATTTTCTGTAACCAAGAGCATTCAGCTGGCTTTTCAAAGGACAAATAAATCAGTCTAGTTCTGTCAGAGATTTTTATCTTCTCTACTTAGTTCAGTATATATTTGGTTGCTTCCTACTTCAAGGGTTTGTAAGAAAGCATTTAACTTGATAGCATTGATCAGTTTCCTCAAAGGTCATATTGACTTATCATCTAAGTTGTTCCAATTTTCATTGTCTCGTTATGTCCTTTTCCTGGTGTTATCTTTTTCAAGGACTGCAGCCAATCTGCTGTCTTCAGGAGACATTTAATCAGTTTTGATCTGATGTTGCTTCTCACATAGAACTTTTTCCATCCATGCTTTAGAGCAGTAATTCTCAAACTGTAGTCTGTGGAAGCCAGGGTATCCCTAAGATTCTTTTGGCAAATCTGCGAGGTCAAAAGTATTCTCAGAATAATATCAAGATACCATTTCCTTTTTCACAGTTGACATTTACACTGACAGTGCAAGAAACAATGATGAGTAAAGCTGGTAACATTTTAGTATTAATCACAGCAGAAGCACCAAAATGTACTAGTAGTCATTGTATTCTTCATCATCTTACAATCTTGGCTTAAAAAATAAATTAATTAAATAAAAAGCAGCTTCTGCTTCATACTGAGTCTGATGATTATCTGGACGGAAAGCATGTGTGTAATTGACTGAGTTGCAAGCTGAACTAGCCACTTTTTCATAGAATACTATTTTCATTTGAAATAAAATCTGACAAACCACACAGATTTAGGGATTTGGCAGACAAGTTATTGCAAATAAACAAAGCAAGCCTGTCACTTCAAGGAAAACAGTTGATAGTATTTTTGCCCAAGATGAAATTCAAGTTTTCAAGTGAACATCAGAATTTTTGGGAAAAAAATTGTATCAGTCATCATGAGTTTGACAGTATCCCAATACTAAAAGCCTTTTCTGGTTAATCAGTGGTGTTATTAACAAATATAATGTCTCTGTATTTTATAATGAAATACATCAACATTTGGAGGATTTAAATAATTCAGTAAATCAGTATTTTTCAAGGGGCAATGCATGATATTATAAAATCATACAAAGGGAAAAGAGTTATTTAAAATACAAGATAGACCGATGAATTTATTGTAACAGAGCATGGAAATTTCACTGATATGATGTCAGATTCCACATCACAACTACCCTTTAATAAACAACCGTCAAGTTTTAATAGAGTAACAAAGAATACCCACCATTACCTAAAAAAACTGTTAGCATATTCCTCTCTTTTCCAATTATGTATTTGTGTAAGAATTTTTTTCATATATCCAAATTACAGCAATACACTGCAACATATTGAATGCACAAGCAGATATAAGAATCCAGCTACCTTCTATTAAGTCAGACATCTTTTAAAAAATTTACAAATCTGTAAAATAATACCAGTCTTCTTAGTAATTTTTGTTGTTTGGGGGAGGAAAATAGGCAATTTTTCATTAAATGTATTATTTTAAATATTAGGGGTTTATAATTAAAAATAAATATCAAATCATTGCATAATTTACTATTATGATAATAAAATAATGAATAAATACTATTCTCAAAATGTTCCTATTTTAATTTCTGATATAGTAAAAACCAATGGATATAGCCCACATGGCCAAAAACCCTTGAGTGAAAGTTGCTCAGTCGTGTCTGACTCTTTGTGACCCCACAGACTATATAGTCCATGGAATTCTCCAGGCCTGAATACTTGAGTAGGTAGCCTTTCCCTTCTCCAGGGGATCTTCCCAACTCAGGGACTGAACCCAGGTCTCCTGCACTGCAGGCAGATTCTTTACCAGCTGAGCCACAATGGAAACCCAAAGCCCTTGAGGATCCTCAATAATTTTTAAGAAAGCAAAAGGGTCCTGACACCAAAAACCTTGAAAGCTGTTGCTTTCAAGTCATCACAGTTTTGTTTTTTCTGTTCATCAAGTTTATGGAGTTCTCCGCTCTTTGCGCCCTTTAGCTCTTGTTGAGGTAGCATTACACTTTCCTGGAGATGGTCCACACCTTTCCTTGGTGCTGTTGAGTATACAGCTGGTCTTGCTTCCCTGGTGGGACTGCAGGTCACTTGGAGCTCAATGGCTCCTGACAAGCACCTTCCAGTGACGGGGCATCCTGTGAGGAGCCCTCGCCGGCACTCATCCTGGACTGGCAGGAAGGAGTCTCTTCCCTTCATTCCTTTACTGGCAATTCTGTGTTAACCTCAAGAATGAAACTTTATGGTTTTGGGTTTTTTTTTTAATCATTTGCCTCCAGGCTCAGCATTTCTGAGCATTTCATGGCTAGCCTCCTTCCAAAAGGACTCCAGGGCTTCATAATTCCTGAGCTTGGAGACTTCACTTGTTCGTTATCAAGGGCAGAAAACGTGATGCCAAACTCCTTCTCCTTGCGTTTAAAGGTTGGCTTTTGTCTACAGGAAAGCCTGTACCGCCATCTCCCAGGTAGTGGGTAGCAGCACCAAGGTCTGGACTGGTCCATACACCTCACCCTCAGCCCCACACAGTACTTTTGGGGTGGCCTAGGCTGAAGCTTGCTAGCCATCACCAGCTCCTTGCTGGCACCAGTGGCTGCCACCGAACAACCTCAGGTTGGCAGGGCCCTTCTGGCCCCAACAGACTAGAGGGAGCTCCGTAGAATGTAATTGTTTCATAGATTACTTCTACATACGTTATAATCCCATAACACATCTTCATTACTCTTTTAAATAACCAATAATCTTTTAAAGAACGTAAAAATGTGTGAACAGATATATATATATTGTTTCTGGTGAGAGATCCGCCCTTATGCTGTAAGTAATAAATCTTTTCTTTCAGCTAATTTCACAATTTCCTCTGTATCTCTGTTTTTCGGAAGTTGACTCTTTGACTATGGTTTACTTTGAATTTATCTTGCTTGGAATTCACTGAAATTCTTGGACCTGTGGGTAATTATATTTCATCAACTTGGGGAATATGTGGCCATATTCCAAATATTTTTTCTGCCCTGATCCCTCTCTCCTCTCATTTCAGGACTCCATTATATTTATATTAGATCATAGGTCTCAGCTGTCCCTTTTGGTTTGGCATTCTTTCTTCTTTGTTTTCAGCTTGTGTAATCTCTATTAACCTGTCTCCATGTCCACTGATCCTTCCCTGCTGTTAGGTGTACCAATTCAATTTAGAAAGTCAATTCTGATAGACATTTTTTAGCATTTCCATTTGGTCACTTTCAACATTTCCCTTTTTTATGCTGAAATTCTACCTCTGTTTACATGTGTTATTCCTCTTTTCCACTAGATCCTTTGATGTATTTATAGTGCCTATTCAAAAGTCCACACCTGCTGTAGAGAGTGGACAAGTGGACATGGTGCGGGGGAGGGGAGAGCGGGACGAGTTGGGAGAGCATCACTGACATACACACCAGCATCGTATATGCACCACCCTGTGCAAAACAGACAGCTCGCGGGACGCTGCTGCAGCACGGGGAGCTCAGCTCCGTCCCTGTGACGACCCAGAGGGGTGGGGTGGGAACCATACGTACCCCCCAAAAGAGTCTGCATCTGCTAATTCCAACTTCTGTGCTATATGTCAATCAATTCTTTCAACTCTTTTCTCTCTGGTTTATTGATCACATTTTCCTACTTTGTCTCATGACTTGCTATTTTTATTATATGCCCAAAATTGTGTGCAAGGAAATAATAGAGCCTGAAGTTGATAAGACTTAACCCCAGAAAAACCACAGGGCTCTGTCAGCTGCTAATGTGTGGGTAGCCTGGCAGGTGGGGCTACTGGGAGAGAGGGCACAGCAGTGAGTGTATCGAATCTAGAGTTGAACCGAGTTTGGGCCTTGTTGGCAGCTCATTTAGTGAGATTTGGTTCATGTGCTTTGGGGGAAAATTTGGGCATTACCTTCAGCAGGACTTGGAGTCTGAGCCTCAGCGAGACTCTAGAGACCTCTCTTTGCATCTCTGTGTCCAGATGTCAACTTTGGGAATTGCTGGGAACTTCTATTTGCTTTGGCACCAACGTCTTTATCGTGTCTTTAAAAATTGGAAATTACTTAAATGCCCAAAAGGAAGAGAATAGTTGTGTACATCACGAAAAACCAATATTGAATTAATTGTATGCACTGATTTATAAAAGAGCTCTGAGGAAAAGACAAATGCTTCACATATAATGTTAAAATTTTTAAAAACAGAATATTAACATAATAAAAATTATATTAAAAATTATGTATACATAAGGACAGGGCTTCCTAGGTGGCACAGTGGTAGTAAAGAATCCACCTGCCAATGCAAGAGACTCAGGAGACACAAGTTCTATCCCTGGGTTGGGAAGATCCCCTGGAGAAGGAAATAGCAACACACTCCAGTATTCTTGCCTGGGAAATCCCACGGACGGAGGAGCCTGGCAGGCTACAGTCCGTGGGGTTGCAAAGAGTCGGACATGACTGAGCAACTAGCACAGTACACACATGGACACACACACACACACAGTTATGCATGGACAAGTACCAGAAAGAAGTCCCTACAAGTGGAATGTGTGAGCCAGCTTTGTGGCAAGATCCAGGGCAGCTTTGCCTTCATGCTTTGCTGTGATTTCCACTAACAATGCTAATCACATTGAGTATGCAGTAAAGAACGAACTATAGGCAGATCTGAAATAATAACAATTTCTTAGTCTAGGAAAGATAACCCAGAGCAGAGAGGAGCCAGCTAGCCTCTTCTCCCCTAAGGCCCAAACAAAAACAAACTAGTTTAAAATACAGCAAGAGGACCGGGTTAGGAAGCAAGGATGAAAGAGCCTTTGGACTGTCAAGGTTGTAAACTGAAGGCTGACATCAGAGGGTGAGAGAAGAAAAAACTTAGAAAAATTCAGATGCAAACAATGCGGTTCTGCCCATCAGTTCTTCATTAATTGACAGCAATGCCGTGAGACACCTCAGAGTTAACCAGCCTCATTTCCATCACTGTTATTATGGACTGGAACTGGTTACCAAGGGAAGCTGTGGAATTTTTCCCTGGAGGCCATTTAAAATCAGATATAGACAACCACCTGTCTTCAATAATTCAGGTTCCATTGAACTAAATGACCCCTAAAGGTCCTTTAAACCCTATGACTCTGGATTCCTGTGCTGATAACATTAAGAAAGTCTTACGATCTTTTTTTCCTAATCCTTTACTGTGTACTCTCTGTTTACATTTTTTTCGGATTAGAAAGGGAAACTTCCTACAAGCAATCCATTCATTATTCTCCCTGACGTGAGGCTGAAATTTCAGGCTTGCAAATATCACTAGGGAATATTTCTCAGCTGCAGTTGATTATTTCTTCTTTCTCTGCCAGGTGCCACTGTGCCCGGAAAGAATTCATTTAGCAAGGAAGGGGCTAGGACAGTGGGTAGCTGAGGGGAGAAACAACACATCCAAGAAGTTAGGGGGTGGGCCTGGCAGGAAGAGGGGAGGTGGGCAGAATTTATGGAAAGTCAGTGACAGACACAAAGCAAGAACCTAAAATTGAAAAAAAAAAAGGTTAGTAAGGCATAGTTCTGCATTTATGTGTGTGTGTACATTTAAAGTGTTTTAGAATGAAAGGTTGACACTTGCAGCAACATGGATGACCCTAGAGATGATCATACTGAATAGGTCAGACAGAGGAAGACAAATATGGTATCACTCATATGTGGAATCTAAAAAACGATACAAATGAACTTGGTTATAAAACAAAAACAGACTCACAGACATAGAAAACAAACTTATGGCTACCAAAGGCAAAAGAGGAGGGAGGGATAAATTAAGAGTTTGGTATTAGTGCATACAAACTGTTATATATATTATAATGGGCTTCCTTGCTAGCTCAATTGGTAAAGAATCCACCTGCAATGTGAGACACCTGGGTTCAATCCCTAGATCAGAAGATCCCCTAGAGAAGGGCATGGCAACCCACTCCAATATTTTCTTGCTGGAAAATCCTATGGACAGAGGAGCTTGGTGGGCTACAGTCCATGGGGTCACAAAGAGTCTGAAGGGACTGAACATGCACATATATAGTAGTTAAGCAACAAGGACCAACTATATAGCACAGGAAACTATATTCAATATTATGTAATAACCTATAATGGAAAAGAATCTGAAAAAGTATATGTGTGTGTGTGTGTGCACACGTGTGTGTAATTGAATCACTTTGCTGTACACCAGAAACTTGTAAACCAACTATGTGTGCTTAGCCGCTCAGTCGTGTCTGATTCTTCGCAACCCCATGAACTCTAGCCCACTGGCATGAGGATTTGGTGATGGGATTAGTTTCTGGATTGTCCCACCATTTGTTTCAGAATCCTTCCTGGTGGCACGTGCATTGCTAAGCTAACATGGACGCCAATGAGAAAGAGGACTCTCTTTGTCCATGAGGATTCTCCTGGCAAGAAGTTGCCATGCCCTCCTCCAGGGCATCTTCCCAACCTAGGGATCGAACCCAGGCGTCTCACATTGCAGGTGGATTCTTTACCATCTGAGCCACCGGGGAAGCCCAACTGTTAGGGAAGCACACTGACTGAATCCCGCTCACCCTGGACAGGCACCATAGTTGCCATCTGCATGAGCTGCTTTTACAACAGGAGGTCCTGGTAAGAAACACGAACTAATAAGCCACCACCAACTGGAAGGGTTCAGGGAAGGTCAAAAGGTGACATCCAACCACCTCCTAAAATCTTTCTCGTTGGCATCCATCTTAGCTGAGCAATGCACGCGCCATCAGGAAGGATTCTGAATCAAATGATGGGACAACCCAGAAACTAATCCCATCACCATAAAACCCAAGACTGTGAGCCACATGGCAGAGCAGTTCTCCTCGGTTCCCTTACCCTGCTGCTCTCCAACGGGCCACCTCTTCCTAATAAAATCTCTTGCTTTGTCAGCACATGTGTCTCCTTGGACAATTCATTTCCGAGTGTTAGACAAGAGCCCACTTTTGGGCCCTGGAAGGGATCCCCCTTCTTGCAACACAACTATACATCAGTAAAAAATTAAAGTTAAAAAAAAAAGACAGAGATAGTTAGTTCTGCAACTTTGAAGATACTGTCAACTGAAAAAAAAAAATGCTTTAGGACACAAAATCCTACACCACCCAAGCAAAGCTGTTATTTGGCCATAGCAACTAAAAATATTAATGATTCCACACCAAATGCTCCATAAGAAACCATCCCCAACTGCCAAAAGGGTAAAAAGCATCAGGCAAGATTTACATACTCTTACTCATAATGAAAAAGTAGTGAGCTTAAAAAAAAAAAAACAATGTGGTTATTTTTTAAAATTAAAAACTTGAATTTTGCCCCTCAATTTCTCATCTCTCCTAAATTGTCAGTGACCATTTGTGGGGTTCCTCTTTGACTGCCTTTTGTCCTACTTTGGGGTGTGATATGAACCCAGAGAAGAGAATGGGGCAGGAATTATTGAAAGCCCCATTTCGGATCTGCATTAACAATTCATGGAGCTCATCTCCAGTTCCACCTGAGGCGCTGGGAAGGACACAGACAAGCAGTGAGGGCTTGTTCAAAGCGTCTCCGGGTCTGCTTTGAAATGCACGGTGTGTCGGGGCCAACTCGAGGTCAACACCTCGCCGTTGTGCTCCTCATTCTGTGAGCTGCCTGGCTGCTCTTCCGGGAGAGGAAGTGAAAAAACAGACTGATTGCACACCCACCGGGTGTCTGGCTGGCCACTGAAGGGTCTTTTCAAATGCAAACCTCCAGAGCTGAGGGTTGGAAACTTGTCTTCTATTCAGGGCCGCTGTGACACAAACGGGGAAAAATAATCACCAAAAGGTAATTTAGGCTGACTGGTTTACAAAGTGAGATGAATCAAAGGGTTAACTTACACTATTTAAATATTGAGAAGCGGGAATATTCAACATGATTAAGTGCGGGCAAAGGCAGTACAGTTTCAGTTGCAGAGCAGGTAAGGGGGGCGGGGATTGGTGCTTATACGTTCACTAAATTTAATGCAGGTCCAACAAATGGGTCCATATCAAGACTAGCCTAAGGCAACGTGTCCTTCAGGCAACGCTAACCTCTTTTGGCTTCTGAGATGCCAAAATCTTACTTTCATCCCCCTTCCTAAACTCTTCTCCTCTGAGTCATTTGCCAAGGGGCATGGCAACCCACTGCAGTATTCTTGCCTGGAGAATCCCATGGACAGAGGAGCCTGTCAGGCTACGTTCAGTCCATGGGGTCGCAGAGGCAGATACGACTGAAGTGGCTTAGCATACACCTCCCCATCTCAGACCTGGAAGTTGTTTGCTCATGACTTGGTCCTAAGTGCTTTGATTCCTCCCACATGCCTTCTACCTGGACTGCCTCTTTTCATGCCCTGATTCCTCTCCATGTCTAATTCTTTTTTTTTTTTTTAAAGCTCCAGGCCCAGTTGGAAGTTTGACGTTAGCAGATGCAAACTAGTCTATATAAGATGGATAAACAAGGTCCTACTGTATGGCACAGGGAACTCTATTCAATATCCTGTGATAAACCATAATAGAAAAAAAAAATGTCAAAAGAATTTTGGAAAATTTGCAGCAATTAAAATAAAGATGCAAAGCAAAAAATTTTCTAAAATAAAACAGATTTGTGGTTGTCAAGGAGGAAGGGGGACAGAGTGGAGGACAGGATTAGCAGATCTAAGCTATTATATACAAAATGGATAAACAAGGTCCTACTGTATAGAACAGGGAACACTATTCAATATCTTGTTGAAGTGGAGCAGGATCCTATAGTCCTTCCCCGCCATGTCCTCAGCCTATCTTTTGTCTGTGGAAAACCTTTAGTCCAAGAATAAGTTTAATCAGAGAAGTGAGAAAATGCAGAAACAAAGCGCTCAAATAGGACAAAAAAATAAAAATAATAGTTTAGTCATTAAGCAAAGTCAAGGACCTTTAGTTCCTTCTCAGGGGCTAATATTCTGAGCCATATCCTGTGAGCTGTCTTATAGATACTGAAACCCCACCAGGTGGAAGAAGTTATTAATAACTACATAATGACCAGACTGTAGCCATGATGTAAGCTGTCACAGTCCCAAGAACTGGCCTCAAGGAAATGGGAACAAACCGACCCTGGAACAGAATACTAACTGTGTAAAAACAATCGAGATGACGCCGGTTAGACTACCGATGACCAGTTTCAAGGCGACTGTCCGAGCTGACTGTGCGGTTTATACATGGAGCCTGCTCCCTCTGCCTATAAAAGTTCTTGCCCACTGATTGGGGCTGGGGAGGAGTCGGCCTTTGGATATGAACCCTCTGCCCTTCTACCAGCCTTCAAAATAAAGCGAACTTTTCTTTCCACTAACCTTACCTCTTTGTTGGCATTCCAGCAGCAAGCAGCTGGACCCACTTTCGCGAACAGATTTTGGCGCCAACGTGAGGCTGAGCTCTCGCGATATCTGGCTCCTGGGGTTTTCTCCGTTGGCGCTGCTGCCATGACGACATGCTAGGATGGCTGTGAAGAGCCTCGCTGGCCCCAGGAAGAGGTTTGGGGAGGATATTCCTAGCAGCTGCCTAAACCATTGGTTTCGGGGATCCTCCTGCTTCTCCTCTGCTCGGCGCTGGCTGCCCATATGTGCTTTTCCTTGGTGGACTGAGAGGACACCTCTGGACAAGCTGACCAGCTCCCAAACCCAGTAAGTTCAGCAGTGTGCGCCTGGCAACTTCTCTTTTGACCTCGAAGTGCTATGTGGATGTTTTGCCAGTTGGTTCTGAAGTGTTTCTGATGTGGAGGCCCGTTTGTATTGGGGAGTACACTTAGAGAACACTGGCTAGATAAAATGCTGTTTTCAGAATTTTGACTGCAAAGAGAACAAAAATATGCCTAGGAGAAAGCTTGAAGTTAACTCTTGAATCATGTCCTTGAAATGTTAATACAAACACAGTCCACTCCTCCTAAGAATTCAGCCTTAGGTTAATTGGTAGAACTTCAAGAAAAGGGGGGAAAAGGTGGAGGGAGAGATCTTTTAAACCCAAGTGAGTAAATTCAGTTTATTCCAACTATTATTTATAAACTGATAACTTCTCTATTGAAATATCTGATTTGAGATCTCTGTCTGAATATTATACGTCTATATGTAACATTGTCCAAAATGAAATCAAAAGCTTTCGGATAAACTCTTTGAAAATAATGATGTTTCAGCTTTTCCAGATTTTTGGTGACTTAAAACCTTACAGTTTTTTTTTTTTTTTAGTTAAACTATGAAAACTAATTGAATATCTAAATAATTTTTAAGATAAAATACTGGAACTTTGCTGAACAAATGTAAGTTTGCCTACTTTTGCCTTCTTGCGTGTTTAAGTCTCTTATGGCATTTCAGATCCGTACGGACTGTAGCCTGCCAGGCTCCTCTGTCCAGGGGACTCTTCAGGCAAGGATACTGGAATGGGTTGCCACGCCTCCTCCAGGGGATCGTCCCCATCCAGCGACCGAACCCATGTCTCCTGTCTCCAGCATTGGCAGGTAGGTTCTTTATTGCTAGTGCTGCCTAGGAAACCCTTCTTAGGAGATAAAAAAAATCACTAAAGATGTTTAGGTTTACTAAACATGCATCCTGTACTACATTAAAGAGAACGTATGCTATGTGGGGAAAAAATGTATGTTTTTAGAGGTTATGCAATATGTTCTTAAGTTTGCCAGTCAGTAATTGCTGGTATAATAGTTCAATTACTTGATTCTTGGTTTTGTTAAGACTTTTAAGGACTCAAAATTATAATATGTAATTAAAGCTACTAGAAATGACAAGGGGAGCATTTCGGTGTGTAAAGCAACTAGGATATGTGTTGCAAGTGAGAGAAGGTATAAAGAATGGAGATGTTTTTGTCGCAGAAAAATGATGATAATAGAGCCAGTTGCTTCTGGATAGGGAAAAATAATGGAAAAACCATATGGATACAAAAAGTGATATATGATTTGTCAAAAAAAAAAGAGAACTTTTGAGAAAATAAATTTGTATGTTGTCAGGAGTAATTAAGATCAGATTTAATTATGTAAATGAACTTCATTATTAATAGTAAGCTGGTTTAAGACTGGAATTTGGTTTTCTTTCTTCCTATTATACGAACAAAATTTTCCTGGAATACTGAGCTACTTTTGATAACAGATTGTAAGTTTCTTACTCTAGCTAATTTTGGGTATTCCAAAGGGCCCCTTAATAAGAAGAAATATTAATGTGCCTAGGATTTTTGGTATGTTAAATTATTTGGAACACATTTGATAACTTTCAGACCATACTGCTGAACTGGGTAAGAAGGTTAAAGGATTCTAATAGAAAGCTATTTTTTTGCTTCAGAATATATTTTTGACTCCAATGTTCAGGATGCGAAAATTGTCTAGTGAAGTTATCACAGAGTATAATTACTTATGATGTGTATCACTGCTGGCTTTACATTCACTGCTAAAAGCACACATACATTGTTTGTGTCACAACTGTGCATAAGTGATAAAATGTATGCCTATGAAATGTTTCCCTGTCAACATATCTCTCTGTACTTGTTTGTTAAATCTGATTAGTTTTCTCCCAACATGGATAACTAGGCCAATATTGAAACAAAAAGTTGGCCTAACACCAAGGGATATGAATGGCCCCAGAGCAGGAAACTGAGTCACTCTGGCAACGATGAAAAAATATGTTGTTTATCAATGTTTTCTGTGGAAAGATTTGCCATTATTAATAAAAGGGGGAAATGATGAAGGGAAATTTCACACATTGAGGTATGGGAAAGTCATTCTGGTCTACATATGATTTAAGTTGAAGTTTAGGCTAACCAAACAGCCTCCTGGTGGCCTATTAAACACACATTGTAACACTGTAAATAAAAAATTAAAAAATAATAGTAAGCAACACTCACATACGTACATTGTACATCCGCTTTAGCCATTAGGGAAAAATACATTCAGTGAATAATACAAAGATGCATTTTGGTTGTAATCCTCATTGTAATATGTCTACTAATTTTCAAGCATTTGTCTAAGTGCTATGACAACGTAATCAAAGAGAGGTAATGTTTTCACAATACAGAATATTGATGCTAAGCTTGGAACTTGAAATTATTTCCAATTCTGTGTCCATTCCTCAAATTAGGTAGGACTGCATCCCATTTTAGCAGAAAGTAACCAGAGCAGTCAACACCCTCAAAGACTTAGGGGAATATTGAAACAGAAATGGAACTAAAATCGAGTTCCTCTTCCAAGTTTAGGATTAACTTCTCTATCAAAAGCTTGATTCCATTTCTTGTTCAATACCCATTCCTCCTCAAAATTGAGGAGATTTAAAGAAAAGGGGGAATTGAAATGGAGCAGGACCTTATGGTCTTTGCCTCCCATGTCTTCGGCCTGCCTTTTGTCTGTGGAAAAACTTTAGCCAAAGGATAAGTTTAATCGGGGGCTTCCCTTGTGGCTCAGCTGGTAAAGAATCCTCCAACAGTGCGGGAGACCTGGGTTTGATCCCTGGGTTGGGAAGATCTCTTGGAGAAGGGAAAGGCTACCCACTCCAATATTCTGGCCTGGAGAATTCCATGGACTGTATAGTCCTTGGAGTCGCAAAGAGTTGGACACGACTGAGCGACTTTCACTCCCTCACTCAAGTTTAATCAGAGAAGCAGGGAAAAAATGCAGAAGCAAAGGAAAGCAGTCAAACAGGACAAAATAATAATAGTATAGTCATTTAATAAAGTCAGGGACTTTTAGTTCCTCCTCAAGGGCCATGGGTAATATTCTGAGCCATATCCTTTGAGCTATCTTATAGATACTGAAACCAACCCCCACCAGGTAGAAAAAGCTAACTGCATAGTGACCAGATGGTAGCCATGACATAAGCTTCCACAATTCTGAGGACTGGCTTCAAAGAAATGAGAACAACCCTGGAACTAAATATTAACTGTATTTAAAATAATCAAGATGATGCTGATCAGACCACTACATGACCAATTTCAAAATACTGTCAAAGCTGTCATTCAGAAAGATACATGCCCCCCAATATTCATAGCAGCACTATTCACAATAGCCAAGACATGGAAAAACCTAGATATCCATCAACAGATGAATGGATGACAAAGATGTGGTATGTATATACCATAGACTACTATATAGGCATAAAAGAAAAAGAAAGAATGCCATTTGCAGTAACATGGATGGACCTAGAGATGATCGTACTAAATGAAGTAGGTCAGAAAGAGAAACAAATACCAAGTGATATCACTTAGGTGTGGAATCTAAAATATGACACAAATCAACATATCTATGAAACAAAAACAGACTCACAGATACAGAGAACAAGCTTGTGGTTGCCAAGGTTGGCAGGTAGAGGAGGGAAGGATTGGGAGTTTGGGATTAGCAGGGGCAAACTATTATATATAGAATGGATAAACAGGTCCTACTGTATAGCACAAGGAACTATATTCCATATTCTATGATAAACCACAATGGAAAAGAATATAAAAAAGAATATATGTGTGTGTGTATGTGCTAAGTCACTTCAGTCATGTCCAACTCTTTGTGACCCCATGGACTATAGCCCACCAGGCTCCTCCATCCATGGGATTCTCCAAATACTGGAGTGGGTTGCCATGCCTTCCTCCAAGGGATCTTCCCAACCCAGGGATCAAACCCATGTCTCTTACATCTCCTGCATTGGCAGGTGGGTTCTTTACCACTAGCACCATGGGTATAACTGAGTCTCTTTGCTGTATAGCAGGAATTAGTGCATTAAAAATTAAGTATATTTCAATAAAAATTTTTTTGAGGAAAGATGACTCTTCCTATAAAAGCTCTTGCCCACTGACTGTCAGAGGTGGGGAATCAGCCTTTGGACAGGGCATATTTTACCCTCCTCCCCAGTTGCTGACCTCAACTTTCCTTATCAAACTTTCCTTTCCACCAGTCTTGCCTCTTTACTGGCTTAAAGCAGTGAGGAGCTGGACCCCACTTTCAGTAAAACTTTCTCAGTGAGTATAGGTCCATCTACTCCATTTCAAAAATCAGAACACGAGGAGTCAGTTTTGAAACCTCCCTGTCCTCACCTCCTGTCTACTGCATCTTCAGATCCAAAATACTTCTGCCTTCTTCTGCCCCTAAAGTCCCAGCTGCCAGCATCTCTCTGTCCACAATGGCAATATGTTATTATCCAGTTTCTCTGAACCCATTTTTGGCCCCTCCAGTTCATTCTGTGTGCACTAGCCAGGGTAGGTCTCTGCAAGGCAAAACAATGCCTTCTAATGTGTTTAGGATAAAGACTGACATCCTATCATGGCCCACTCAGCCCACCTCTGCAGCCTCATCTCTAGATGCCTCCCGCCCCCTAGGTGTACTCTGAAAACCACACAGGACTTGCGTTTCCTCCAGCTCGCCCAGCTCCTCCTCATGTCAACACCTTCAGAAGGGCTCATTTTCTCTGTAAGCCCCTGCTTTCTCCCAGTGAATCTGCTGAGTCAATTTCCTTCATCCTCTCAGTATCAGCAGAATTACCGCTTCCTCACCTCATACTAACCATCCTGCATCCCCAAGGTCAAGTCAGAACCTCCACTTTGAAACTGAAGGGAAGAGGGCGGGGTACAACTTTTAAAAGTAGGACAAAGCCATGCAGGGTATAACATACACTGGTTAGAACCTAGCAGGCCCAAGATGGTGGAAGATTTGTCTACTGGTAGACCTTAAGCTTCATTATGTACTCATTATATTATCATGCTAAATGACACAGCCACAGGCACCATGACAGTTCCAAGGACACCCAGAAAAGGCACAGAAGTGGGTGGTGCCCCAGTTCCTGGCAATCCCCACTGTTTCTCCAAGATAGAATACTCCTCCCACTTGTTGGCTTATGGAATTAGCCAGCCTGTGAAAACCTAACCATCCCCATGCCTAGGGCTGCTGTCAGTTTCCAAGGGGACCCCATGCCCTGAGGCCACCTCTCCCCTGAGATGGACCACATTCTGCCCATGGAATGTGCGTCTCTGCTTTCTCTCTACTACCACTCACCCTTGAATTTTTCCTGCCTGAAGTCCAGGACCCTCACTTGCCTGTCCCAGGAACCCACCAGAGACTGCAACATGACCATTCTCTTGCACCCCATTTTTTGTAACATCTTTACAAAGGAAGAGGAGGAGGGTGGTCTTTTCTTCTCCACTTTGCCTTGGTTTAATAAATTTAGTTCTCACCCATCACTTTTCCTCACTAAATTTCTTCTGCACCAGCACACTCAGAACCTGAGCTTCTTTAAGTCCTAAGATAAGTTGTACAGTTTCAGTTGAATTATTGTGCGTTTATGTCCAGTTTGAGGTGTGGCTTTATTCCTAGGCCCCCTCCCCTGTCTCACCCTGCTCCTCCCCCAGCACCTTCAGAAGGGCTCATTTGCTCTGCGGCTCATTTGCTCTGCTTTCTCCTGGTGAATCTGCTGGGCCAGTTTCTCTCATCCTCCTAGTGTCAGCAGAATACCACTTTCTCACAGCAACTATCCTGCATCCCCAAGGCCAGGTCAGAACCTCCACTTGTCCAGTTTCATAGTCTCCTTGACCCTACTTTTGTAGGGTTTGTCATGCTGTCTAATTAACCCACTCTGACTAGTTGCTTGTTTCCTGTTTTTTGCATTATTGTATATCTAGTGCTTGGCACTATATCCTGCACATTCAATGAAACTGTCCTGAATGAATGAAAAAGTGAATAATAGAAGCAGAGATAAAGTCACAAGAAAGGAGAATATTTTTCTGGAACTAAGTTAAAATTTGTGTATTTTTATTCCTGTAAACTGAGATGCTCTTCCTCGGTGACTCATATTGAAATCCATGATCAGCATAAACCCCAGTGGCTTTTTCCACATTAACTGACATTGAGTTAGGTATACCTCTGTGCTGAGGTAATTGTGTTTCATCTGCACATAAAGTTCTTAACTTTGGAGAAAAATACAATTTTTAAACCAAATTCTGTCATTCAAAATATCAACTGACCTCACCAGGTGTCATTTGAAAATACTGTAATTATGACTATCATGCCTTTTTTCAACTTGTTAATAAATGGTCGGTCCATGTTAGCCCCCAGAAAACCCTGCAAATACCCTTACAGTCTTCTTTCTCAGTGTGGCAGACATAATTGGTCAGCTCATCCAGTAGCCATTTCTTCAAACTTTCTTAGTCCTTGCTCTCTTTTAATTATAGAGGCTGAGAAAAACCAAAAACCCACTATGCCAATTTTCCTATAGCTAGTTGTGGCTAGTGAGGCATAAAGAGACATCAACAAGGAGGAAGGAGCATCAGGAAATATTCTGCTCCCATTTTTAAAAAAAAAAGCCAAGTCTGTCTAAGGCATCCTCTCTTAACACTGATTATTCCATTATTTCTACCTTTGAATGTGATTTTGATGCCTGGAGCCATAGCAGCTGTCTTGTGACCATGAAGTGACAAGCATAAAGGCAGAAGCAATATTAAGATGGAGAAACTTTGGAGTATTATGGCCATAACTAGGGTTCTTGTTATGAGAAATAACTGTCTTTATTGCTTAAGCAAGTAATTTTTAAAATATTTATTTATTTGGCTGCATTAGATCTTCATTGAAGCACACAGGATCCTGTCTTCATTGAGGCATGTGGGATCTTTAGTTGCAGCATGCGAACTCTTACTTGCGGAATATGGGATCTAGTTCCCTGACCAGGGATCCAACTTGGGCCCCCTACATTGGAAGCCTGGAGTCTTAGCCTCTGGACTACCTGGCATGTCCCTTAAACCACTATTAGTTAGGTTTTCTGTGCTTTACGGTCAAACGTGGCTTGAATCATACCTTTAGTTAAAATGCCAACATGAATCAATATTAAAAGTATAGTTGATCAAACAGACACAATTCTGTCTAACCACAGTGAACTCCAATGCTAATTTTTTTTATTTCATCCATGAAGGTGTCATGAAAGACTTTATTCCAATTTTTCCCTCAAGTCACAGTATACTGAGACTGTGATATTTCCCTCCTTTGACAGTCCTATAGATTTACTCTTTAACCACTGCTCTTGGCCTGGAAAGAATGAAGATAATAGATGTGTTGTGTTCATATCCTATTTCTGTGATATTTGATCTGGATTAACATTAAGCCTCTTAAGACCTTTTTCTCCATAAGCTTCATCTTTCTCTTTTTCATAATTATTTTTTAAAGTAGGCAGGTATTTTTTCCTTCTGAACCCATAAAGATGAAAAAGCCAATGAGACAAACAATAAGGTCTCAGTGCTGTTCTTCCAAACTCTTTCATGGTTCCACATCCTGAAAAATCTTCAAAAGTAAATAGAATCTTTCCAGTAAATAGAATTGTCACACTATTCTCTAACACTAGTGAGAATATTAGTTGGCCTTCTGTGTCATAGACTCAAAATAACAATGGCTTTGATAAAAAGATGATTATTTCCAGCCTAACAATTCAGACACTAGCCGTCCGGGGTGGTATGGTAGCTTCAGGCACCCAGTTTTGTCAGGCACCCAGTTTTCTTTTTCCTCTAGCATATCTGGTTAGATTTTCCTCTTGGTCCAAAATGGCACCTATCATACCCACGTTCAGGGCGGCAAGATGGAGAAAGGAGAATGAGAGATGTCCTTTTGGTACTTCCATGGTGATCTAGTGGCTAAGACCCCACCCACATGTGTGTGACACAGCCACAAAATTAAAAGCAAAATACAGTTAACTTGCATCTTTAAAAACTGTCCTTTCCCTTTAAGGCATGACCCATATTACACACATCACTCCTGTCCATGTATAACTGACTACAGCTTAGTCACATGGTCATGTCTAGGTGTAGGAAGGCAAGGAAATGTAGTCACTTTTCTGGGAAGCCAGATGCCCAGCTAAATAGCAGGGCTTCTACTACTATAGACAAAGGGAAGAGAAAGTTCAAGGAATAACTTACAGCCTCTCTCAGACTCTCCCCTCAGAGAAATATGAATTCCTGGACTGAAGTTGCAATAACAAGCAATAATGTGATGATGTATGTGAAATCAAGCCAAAGGCTTGAAGCTTTCTCTTGAGCCAGACAGAGATCAACCACTTTAATGAATGAGTCCTAGTATTTTTGAAGTTTCTCTATCACATTGGTTTGCAGAGTGGCTGGGTCCAACAACACCAGCATCACCTGGGAACTGCTAGGCATGCAAAGTGTTGGACCGCACTGGACTTTCTGAGTCAGAAACGGAATGGAGAAGGAAGCCTGTATTTTAAAGGGCTCTGCAGGAGAGTCTGATACACATCCAAGTTTGAGAGCCACCATGCTGTAAAGTATCACATTCACAGGTCTGTGATGAACATTTATAAATTCCTACCAGATGACACTTGGTACCTGAAGAGTTCTTGCACTCAGGTGGGCAATAAACTATTCCATTAAGAAAATGTTCTGATCATAAAATGGATTCAAAATAAAATATATATCCTCATATTAAGGAGTCTAACTCTTAAGAAAGGTTCTATCTGATATGTCATTAACCTTTTCAAAACAAGTGGTTTTGGAGCAGTGGATTTAAAATGAAAAAAGGGCAAATCCCCTTCTTAATAAATGGTCACACAAAGACATGGACCAGCTCCGTTTCTAAAGCAGTCAGTATCATGAACGACATATCCAGTGGGGACATCTCGCCTCCAAGGTTGAGGGGCCCATGGCTGATTCACTAGATGGAGGTTGTAGGAGTCTCTGGGGGCATCCCTTCACGCAATGCTTTCTTTTTGTAGCTCATAGATATGAATAATTACTTATTTACACAGTCTTTCCTTTCTTCTATGGTTATATTAATTATACAACAAAATACATGGTCTTTAAGAAGAGGTGGCAAGAATACACAGAAGAACTGTACAAAAAAAATCTTCACTACCCAGATAATCATGATACTGTGATCACTCATCTAGAGCCAGACGTCCTGGAATGTGAAATCAAGTGGGCCTTAGAAAGCATCACTATGAACAAAGCTAGTGGGGGTGATGGAATTCCAATTGAGCTATTTCAAATCCTGGAAGATGATGCTATGAAAGTGCTGCACCCAATATGCCAGCAAATTTGGAAAACTCAACAGTGGCCACAGGACTCGAAAAGGTCATTTTTCATTCCAATCGCAAAGAAAAGCAATGCCAAAGAATGCTCAAACTACCGCTCAAGTGCACTCATCTCACACGCTAGTAAAGTAATGCTCAAAATTCTCCAAGCCAGGCTTCAGCAATACATGAACCGTGAGCTTCCAGATGTTCAGTCTGGTTTTAGAAAAGGCAGAGGGACCAGAGATCAAATTGCCAACATCCACTGGATCATCGAAAAAGTAAGAGAGTTTCAGAAAAACATCTATTTCTGCTTTATTGACTATGCCAAAGTCTTTGTGTGGATCACAATAAACTGGAAAATTCTGAAAGAGATGGGAATACCAGACCATCTGACCTGCCTCTTGAGAAACCTATATGCAGGTCAGGAAGCAACAGTTAGAACTGGACATGGAACAACAGACTGGTTCCAAATTGGAAAAGGAGTACGTCAAGGGGTGCGTCAATATATCGTCACCCTGCTTATTTAACTTCTATGCAGAGTACATCATGAGAAATACTGGGGTGGAAGAAGCACAAGCTGGAATCAAGATTTCCAGGAGAAATATCAGTAACCTCAGATATGCAGATAACACCACCCTTATGGCACAAAGTGAAGAGGAACTAAAAAGCCTCTTGATGAAAGTGAAAGAGGAGAATGAAAAAGTTGGCTTAAAGCTCAACATTCAGAAAACGAAGATCATGGCACCCGGTCCCATCACTTCATGAGAAATAGATGGGGAAACAGTGGAAACAGTGTCAGACTTTATTGTTTTGGGCTACAAAATCACTGCAGATGATGATTGCAGCCATGAAATTAAAAGATGCTTACTCCTTGGAAGAAAAGTTACGACCAACCTAGATAGCATATTCAAAAGCAGAGACATTACTTTGCCGACTAAGATGCATCTAGTCAAGGCTATGGTTTTTCCAGTGGTCATGTATGGATGTGAGAGTTGGACTGTGAAGAAGGCTGAGCGCCGAAGAATTGATGCTTTTGAGCTGTGGTGTTGGAGAAGACTCTTGAGAGTCCCTTGGACTGCAAGGAGATCCAACCAGTCCATCGTAAAGGAGATCAGTCCTGGGTGTTCATTGGGAGGACTGATGCTGAAGCTGAAACTCCAATACTTTGCCCACCTCATGTGAAGAGTTGACTCATTGGAAAAGACTCTGATGCTGGGAGGGATTGGGGGCAGGAGAAGAAGGGGATGACAGAGGATGAGATGGCTGGATGGCATCACCGACTCGATGGACATGAGTTTGAGTGAACTCCAGGAGTTAGTGATGGACAGGGAGGCCTGGCGTGCTGCAATTCATGGGGTCACAGAGTTGGACATGACTGAACGACTGAACTGAACTGATAATCATTTTCAGCAGAGCCTCTCAAACTTTGATTGGCAGATGAATGGCAGATGAAGATCCCTGGGGATCTTCATAAAACACAGATTCTGATTCAGTGGGTCTTGGGTCAGGCCTGAGATTCTGCATTTCAAACTGGCTCTCAGGTAAGGCTGATTCTTGTGGTCCAAAAACCGCACTTAGAGTAGCAAGGATGTGTCTAATAACAGGATAAAGAACAGAGGAACTGTTAGAAAACCTCCCAAATTTAGCTAAAGAAGTTGATACCCAGGAGTACTGTTCAAATTAAGCACCCAACGATGGGGAGGTTAAAAGAGAAAATATGCCTATTTACTGGGAATACTTGACAAAGAGAGGAAAAAAGAAGTGGGCACACAGGGCAGTTTCCCCACGGAATGCTCCACCTTTGCTTCCAGGGAAGGATATCTTCACGGCCCAGCTATTTTCTATGGGAATCATTGTGGTTGGTGGCAGCTACTCCCTCATGTGTGCATTCATTAAAAAACAGCTTTACTAAGCACTGAGTATATGCCAGGGGGTCACCTGGAGTCTCACGAGATCAATCAGAGAAGCAGAAGCTCACCATCATGGTCCCACACTCTGACTGGATCCCTGTCACTCCTCCCTGTCTGGGCACTGACTGGTCTTGCTGAATTTCTCCCCAGAAGTAGTCTTGTTTCTCATTGAGTTGTTTAATACAGAGATCCCCAACCTCCAGGATCTGCTTGATGATCTGAAGTGGAGCTGATGTGACAGTAACAGAAATCAAGTGCACAAGAAATACGTGCTTGAATCATGCTGAAACCATCCCCCCACCCCCACCCACATCCGTGGAAAAACTGTCTTCCACGAAACCAGTCCCTGGTGCCAAAAAGGTTGGGGACTGCTGGTTTAATAGCTTTGAGTCATAGGCGCTCGTTTATATTGGTTTCTTTACTTTATCTTGCAAAAGCCCATGTTCTCAGGTTAGGGAGATAGTCTGTTCAGGAATGCCCCCATAGGTATCTGGCACCTCTGTCTACTCACAGAGCTAGTACTCAGCATCTCCCCACTCAACTGAGAAGCCTTTTTTAGTCAGGTCTTAAGGAGAGAAAGGGGTTTCCCCAGTAGCTCAGAAGTAAAGAATCTGCCACAATGTAGGTTAGTCTCTGAGTTGAGAAGATCCCCTGGAGAAGAGCGTTGCAACCCACTCGAGTATTCTTGCCTGGAGAATCCCATGGACAGAGGAGCCTGGTGGGCTGCAGTCCCTAAAGTCACAAAGAGTAGGACATGACTGAAGCTACTGAGCATACACACATGCAAGGACGAAAAAGCTGCATCTGTTTCGTTTTCTACTCTAAGCCCAAACACTCTCAATGTCTTAACCAAAAAATTAAATGTGCTTCTTCCTTCACTATTCCTCAAGGCAAGATGAACTCTGGAAACTCCCCAGACACAAGCTGACCCTGACTATCCCTTTCTCATCCCCCACAAAAGAACATTAAGAAAATTTTAAGAACCTTTCTAGTCAAGATAAGTCAAGTGACCAGGAAGGCCCTGGGGTAAATCAAACATTTTTTTCAAGCCAAAAATTAAGAATGTGCCTGGATATTCAAAAGTACTTTTGGGGACAAAGAAAAAAAATTTAAGAATAGGCTTGTCCTAAGTAGTTTCAAACACATATTCGTCTTGGCACTGGTAACCAAAAGTGTTCTAGAGCTGACATAGAAGGGCGAAAAGGATGCAGAAAGGAACAGAAACAGACTGTGCATTCCATCTGTTTCCAGTAGCCAAGACGTGGGGACCACCCAAGTGTCCTACAGACAACACACACACAGTGGAATAAAAGAGAATGAAATATTGCCGTTACAGCATCATGGATGAACCTAGAGAACATTATACTTAGTGAAGTAAGTCAGAGAAAGACAAATACTGTGTGATACCGCTTTTATGTGGAATCTAAAAAATAATACAAATGAATCTATATACAAAGCAGAAACAGACTTACAGACACAGAAAACAAATTTATAGCTACCAAAGAGGAAAGAGGGAGTTAAGTTAGGAGTATAGAATTAACAAATACAAACATAAACCACAAGGATTTACTATATAGCACAGGAAACTATATTCAAGTATCTTATAATAGCCTATAATGGAAAAAAATGAAAAAATATATAATTGAATCACTTTACATCTGAAACTAACACAATATTGTAAGTTAACTATACTTCAATTTTTTTTTTTTAAAAAGAAAGACTGTGTTCTTCATAACTATATCACTCAGGTTAAGCCAGATCAGTTTTCTCAACCTATTTTTCATTATTGCCTCCCTGGGGAGTCTTTTTCAGACTTTTTTTTCTTAAACCCCCGCCCCATGAAATTTCATTACCACAGATACTTTATATATTTGTTTATTTACAGTATGTATGGACTATATTTTCACTAATCCCAAGAGCCAGTTTTTACCTCCATGGAAATGATGTAGTTCCTCTTAAAAATGTATGGGCTAGATGCGGCTTGGTAACAAACAATCCAAAATCTTAGTACCTACTTAACAACAAAGTTTTTTCACATTCACATTTCCTGTATATCAGGGGTCAGATGGTAGAGGTGGGAAGGGAATGGTGCGGGGGCCGCTCCCAAATCTCTTTACCCCAGGATCCAGGCTGACAGAGCAACCACCAATTTCATCATCACTAGATACCAGTGGCAGAGGGAAAACAGTGCTTAGGAAGGTCTCACACCTACTGCTAAATGCTGCAACTCAGGAGACTTTCATCTCAGTTCACTGGACAGAAATAAGCCATATGGTACCCACAAGCACAGGGGACCAGGAGGTTTAATTCTACTATATGCCCAGAATATGGAAAGCAGAAAGAAATAGTAGGCAAAAGCCACTGACAGCTCTTAAAACAACCTTGCCTTTTGACATCCCTGCCATCAAAGTGTACATGTTGCTAAACCTATCAGAGAGGCTCTTGGGACCACAGGATGTTAACTTTCCTCATCCAAGACGCACCTGAGTTCGTGGTAGAATTACCCCACACAGACACGCCCCTTCCCCATCCCCAGCCAGTGTCCAGTCCATTCATCCCCAACTGCCCTGTAGCCCCAACGCCATGTTCCCTCTTCTCGCCTTTTCTCTTCTGCCCGAACTCCACAACTATGGATCTAAAGCAGCAAAAACGTTAGAAGCCTAAGAAGGCTGTCTATTAGAGAAACTTTTGAGATTGCAAAATGGTTCAACTGCCAGCACCTTTTGGGAAAGCCACTGAATTATATACGAAGAGTTTAACACCAAAGAGTTTAAGACCTAAGCATCAAGATGAAACAAAGTAAGTGCTCAGTAAACACCTGATAGCTCAATGAATACAAGGTTGGACAAATGAATGAATGAAAAGCATGATGTGCAGCCCATTTTCCAAAGGGACATTTCCCCCTCTTTATTGTTGTTTTTCTGATCTCATGTGGACCAGTGTCATATCCCAGTCTTAGCTTCACAACAAGCTTTGTTTCCTTGTGGCCCCATCGTTGGCTTGACAACTGGGTTCTGTGTACCTGTGTTTACGGCTCCACTTCCTCTTTCCTTCCCCTCTGTTTGCAGGCAAGGCCCTGTGACTTACACTGTCCTGTATCCTGTTTGACCTATGACTATTCGGGTCTCATGCTGATCCCCAACAAATTCTCTGGAAAGGAAAAAACCTCCTGGCATAAACACACTGACCGTGAAACAATGACATTGACAAGCAGAAAGAAAGTAACTGGATGTTGTTAAAAATGTTAGAAACATGGGCACACAGACCTGTGTAGGTTCAGGCAATAATTGTTTTATGGGTTTGTTGTTTCTCATTTTGTTGGAGGGCACTGTCCTAAGCCAAGTAAGTCAGGCAAAGACAAATACTGTATGATATCACTTATATATGGAATCTAAAAAGGCAGCATTCTAGTGAATATAACCAAAAAGAAGCAGACTCACAGAGATAGAGAACAAACCAGTGGTTATCAGTGGGGAGGTGGGGAGGGGCCATGTAGGGATGCAGGAGTGTGAGGTACAACTATTCTGTATTAAAATAAGCTACACGGATGTATTGTACAATGCAGGGAATACAGGGAATATTTTGTAATAACTGTAACTGGAGTGTAACCCTTAAATTTTGCATACAAATTGTTTTAAGAAATAGAGAAAAAAGAAGACCATATGAAGACATAGCAACAGTGAGACACACCTAAAAACTACCATGTTGAGGATGAAAAAGCAGAGATTGGAGTAATATATCAACACAGCAAGGAACACTAGGGGTTGTGGACAACCGCCACCAACTAGGAACAGACAAAGAAGGAATCTCCCTACAGCCTGTGTGGCCCTGCCAACACCTGACTTCAGACTTTTGGCCTCTGGCCTTCTGATGAATTCTCTACAGTGAGAGAATAAAGTTCTGTTATTTTAAGCCACCAAAAATAAGATTAAAAAAATACAAAATTAAATAGAGAAGATAAAATGTAAACTAACAAAGTATAAATAAAAATAGAAGTGAAATAAAATACTGATGAAGCAGGCATATAGCCGTCAGTAGTATTCATCTTTACATGCATAGTTATGTGGTCAACCGTTGCTCTCAGAAATTATGAACTATGAAAAGAACAAACCAACTGTCTATATTTAGGCAATTAATGTGTCCGAGTGGAGTCTTGTCCTGTTCAAATCAAAATATCTACTTGGAAATATAAAAATGTTATTGAAGCTCCTCTTGGACATCAAGGCGTAGGGTGAGGATGTGGGGTTGAGAGTCAGACTTTCTGTCTTGCAGAGGGATACAATGGATTTAAAAAAAAAAATTACCCTTTCAGGAAGGGAGAGGAAGAAGACGTTCCTGGTTGGCCGGAAAGTTTTACGTCAGGAATTCTAGAATCAAGCCCCCGAAAGGCCAGTATAGACTTGCTTTGAACACAAATCTACTGTCATTAGCACACTAGAAAGCTATCCAGGTTGCCTTTGTCCTGTAATATCCTGGCTCTAGCCTCTCTCTTGTGTGCTTCCGAGACACAGATTTCTGTTTCCACTGCCAGTCATCTGGTATTCTTGACAAACAATGTCACGGAGAGGAGAGCGTATGAAAGGCGTAGAAGGAAAGGATCTCACTTTACCCTGCGATGCAGGCAGCCTGCTCAGCATCCTGCACATATCACCAGAGCAGAATACGAGACACAAGAGGTGATGGTGCGCATGGCATGATCTGGTCCCTGATCTCAAGGAAGCAACATTCTAATGGAGAAGAACAGACAGCAAGGAAGTAAGTGAACAGAAGAAAGAGGCACTAGCATGAGATCATAAGTGTGGGAAGAAAATTGAAACAGGGGACTTCCCTGGCAGTCCAGTGGTTAAGACTCCGCCTTCAGTGCAGGGGGTGCAGGCTCACCTCTGGTCAGGGAGCCAAGAAAACCCAAACAGGAGACTTCCCAGGTGGCTTGGTGGTAAAGAACTCACCTGGCAATGCGGGAGCCACAGGAGACTCAGGTTCAGTCCCTGGGTCAGGAAGATCCCCTGGAGGAGGAAATGGCAACCCACTCCAGTATTCTTGCCAGGGAAATCCCATGGATAGAGGAGCCGAGCAGTCTATAGTCCACAGGGTTGCAAGGAGTCAGACACGACTGTGTGGCTGAGCATGCACAAAGCAGAAGCGATATTGTAACAAATTCAATAAAGACTTTTAAACGCTCCACATTTAAAAAAAAAAAAAAACTTAGAAAAGAAAACAAAATAAGGTGAAAAAAAATCTTAGAAAAGGTGATTTTTTTTTTTTTTTTTTTTACTGACTCGGGGGTTGGCTGTTACTTTACATAGAGCAGTAGGTGAGATTTTTCTAAGGTCATGTCATTTGAACTGCGACCTAAATGATGAGAATGAATATGTCCAAAGACCCTGGGGGAGTCATGAGCCTGGTGCCTTCAAGGAGCAGAAAGAGGGTCAGGTGCCTGTGAAAATGAGGAGGATGATGCTGAGAGGAAACTGGAGCAGTAAATCAAACCGGGATCACGTGGGGTCTTAAAGACCAGGTTAAAAAGTGTGAATTTCTCCGTGCACGTAGAGGGTGGTCATCACAAGTCAGTGAGGAGAGCTGGCCTTGGTGGTCTCCCGTGTCTCTCCAGCCCTACTGTGCACGAGCTGGGTAAGCACAGGCTCACAGCTAGTCAGTGCAAACAAATTATTGTCCTAGGTGAAATTTGCTAGACGTAGACCCCGAGACAAGGACTCATGTCAAGGGACTTAGTAAGGAAGTAGGCATGAAGAAGCCAGTAGGGAAGAGTGGGGGAGGAGTGCAGAGTTTCAAGGATGGGCACTTCAGCCTGATCCTTGGAGGCGACTCTGAGGGAAGACTGTCACAACACTTCACAGCAAGTCACCATGAGAAACCTGGCCTTTCATCGTCTCATATCCGGCGGATATTGGTTAAAGACCATTCCAGGAAAAGCAGGCTCCATTGTCCTGAGTGTGGATCCCCAAGAAAGAGTTGCAGGTGATAAACAGCTCGAGCAAAAGCTTACAGCATAAACATTCACACACACACACACACACACACACACACACAGCAAAATCAGATCCTCGAAGACAAGAAGAGTTCCTATATCATCCACAACACAGACTAACTAAAATACTTAGTTTCAAAATAAGTTTCCCCCACTTACTACCTCTATGATCTCAGTCTTCTGCTCTGCAGCAGGGGTCTCCAAACTCCAGGATCTAATGCCTGATGATCTGAGGTGGAGCTGATGTAATAAAATAGAAATAAGTGCACAGTAAAAGTAATGTGCATGAATCATCTCGAAATCATCCCCCACTCCTGATCCATGGAAAAATTGTCTTCCATGAAACTGGTCCCTAGTGCCAAAAAAGTTGGGGACCTCTGCTCTTTAGAAGGTATGTAATCATAGCCCCCACCTTATGGGGTTAATCTCAAAGACTTAAAATAATGCATTTAAATTCTAGCACAATGCCTAGCATATAGTAAACACAACAAAAATTTTTTTCACCTAGTCAGGCATTCCAAAATTTCCAGAGCAATATAATGGAATATTTTCCCATTCATTGCCTTCTCCACACTCATATGAGATCATAAAAACTCCACCAGTTTCCATAAGCGTAATAGCTTTATAATAAGGCAAGTTGGCAAGCTAAAGGATTATCCTCAGAACTTTCAAAGAGAAATATGACTTCATTCCCACCTAATTATACATCAAGGCATCCTTAAGAATCTCTCTTACCCCTAGGGGGGGACTAGGAATATTCTTAATGATAACCAAGGACTGACATTAGCTATCAGAAATAGATTCAGAAGTCATAGATGCAAAAGACTTCAATCAGACTCTTTATAGTCAGGTCCATTATGAGTGATAATAGACTCATGTCTGCTTCATGGATTCTTGGATGTATTTCACTGCTTCTACAATTGCACTTCAAATGCTATCCTGCTTCCTAATAATAAAGGCACATGTTCACCTCAGTAGAATTTTTGTAACTTGATTAAAGGACCCAATGTCAAAGAATCTCTATTTAGCACTCAATGGGACCTTGAACCTTTAATCATATTCTCATGTCTTTCATCAGCCCACTTCCCAGCACCTACATTTTGAGCTGTTTCCAGGTCTGCCTGTGTCTTTCTATCCTTTACAACAAGCCCACAACAAGGAAAGGATGATCTAAGATACAGAAATTCAAAACCCCAGGGTCCTGTATAGGACCCATATCAGTGGCAAGATATCACTCAGCTCAGAGTCTGGTTGGAAAGGTGAGTAATACATACCATTCTTTAAAGTCAACACAGTCTATTTATATGGAAATTAAGGGGACTCGATTGATAAAGATTGTTTGTGAAGAGTAGTTGTCTTAAACGTCTAAGTAAGATGGATAATCCTCTATGGTTTTCTCCCTTTCCAGCCAGACTCCACTGAAATTCCAGCAAATTAATTAAAATATATATATGTGTGTGTTAACCCAAGAGGACAAGTAGATGGGCAGAGGAGCTAGCAAAGGAATGAAGTTAGAGGCAGGACTGGAAACAGAGCAGTTAACCCACATTCTGAACTACGAGAACCTCTTCTCTCTTCTTCTACCTGTCCCAAAATAACAGCAGCCAGGCAATTTACTGTCCTTTCATCTAACTCCATTTGCAAGCTGGATGCTCCTTCATAGAGAAACTAAACAC
Source organism: Cephalophus harveyi (assembly GCA_006410635.1). Taxonomy (NCBI): domain Eukaryota; kingdom Metazoa; phylum Chordata; class Mammalia; order Artiodactyla; family Bovidae; genus Cephalophus; species Cephalophus harveyi. Next base: position 30,124 of record SJYT01008171.1, read on the forward strand.
AAATATAAGATCTTTTGAGACAGGTAAAGTCCCCCCATCATTACCTCATCATCTTCAGATGAAGCCCACTGGTGAAAAGGTTCCCTTCCCACAACACACACATTCCAGTCTGCTTTCTATATTTTCCAATTATACGTGGAAAGCCAAAGATGACCAGTTACAAGAGCAGATTTCTGGCATGAAAGACATCAAAACAATCCGAAGAGGAGGATCTGAGGGAAACAGAGACAGTGAATGAAGTTTGAAAAACCTATAGTGTGTATTTTTAGAATGCTAAGAAAAGATACTTGTATTTGTGAAACAAGACTAAGAAGCTAGTGAAAAGTACCAGTCGAAGTACAACGAGGAGCAGCCTGCCTCTCTTGTGTCTCCTGCATTGGCAGGCAAGTTCTTTACCACTGCACCACCTGGGAAGGCCTATGTAAAATTTAACTGAAAATAAATTTTTGATGGAAAGGCTAGAAGATAAATTTGAGGAACTTGGAAGAATGGAACTTACCAAGAAAGTAGAATAATTTTCTGAAGATAGAAATGGAAGGGGAAATGAAACAAAATTAGATAATCAATCCAGGAACTTCAGTGTCTAATTAATATGAATTCAAGAAATAATAGAGGAAGGGCATGGGTAAAATTTTTAAAGTCGCAAAGAAGATAGTCTGTGGCTAAAGTCATGCGTCTCTAGTTCCATAAGTGACAAATACAAATAATTATTAGTGTCTTAGCCAAAGGCACGCCCTCATGAAAAATCAGAGCACTTGGGATAAATGAAGACTAAACGCTTTTACAGTGAGAAAATATGTCTCACACAAATATTGAAAGCAAGCATGACAACCACCTGCTGCTGCTGCTGCTGCTAAGTCGCTTCAGTCGTGTTTGACTCTGTGATCCCATAGACAGCAGCCCACCAGGCTCCCCTGTCCCTGGATTCTCCAAGCAAGAACACTGGAGTGGGTTGCCATTGCCTTCTCCAGTGCGTGAAAGTGAAAAGTGAAAGTGAAGTCTCTCAGTTGTGCCCGACTCTTAGCGACCCCATGGACTACAGCCTACCAGGCTCCTCTGTCCAGGGGATTTTCCAGGCAAGAGTACTGGAGTGGGATGCCATTGCCTTCTCCCAACAACCACCTGGGTGCCTCCAAATTTCTGAGAGTTGTTATTCTGTTTTGTGTGTGTGTGTGTGGCTGTGCAGTTCTTCATTGTGACAGGAAGCTTCTTTGTTGCTGCATGCAGGCTTTCTCCAGCTGTGGTCTCTGGGCTTCCCTGGTTGTGGGGCATGGGCTTCCGCGTGACCAGGCTCAGCAGCTGCAGCTCTCAGGCTTCTCAGTTGTGGCACACAGGCTCTCTACTTGTAGTGCGTGGGTTTAGTTGCTCCAAGGCATGAGGGATCTTAGTTCCCCAATCATGGATCGAAACCATGTCCCCTGCATTTGGAAGGTAGATTCTTAATCACTGGATGCCAGGCAAGTCCTTGAGGGTCATTATTAATCTAAAATTCCATACAAAGTCTGACCACTTAACAAGTACAAGGAGAAAATACATTTTCAAGCATAAAATGCTCAAATAAGCAAATCTCTAATGCACCTTTTTGATGGGAAACTATTTTTAAAAATATATGCTTCAGTAAAAGAAAGAAGAAGATATGAGTTTTAGTACACATCCTTTCTTCTTCAACCAAAGCAGTGAAGATAGTGAAGGAAAGTCACAAGCAGATTGTGAAGGGAAGACTCGTGTTGATAGCAGAGTGGAGGCCCTGGATCAACCATTTCAAATGGAATAGGAAGATACTGGGTTAGCCAAAAAGTTTGTTTGAGTTTTTCCTCAACATCTTACAGAAAATCTGAATGAACTTTTTGACCAACCCAATAGATGGTTGTAGGGAGAGCTTCTGAGTAGGGTGGAAAAAAAGAACCAGAGTATTTGATGTGTTTTGCTGTTGTTCATTCACTAAGTTGTGCCCAACTCTTTGTGACCCCATGAACTGCAGCACACCAGGCTTCCCGTCCTTCACAATCTCCTGGAGCTTGCTCAAACTCATGTCCATTGAGTCAGTGATACCATCCAACCATCTCATCCTCTGTCATCCCCTTCTCCTTCTGCCTTCAATCTTTGCCAGCATCAGAGTCTTTTGATCATTTGGAAAATATATGTGTATATATATATTGCTACCTTTTACAGATCAATGAGAGCATTTGGGGAAAAAATAGAAGTCTGTAGAAAACTAATCAAAAGTGAAAACAGGCAACTGTGGATGTAAGAGGTGGGGCAGGAGGCGAACAAAATTGGTGAAAGGGGTCAGAAGGTTCACACTTGGAGTTATAAAATAGATAATCATGGAGATGTAATATACAGCATGGTGACCACGGTGTATAGTACTATATGGCGTAAACAATGCGTCAGATCTTGTGTCTGCATGCAGGCTTCTCTAGTTGTGGCCCACACACTCCAGAGGGGGAGGGCTCAGTAGCCTAGTTGTTCCATGACATGTAGGGTCTCAGTTCTCCAACCAGGGAGCGAACTCACGTACCCTGCACTAAAAGGCAAATTCTTGACCATTGGACCACCACGGAAGTCTCTGGATGACATATTTAAAAGTTAGTTGCTAAGAGAGTAAATGTTAAGGGTTCTCATCATAAGAAAAAAAAATATTTTGTAACATATATGAGGACATACGTTAATTAGACTTACAGTGATCACTTCACAGTGTATACAAACATCGAACCACTGTGTTGTATATCCAAAACTAATGAAATGTTCTGTGTCAATTAGACCTCAGTTTAAAAGACCAAAAAATTTAAAAAGCCAAGGAAGGGACTTCCCCGGTGGTCCAGTGGTTAAGAATCCGCCTACCAGTGTAGGAGATGAGGGTTCAGCCCCAGGCTGGGGGAGACGCCACGTGCCTTGGAGCAGCTAGGCCTGTGCGCCACAGTTACTGAGCCCACCCGCTGGAGCCTGCGCTCTGCAACAAGAGAAGCCACTGCTCACCACAATTAGAGAAAGCCTGTGTGAAGTAACAGAGACCAGGGCAGCCAAAAATAAATCAATAGTGGGCTTTTTTTTCCCCAAAATGCAGAGGCAAATATTAAACAAAAATTGTATGAAAATGCAACCACAATATATTACATTTCTCAGCAGTGAATGACTTTTATAAACTGAAATGATGTAAACAATCCTTATTTTAACTAAAAATTGGGAAAGATTGGGTAGATGGCAGAGAGAAGTGGAAAGAGAATTGCAGAGAGTAGTATAAGACAGAGAAATTCTCATCTATCTAGCAGGAAATAAAAAATAATCTGAAGAGATTATTTAACATAAGAATATTATTTAACATGTGGAATTCAGTTCAGTTCAGTTCAGTTCAGTCGCTCAGTCGTGTCCGACTCTTTGCGACCCCATGAATCGCAGCACATCAGGCCTCCCTGTCCATCACCATCTCTCGGAGTTCACTCAGACTCACGTCCATCAAGTCCGTGATGCCATCCAGCGATCTCATCCTTGGTCGTCCCCTTCTCCTCCTGCCCCCAATCCCTCCCAGCATCAGAGTCTTTTCCAATGAGTCAACTCTTCGCATGAGGTGGCCAAAGTACTGGTGTTTCAGCTTTAGCATCATTCCCTCCAAAGAAATCCCAGGGTTGATCTCCTTCAGAATGGACTGGTTGGATCTCCTTGCAGTCCAAGGGACTCTCAAGAGTCTTCTCCAACACCACAGTTCAAAAGCATCAATTCTTCGGTGCTCAGCCTTCTTCACGGTCCAACTCTCACATCCATACATGACCACAGGAAAAACCATAGTCTTGACTAGACGGACCTTAGTCGGCAAAGTAATGTCTCTGCTTTTGAAAATGCTATCTAGGTTGGACATAACTTTTCTTCCAAGGAGTAAGCGTCTTCTAATTTCATGGCTGCAGTCACCATCTGTGGAATTACTGATCAGAAATAATTTTAAAAAGGATTGAAAGTGGTTATTACTGGGGATTGGAGGTACAGAATGAAAAAGTTTTGAACAGAGGGTCACTTATTTTTCTAATAAGTATTTTGACACTACTTTAATTTTTTACATATGAAACTTCCATATAAATAATTTTTTAACTATGAGGAAGGATCATTTGCAAACCAAGTCCAACAGTATAAAAAAAGAATAGTACACACTCACACTCAAGTTGGATTTTATTCCATGGACCCAAGGATGCTTCCATATCTGCAAATAAATCAAAGTGATACACCATATTAACAAAAGTTGGCTAAAAATCAAATGATCATCTCAAAAAATGCAGAGAGGGCATTTGACAAAATTCAGTATCAATTAATGATAGAAAATCTCATCAAACTTGGTAAAGAGATAACATGTCTCAACATAATAGAGACCATTTATGACAGTCCCATAGCTAACATCACACACTCAGTGACGAAAAGCAAAATAAGGGTGTGGGATTAAGAGATACAAACTACTATGTATAAAATAGAGAAATGAGGTTATATTGTACAGCGCAGGAAATTATAGCTGTTATCTTGTAACAACTTTTAATGGAGTATATAATCTGTTGAAATACTGAATCACTACACTGTACAGCTGAAATTAATATTATAATGCAATTTCACTTCAATAAAAGTAAAATAGGGAACAGATTAAAATAAATAAATAAACCAATAAGGAAAAAATAAAGAAAAAAGGTCAAAGGCTTCTGTGATCCAATCTCTAGCGAAAAAATGCCCACAGGTAGAAAATTGTTCTTGTTGAAATGGTGCCCAGATCAAAAGTCTCTAAGGAAACCATAACCTACTCAGACTTTGAAAGACTTAGCCAGTTTGGAACTAAAAATAAAAAACTTACTTAGCTCCCTAGAAAACAGATTCAAGTCAAGTAAATAAAATATCAAGTTCACTTTATATTGAAGTCCAAAAATACATGTTGGTCTTTCAGTGTTAATTCTCTAATCATTTTAATGTGTATGTATACACACACATGCACACACATATACACGTATCATCCTTTATTCAAACCTCCATTAGATGTGGATTCTTACTTTTCATTCTTCACTTTTAATTATTTTGATTAAATGGTTAACACTGCAATCAAGTTACTAGAGTTTCTTTCTTATAAGTTAGAGTTTTCAGATAAAATACAAGATGATCAGTTAAACTGGAATTTCAGATAAAGCACAAATTTTTTTAGAATAATGTTTTTCAAATACTGCATGAGACATACTTACCCTAAAATTATTCATTGTTTATCTGAAATTCAAATTTAAATGGGCATCCTAATTTTTATTTGCTAAATACGACAACCCTATTTTAAGGATTTCCGCTGTTGAACTCATCTCATGTCTGTCTCTGAGTTGGTCTAAGTTGCAGCTGCTGTTTTCAGTCCATCTAAAGCCATCATTCTCTGTGCCTCGTCGTTCCAGGACCTCCCAAGCCCTTGTTCAGCCTAAAGTGGTGCAGTCTCTGCCTTGCTGGCCTCAGTTAGTGGCATTTCCCTTTGCTCTCTGCCCCTTGACACCTGCCATACACCACTAACAGAGTCTGTGTCTTTGTAAAAGATTTAGTGACACTGAACACCAACTCTTGCTGACAAAGGTCCTTATAGTCAAAGCTATGGTCCCCAGTAGTCATGTACAGATGTGAGAGTTGGACCATAAAGAAGGCTGAGTGCCAGAAAAATTTGATGCTTTCAAATTGTGGTGGTGGAGAAGATTCTAGAGGGTCCCTTGGACAGCAAGGAGATCAAGCCAGTAAATCCTAAAGGAAATCAGCCCAGAATATTCGTTGGGAGGACTGATGCTGAAGCTCTAATAGTTTGGCCACCTGATGTGAAGAGCCAACTCATTGGAAAAGACACTGATGCTGTGAAAGACTGAAGGCAGGAGGAGAAGGGGATGACAGAGGATGAGATGGCTGGATGCATCGCCGACTCAATGGGCATGAGTTTGACCAAGCTCCAGGAGATAGTGAAGGACAGGGAAGCCTGGCGTGCTGCAGTCCATGGGGTCGCAAAGAGTCAAACACGAATTAGCGACTGAAGCACAACAGCAACACAGAATACTAAATATGACTTAGAGAAAATAGAAGTAGAAAAAAAGGTGGAAGAGATGTCACTTGGGACCTTCTCAGGGAAAACTCTAGTTCCCAGACGGCTTCCTTCTCATGTGGTCCACGACCATCACATCCTCCTCTGGTGATGAAACCACGTCCCTTAGTCCTTCAGAATATGACTTCCTTCCCCCTTTTAGCAGAGCCCACTTACTACCCAGAGGCGTGACCTCCCCCTCCCCTTACCAGGGGAATTTATAGGGATTAAGAATCCCCCAGGAGTGGTAGAAATGTTTGACTCCTTGACTACAGTGGTGATTGTGTGAGTACACACGTTTGTCAAGGTTCATGAATTCTACACATTGAATGCGTGCGTTTAATGATATATTAATGACACCTCAATGAAATGGATTTTTGAAAAGTATCCCCTGGCAGTACTTTTACAAAAGCATGAATTAATCATTCTTTAATCTAAAAGAACACTACAGGGATTTCACTATAGGATGTTGCATCTTGAGTTTGCATGTCTCCAGGTTCTGGAACTGGGGTGAAGATGTGCCTCCTTTGGGAGACCTCCCTGCTGGTCCAGTGGCTAAGACTCTGCGCTCCCAATGCAGGGTCTCGGGTTGGATCCCTAGTCAGGAAACTAGACCCCACGTGCCTCAACTAAGACCTGGTGTGACCAAATAAATAAATAATTTATAATAAGATTTATTATAATAACTAAATGAATCTTAAAAAAACTGTGCCTCCTTTAGTTTCTTGTGGTGGCCTCGTCTCTTGTGGGTACCTCTAAATAGCACACACGCAGACACCTTAGAGGTGGTGCAATATAGTTCATCTAAATATCTTACAGGAAATTCCCTGGCACTCCAATGGTTAAGACTTGGCACTGTCACTGCGGTGGCCCCGGGTTCAATTCCTGGTCGGAGAACTAAGATCCCACAAACCACACAGCCTAGCCAAAAGAAACAAAAGAAAGAGGGGGGAGGATTGTTTACTAATGAACTCTTTATGTGACCTGGAGACGCAAGCAAGATGGTGCTTGGTGGAGCAATTCATCAAGACAAAAGCATTCCATCTCTACACAAATGCTCGCGTGTGAAGCAGTATTAAAAATGGAATCGTTAAACAGGGATATCCTCTGAACTAGTACATGTAGGGTAGTGGGGTGGGGTTGGGGACATGTTTAGTGTTGTTTTACAGGAATTGTCTTGGCTTCCAGGATTTTTCTACTCAACAAAGGGAAAATTCCATTTTCAGCTCAAACTCTAATCAGGAAATTATTCTTCGAAAAAAAAAAAAAAAAAAAAATGTGTGTGGGGGTCGAGGAGAACAGTTGAAAAACTCTTCACTACTCCACAGCCCAGAAAATACAAACAAGACAGAGAGACCGGAAGAGTCTCAGCTCCAACGAGATAATAGCCATTTCTGGGTAAAAAATAATTTAGGACCAGGATAATACAGGAGGAAACAAATCTCTTTTAAGTCAAGTCAAGAGTGGGTACTTAAGTGAAACCTCTGAAAGCACGTAAACAAACTTGGACAACTTTCCATAAACTTTAATAAATAAGTATGGGACTTCCCTGGCAGTCCAGTGGTCTAATCCGCCTTCCAGCGCAGGGGTGTAGGTTCAGTCCTTGGTTGGGAAGATAAGATCCCGCATGCCACAGGGCAACTAAGCCTGTGTGCTGCCACAAAGACCCAGTGCAGCCAAAAAGATTTTTTTAATAAAATAAAAATAAATGCTTTGATACCAAAGAGAGAAGAAAGAAAGAAGAAATAATCCAATACCAAACCAAGACAGAGCCATGAGTCCCCAGTGAGCAGTGTCAAACCAAAAGAGGATTATGACCAGACATAGCATAATAAGAATAATGTTGACAGCTACCTTGAACAGCCCCTTTGCACTCAGGACTATTTCCAAGTGTTTTTATGCATTTGGTCCTCACAACAGCCTTGTGAGCTAGGACTATTATTCATCCCACTGTGCACTTGATGAAACTGAAGCATGCAGACCTCAAGCTATTTGCACAAAATCACACTGCAGTTGAGTAACAGGGTCCAGATGCGAATCCATTGTCATTTGTTTGCAAATCCTTAAGCCTTGAGCACTGTGCTGTTGTCCCATGCTGCTCAAAGTGTGTTCCGTGGACCAGCAGTAGCATGAGCAACCCTCTGGAGCTTGTTAAAATGCAGAATCTCAGGTGGCACCCCCAGACCTGCTTAATCTGAATATGCATTTGGTGGTGCTAGTGGTAAAGAACCCGCCTGTCAGTGCAAGAGACATAAGTGACTCGGGTTCGACCACTGGGTCAGGAAGATCCTCTGGAGGAAGGCATGGCTACCCACTCCAGTATTCTTGCCTGGAGAATCCTGTGACAGAGGGGCCTAGCGGGTTACAATCCATAGGGTTAAACAGAGACACTACTGAAGCAACTTAGCACACATGCGCACACAGGTGATGCTATGAGTATAAAAATTTGAAAAGCATTACTCTAGTCCCTTTCAGAAGACAGATCAGTCCTACCTGGTTCGGATTGATCACAGATTCCTTCTTGAGAATGTACTGAAATGGATTTCAAAAGCTGTTGCTTAGAATTCATCATTATTTTAAATAAATTATGCTGTTTTTTTGTAGTAAGTGTTACAGGAAGGTCCACCCCATCCAGGACCTGAGGGTGGGCTTTTTTTAGCACTCAAAAGGGAATTGTCCAAGGAGTCAGTGGTGCTGACAAAGCAAGAGACTTTATCAGGAAAGGGCACCTGAGTGGAAAGCAGAAGGATAAGGGAACTCAGGAGAACTGCTCTGCCGCATGACTCACAGTCTGGGGTTTTATGGTGATGGGGTTCGTTTCCTGGTTGTCTTGGCCAATCACTCTGACTCAAGGTCCTTCCTGGTGGCGCACACATCGCTCAGCCAAGATGACATCCAGTGAGGGGGATTCTGGGAGGTGGTAGGATGTGTGGCATCTCCTTTTGACCTTTTCTGAATTCTTCCAGTTGATGAGGGTTTGTTAGTTTCCTGTTCCTTAATAGGACCTTCTGTTATAAAATAGCTCAGGCACATGGTTACAATCATGCCTGGCCAGGGTGGGTGGTTTTAGTCACCCTCTAACATAAGTAAAACAACACATAACTTGCTAGGTTCTTTCAAGTTGCAGAGACTAGGCACACCCAAGTTAATTTACAGCCACACTCTTAAAACTTTTCCACCAAACACCCCAATAGGTGAGCGCACACCTCCAGAGATTCTGGGAACCATACCCTTTTTACTTTCTTCCCTATCTTCCTTTTACTTTTTGGTAAACAACTTTACTGAGTTATAATAAGATTGATTTGTTAAATTCAGTGATTTTTAATAAATTCATGGAGTTTTACAGCTATCACCATAATCTAGTTTTAGAACATCCCTGTTACCTCCGTAAGACCCTTCATGTCTGTTTACAGTTAATCCCCATTTCCATCACCAACCCCTGTCTCTCTAGATTTGCTGACTATAGACATTTTATGTCACTGGAATCATGGAATATGTGGCCTTTTTCACTGAGTATAATCTTTTTGAGAGGTATCCACACTCTTCCCGACCCAGGGATCAAACCCAGTCTGCCGCATTGCAGGCAGGTTCTTTACCATTTGGGCCAGCAGGGAAGCCCCACTGTAGCCTGTAGCCTTGATTCCTTGACTGCTGCATTGTCCATTGCATGGAGTTGAGGCAGGCTTTAGGTGGGCTCCAGGCTAGACATTTACAGCTGGCCTCCTGTTTACATTTCATGGGGCAGGAAACAAGTGGCCTTCAGGCCAGACACTTAGAACTAGCCTCCTGCTTGCATTTCCTGAGACAAGAGATAGGTGGGCTTCAGGTTAAGCATTTACAATCAGCCTCCTGTTAGCTCTCTGAAATGGAACAGAAACAGTGTACACAGCCAGGCTTTGTCTCTTGAAGTGAACACTTTAAGATAATAGTCATGGCAGAAACAGAGAGAGGCTAAAGCCTGTTTGAGTAAAAGATCAAGAGGTCATATATTTCCCATCCTTGGAGCAAGGGAGACATTGCCCATGTGCAGAAAGGCTCCTTCGGGGTCAAAAGGAGAGGACACCACCCCAGGATATGTGATGCCAAGGCTCCCCCATAGGCCTCTGGGTGGAATCCATCTTGGAAAAAATTGTGCACACATGTTGGGGAGGGTCCTAGGGCAAGTCAGGTGTGGAAAAAGAAACCAGATAATTGGGCAAAGGTCAACAAAAGCCAAGAAGAACTGCCCTATATAAATGATTTAACCACCTCTCCAGCAGTTCTCCTCATTAGAGAGACAACCCACACCCTTCCTCTCTGAGTGTACATCTCTGCCTCGCTCCCACCTTAACTAAACAAACTGATCCTTTGTGTGCTCTCCGACTTGTGCTGTCTCCAGTAATAAACCTCACAAAGACACAACTCTCAAGACTCTCGCAGAATTTGCCCGCGCGTCTTCCCATGTGTACTCTGCTTCTCGAATAACTGTTTTACTTTTTCCTTTACCTTCTGCTGCCTCTTCAGAGTTCATTCTGGTCAAGGCAGGCAAGGACTGGAGATTCAGGCCCTAGCCATTAGCCTCTGTGGTCTAGCAGTTAGGACTCCTGGGCAGAGAACTAAAGTCTTGCTTTCAGCTACTGTTCGCTGCAGCTGCTGCTTACTGCAAGCTACTGCTCACCACTGCATGTGTCCAAAAGCAGACCCATAGCCCCTTGTATTGTTTAGCAAGTTTGAAAAAAAAATATTTGATGCCTCAATATGTATGTGGATTCATGTCAATGTATGGCAAAACCAATACGGTATTGTAAAGTAAAATAAAGTAAAAATAAAATTAAATAAATAAATAAAAATTAAAAAAATATATAAAGTTCTCAAATTAAAATTCAAAAAATAAAATAATAAAATAAAATATAATTCATTCCAGTGTTACACATGTCTATGTTGGCCTTAATAGAAAAATGTTTTAAATAATGTATTCATTTCCTCCAAATTATTTAAAAAGTTGATCTTTGCTCTAGTTTATCTTAGACTCCTTCAGGGTGAAACATAACCTCAGGAGATGGAAGTTAGTAACGGGGAAGTACATGAGGAAGAGAGAAAGGTGTGGTCATTAAAGTCTTCAATCATCTAAGTCTTGAGTCACTGAAAACTAATACTTCCATAATTTGTTCCAAGTCCCAAGATAAAGATGCCCACCAGGTGCTGGCATAAAGAGACAGCAGGATGATACAGACATGATGGTGATATCACCATCATGACAACTGCAGTCAAGATTTTAAGACTGACTATGAAAAACAGTGTGGAAGCTCCTCAAAAAACTAAAATAGAGTTGCCATATGATCTAGCAATTCCACTCCTGGGCATATACTCAGAGAAAGCTATAATTCAAAAAGATGCATGTACCTCAGTGTTCGCTGCAGCACTGTTTACAATAGCCACAGCATGGAAGCAACTGAGTGCCCATTGACAGATGAATGGAGAAAGATGTGGTACATATACACACTGGAATACTACTCGGCCATAAAAAAGAATGACATGATGCCATCTGCAGCAATATGGATGGACCTAGAGATTATCATATAATGAGGTAAGTCAGACAATAACAAATGCCATATGATATCACTTATATGTGGAATCTAAAATATGACACAAATGAACCTATCTATGAAAAACAAACAGACTCACAAAGAGAACAGACTTGTGATTGCCAAGAGAGGAGGAGGGAATGGGGGAGAAAAGGACTGGGGAGTTCAGGAGTAGCAGATGCCAACTATTATACGTAGAATAGATAAACAGCAATGTCCTACTGCATAGCACATGATAAAGCAACATGGGAAAGAATATGAAAAAGAATGTGTATGTGTGTATGTGTGTGTAACTGAATCACTTTGCTATACATCAGAAATTAATGCTAACTATAAATCAACTATATTTTGATTTAGAAAAATGTGTGGAAGGTTTTAAGGACTAGAACATGAAAAAAATAATAACAGTTTAGTTCAGTTGCTCAGTCATGTCTGACTCTTTGCAACCCCATGGACTGCAGCACACCAGGGTTCCCTGTCCATCACCAACTCCCAGAGCTTGCTCAAACTCATGTCCATCAAGTCAGTGATGCCATCCAACCATCTCATCCTCTGTCGTCCCTTCTCCTCCTGCCTTCAATCTTTCCCAGCATCAGGGTCTCCTCCATGAGTCAGTTCTTCACATTAGGTAGCCAAGATATTGGAGCTTCAGTTTCAGCATCAGTCTTTCCAATGAATACTCAGAACTGATTTCCTTTAGGATTGACTGGCTTGATCTTCTTGCAGTCCAAGGGACTCTCAGCATCATTCCTTTAAAAAATATTGCTTATTGAAAAACTTTTTCTATCATGCCAAACAAGTAACTACCCCTCACCCTAATACCCCAAAAGCTTCCTCTTAAAGGAAAGCCATTTCTTGGATGTTCTAAAGTTATTTTTGCTGGGTTTGTCAAATCTTGGAACAGTCTTGTAGGACTGTTAATTAACTCACGGATGATCACCTCGTTGTTCCCTAGCTGAGGTTCTATTAAAAGCACCATCAAGTCACCCAGTGCAAAAAATCTTGGTTTCTTTCTTTTTTTTTTTAATATGTTGTCCATCTTAATGAAGTGTTTATTGTGTTTTGTTTTGTTTTGGCTGTGCCACATGGCATGCAAGATCTTAGTTCCCCAACCAGGGATCTAACTCACACCCCTGCAGTGGAAGCTTGGAGTCCTAACCACTGGACCACCAGGGAAGTCCCCAAAAGTCTTGGCTTCTAATATTTTTCCTATAAAATAAACCAGAGTTCCTTGGAGATATAGTTCATTCTAGGACTGGGGCAGGAAATATATAAGATGATCCTGGAGTATCTTGTGGTCTTGGAAAGTAAAAAAGTATTCCCCCAGAATCATAATAATGAAGATATATCAAAGGGACACAAGAGCTGAAAGAGCTGCCAAGGGCCAAAATTGGGACAGTTTGAGAAAGAGAATAAATAATGTAGGATTGAATTAAAATCCAAAGTGTTATCCATGAGACCATACTGATATAAAGTACTGAATAAATTTAAAAATGGAGCAGAAAAGACGATCTCCCATACAGAAAGTTCCAAATATTTTGTGTAGGGACTTCCACTGGTCATCCAGTAGCTAAGACTGTGCTCCCAAGGAAGGGACCCAGGTTCAATTCTTGGTCAGGGAACTAGATCCCACATGCTGCAACTAAGAGTTCACATGCCGCAACTAAAGATCCCAAGTGCCACAACTAAGACTCAGTGCAGCCAAGCAAATAAATAGATATTTTACAAAACTTTATAAAGCCACAGATATTTTGTGTAGATACTCCTCTTGAAGGAGCTAGAACTTAATTCCCCACTTACTGGGCTTGGACTGCATTCAGTGACTTCCTGCCAATAAGACAAGTGTATAAAGGGAGAACAAAGTTACTCCCCCAAGGAGAAGCCTGGCAGCACCGCAGTGGCCAGGGGACCAACAGGGACATCATCCATAATAAGTCATTTTCTAAATATGGACACTTTAACTCACATGGTCAGAAGAGCAGTTTACCTCTGTGGCCTTCTTCCCAAGAAAGCCATAACCCTAGTCTAGCCATGAGAAAAGCATCAGACAAACCCAAACTGAGGACAATACTACAAAATACAAAGTACACCCTACAAGCGCTGACCAGCACTCCTGCCAGCTGGGAAGCTCTGAATGCCTGGGGGCTGCTGCAGCCCAGGGAGCCGCCAGAGACATGACAGCCAAATGGAGTGGCATGGAGAAAGACCATGGGAAAAACTAATGGGACCCAAACAAAGCATGGAGTTTCGTGAATAGGAATGGACTGGTGTTGGTTCCTTAGCTGTGACATATGCCCCCCTGGTAATGGAAGGTCTTAATATTAGAGGAAACTGGCTGTGGAGTAAGGGAACTGTCTCTACAATCTTTATGACGTCTGTAAACCTATACTTACACAGTGGAAGTGAGAAATAGATTTAAGGGACTAGATTTGATAGATAGAGTGCCTGATGAACTATGGACAGAGGTTCATGACATTGTACAGGAGACAGGGATCAAGACCATCCCCATGGAAAAGAAATGCAAAAAAGCAAAATGGCTGTCTGGGGAGGCCTTACAAATAGCTGTGAAAAGAAGAGAAGCAAAAAGCAAAGGAGAAAAGGAAAGATATAAGCATCTGAATGCAGAGTTCCAAAGAATAGCAAGGAGAGAGAAGAAAGCCTTCCTTAGCGATCAGTGCAAAGAAACAGAGGAAAAAAACAGAATAGGAAAGACTAGAGATCTCTTCAAGAAAATTAGAGATACCAAGGGAACATTTCATGCAGAGATGGGCTCGATAAAGGACATAAATGGTATGGACCTAACAGAAGCAGAAGATATTAAGAAGAGGTGGCAAGAATACACAGAAGAACTGAACAAAAAAGATCTTCACTACCAAGACAATCACGATGGTGTGATCACTCACCTAGAGCCAGACATCCTGAAATGTGAAGTCAAGTGGGCCTTAGAAAGCATCACTACGAACAAAGCTAGTGGAGGTGATGGAATTCCAGTGGAGCTATTTCAAATCCTGAAAGATGGTGCTGTGAAAGTGCTGCAATGAAAGAGGAGAGTGAAAAAGTTGGCTTAAAGCTCAACATTCAGAAAACTTAGATCATAGCATCTGGTCCCATCACTTCATGGCAAATAGATGGGGAAACAGTGGAAACAGTGTCAGACTATTTTTAGGGCTCCAAGATGACTGCAGATGGTGATTGCAGCCATGAAATGAAAAGATGCTTACTCCTTGGAAGGAAAGTTATGACCAACCTAGATAGCATATTCAAAAGCAGAGACCAACAAAGGTCATTCTAGTCAAGGCTATGGTTTTTCCAGTGGTCATGTATGGATGTGAAAGTTGGACTGTGAAGAAAGCTGAGCACCGAAGAATTGATGCTTTTGAACTGTGGTGTTGGAGAAGACTCTTGGGGGTCCCTTGGACTGCCAGGAGATCCAACCAGTCCATTCTAAAGGAGATCAGTCCTGGGTGTTCTTTGGAAGGACTGATGATAAAGCTGAAACTCCAATATTTTGGCCACCTCATGCAAAGAGTTGACTCATTGGAAAAGACTGATGCTGGGAGAGATTGGAGGCAGGAGGAGAAGGGGACGACAGAGAATGAGATGGCTGGATGGCATCACCGACTCTGTGGACATGAGTTTGGGTGAACTGCGGGAGTTGGTGATGGACAGGGAGGCCTGGTATGCTGCGATTCATGGGGTCACAAAGAGTTGGACATGACTTTGCGACTGAACTGAACTGAAACCTATGCTATTCTAAAACAAAAGATTTAATTGAATATTTAAAAATTTTTTACTTTTTACTTTTTTTAAAATTGGAGTATAATTGCTTTACAATATTGTGTTAGTTTCTGCTGCTCAACATCATGATTCAGCTATATGTATCCATGTATCCCCTCCCTCTTGAGCCTTCTTTCACCTCCCCCTATCCCACCCCTCTAGGTTATGACAGAGCTGAGCTCCCTGTACTATACAGCAGCTTCCCACTAGCTATCTATTTTAAACACAAAACATTTATTAAAAAAAAAAAAGTAACAACCAGAGTTATTTCAGGAATCTATCTACAGAGAAATATGCAGCCAATTAGACTAACCAGTCAGCAACATCTAATAGGCAACTGATGGTTATCTGAAGAGAGACTCTTTGGTTCTTTTTATTTTGGGCCACACTAGACAAGTTGATCTTGGTTCTCTGACCAGGGATTGAATCTGAGCCCTCAACGGTGAGAGCACAGAGTCCTAACCACTGGACTGCCAAGGAACTCAACTCCCTCTTTCATTCTTTTAAGGAGTCATTCGTGACCAGGTCGATGTCCTCCACAGTCCAAGCCTTCGAGGTGCATGACAATTACTCATGAAGCTGTACAGCCACTGTCCCCAGCCCCGATTCAAATACACAGAGCCTGATAAGCTTTCCATTGTTGCTATCACCCAGGCCCCCAAACACAGTCTTTACTGGCTATTATTATAACAGTTTGAACATCCAACACAGATTCATTTTCCAGAAAGCTGATGTTTATGAGTGCAGCATCCTGGCTGGCCCTAGTGATTTGCTCAGCCTTTAAAATGAATAAATACATGTTATAAACCATACATGGAAAAGGTCCACCGGCCAATAATCCAGTCATTCCTAAGTGGTCAGGGCAGTCCTTGGGGTCAATCACTGAAAATAAACCGAAGCCAGTTTTTCAGTGGTAGCGATGAGGTGGGAATAGAGATTATGAATAACCTCCAATATCTCCCTAAGGCTTCAAAATCAGGACACTGGAACCAGAGGCTGGGCCAAGGATGGGAATTCAGTCTCTCTCTTGCATTTATTTTCCATCTTTTGTACATTCTTTCAGCAATTATTTATTGAGCCTCTACCATGACCTTGTGACCCCTAGCTGTTGCCTAACGCCAGGTGGCCTCTAGATGAACAGAAAAGAAGACAAGTGAGAGGAGCCAAGAATGCAATAAATCAAGCCCAGAACTGCCTGCATGCAAAAGTTCAAAGTGCTTCCCATCATCCAACAGTAGCTGGCTTATAGTAGTTGCTTAATAACTACTTGTTGAATGAGTAAGTGGACACATCAAGGCTTTCCCAGAATACCAGCGTGGGTACCTAGAGGAGATGCAAACGAAAGAACTTCTCTGAAGAATCTGCTTTCTATGTGTCAAAGGAGGAATCACTTATCCTTCCCTATTTTTCTTTATGACTAGTGACTTTCCCTCACACAAGCTCAGGCACTTTGTAAAACAAAAATAAAATAACCGTATCTAAGCAGACTGAGGGAACAGCCTTTCCTTCCTACCCAACGCACTTATCCTGGAGCCCCTGTGACATGAGGGGACAAGTTGAGTACAAAGAGCTGGTTCTCAAGCTAGACATCTAATTAAATTATTACAACGTTGTTCCTGTATTTCCCAGGTCTCTCTGATCTTAAAATTAGCCGAACAAGATCAAACCATCCTTAATATAGACTGAATAATCGTTTGTGAACAGATCTCTAAAAGCGGAGTAATCAACAGGATATCTTGGGAAAAGTGCTGAATTAAGAATTAACAGCTGCACTGGTTAGCTCTTCGTAGAGCTTTAGGTGGATTACTCCACTTCTGTATGACTCTGTTATGGTGGTGGTTTAGTCGTCAGTCATGTCCAACTCTTTGCAACCCCATGGACTGAGGTCCACCAAGTTCCTCTGTCCTTGGGATTTCCCAGGCAAGAATACTGGAGTGGGTTGCCATTTTCTTATCAGGGGATCTTCCCCGACCCAGGGATCAAACCTGGGTCTGCTGCATTGTCAGGCGGATTCTTTACCAACTGAGCCACTAGGGAAGCCCTGGTGACTGCTACCGTTCCTTAAAAAAGAGTATGGAGGACTTCCGTGGTGGCCCAGTGACTAAGGCTCCAGGCTCCTAATGCAGGCGGTTCAACCCCTGGTTAGGGAACTGGATCACACATAACACAACTAAGACCAGGTCAGCCAAATAAATAGATAAATATTTACATTTTAAAAACGATGAGGTGAAAAGTTAGAATACCTTATCTTTAAGGTCCCTAGAGTTTAAAACATTATAACTCCAAGTGCATTGCTCAAATAACAATAATAGTATAATAATAGTTACTCCTTGGTTGTATTTACTGTGTCTCAGGCACTATTCTGTGTGTTTTTCAAGTATTGTTTCATGTAACCCCCAAGAACTGTATTGGGTAGCTGTCAATATTTCCATTCTCAATGAGGAAACTGAAACACAGGGGGTTAAGGTCCCAGGCAGTCTTCATGGTACAGAATACCAAGGGCACAGGTCTGATGTGTATGCAGTTCTGTTAACACAGTATCTGGAAAATTAATGACTGCCTGTAGTCAAAGCTATGGTTTTCCCAGTAGTCATGTATGGATGTGAGAGTTGGACCATAAAGAAGGCGAAGTACCGAAGAACTGATGCTTTCTAAGGTGACTGCAGCCGTGAAATTAAAAGACGCTTACTCCTTGGAAGAAAAGTTATGACCGACCTAGGTAGCATATTGAAAAGCAGAGACATTACTTTGCCAACAAAGGTCCGTCGAGTCAAGGCTATGGTTTTTCCTGTGGTCATGTATGGATGTGAGAGTTGGACTGTGAAGAAAGCTGAGCACCAAAGAATTGATGCTTTTGAACTGTGGTGTTGGAGAAGACTCTTGAGAGCCACTTGGACTGCAAGGAGATCCAACCAGTCCATTCTGAAGGAGATCAGCTCTGGGATTTCTTTGGAAGGAATGATGCTAAAGCTGAAACTCCAGTACTTTGGCCACCTCATGCAAAGAGTTGACTCATTGGAAAACTCTGATGCTGGGAGGGATTGGGGGCAGGAGGAGAAGGGGACCACAGAGGATGAGATGGCTGGATGGCATCACTGACTCGATGGATGTGAGTCTGAGTGAACTCCAGGAGTTGGTGATGGACAGGGAGGCCTGGCGTGCTGCGGTTCATGGGGTCACAAAGAGTCGGACACGACTGAGCGACTGAACTGAACTGAACTGAACTGTGGTGCTGGAGAAGACTCTTTAGAGTCCCTTGGACAACAAGGAGTTCAAACCAGTCCATCCTGAAGGAAATCAACTCTAAATATTCACTAGAAGGACTGATGCTGAAGCTTCAATACTTTGGCCTCCTAATGCAGAGATGGCTCATTGGAAAAGACCCTGATGCTGAGAAAGATTGAGGGCAGGAGTAGAAGGGGATGACAGAGGATAAAATAGCTAGATGGGATCACTGACTCAATGGACATGAGTTTGAGCAAAATCCATGAGATAGGGAAGGACAGGGAAGCCTGGCGTGCTGCAGTTCATGGATTCACACAACTTAGCGACTGAACAGCAACAATACACGAACTCAAGCAACTCAGCTTCAGAGTCTGCACACTTAGTGTCCACCCACACCAGCGGTTCTCAAAAGACAGCCACCAGCCCAGAAACATCAGCGTCCTCTGTGAATCTGGCAGAAGCACTAATTCTTGACTCCAGTCCAGGCCACAGAATCAGAAGCTCTGGGGCTGGCACCAAGCGCTCTCTCTGAACAAGTCTTCTGGGTGATTCTGATGCAAGTCAGCATATGAGAATCACTGCTCCAGCACTCTGAGGTGCCATGATGGTGGAAGTCAGGGAGCAGGAAGTCTGAGGCTGGGGCATCATCTAAGTCATCTCCTCTAGATGAACTGAGGGTTTCTTAAACCTTAACAAGAAAATTTGCACAAGTGGTCAACTTTGCAGGCTAGTTACTTTTGTTGTTGCTGTTGTGCTCAGTCATGTCTGACGCTTTGAGACCCCATGGACTGTAGCCTGCCAGGCTCTTCTGTCCATGGGATTCTCCAAGTGAGAATACTGGAGTGGGTTGCAATTTCCTCCTCCAGGGGATCTTTCTGACTCAGGGATTGAACCCATATCTCTTGCATCTCCTGCATTGGCAAGAGAATTCTTTACCAATGTGCCACCTGATTACTTTTAGAGAGATCAGGTTCTTTTATCATAGCACCTCAGTGAATGAAGAATAAGGAAAAAACTCCATTTTTTCCCTCAAAAATATCATCTGTAACCACTTTTTCCAGGTTGAGGTATCCTCAGGATTTATCTCTAAGTTTCCAGAGTACTCTCCAGGGATTTAGCAGCAGGAGCCTGATTAGACTCTGCAGGAGAGGTCCAGCCAGGGCCAGATGATGCTCTGAAGTCTTCACCTCTCATGGACCATCTCCCGTTCTCAGACACAGCACTCAGTGGTCTGAAAGTGGTGGAAAGCATTTGACAACCCTTGTATTTCTGTTTGGGCCCAATGTTGTTGATTCACTGGCTCCTTTTCTAAGAAGCATACCAGATTGTCAGCTTGCTTTCTTGGAAAAAAAAAAAAAAATTGTCCAGGGTAAGATATTCAAATCGCTGAGCCAATGGTATCATGGGAAGCCATTATAAAACCCTCTCCAAGTTAAGTCTGCATGCCTCAAAGAGCAAAAAATTAATATACTGTCATTACACAGTTGAGAGGGGAAATTAATTTATACAGAAACCTTTTCGAAGGCATGTTCATACTGCCTGGATACGGCTCCAAATGGGAGCATTATCTGCCTTCCCAAAATAATACACCATATGCCCTAATCTGGCAGACACAAAGATAATTGCATGGCTCTGGCAGAGCCAATATGCTTGCTAATAAATGGAAAAATGAGGACAATGCAAATCAAAGCGAAGTTCAATGGTTATTCAGAACACTGGGGAGGAAGCTACCTGCTACAATTAAACATGGTGACAGGCAGAAAATGGGTCTCTTGCATAGATTAAAGGAGCCCAAGCTGCTGGGAGGAGACCCATTTCTATCAAGGAATATTAACAGAGGAAGTGGGGTTGTTTGTGAGCACCTGTCATAGGATTCCAAGTCACCTGGTAATTTCCCTTCTATTAGTCCACTCTTAAGAGATGCAATGGGAAGTTTTAGCAAAGCCAAAGTTCAAAAACCAAATTCTGCACAACGATCTGCAAATTTAATCCAAAGGGAGTGGAGGGCAAAAAGGTGGTGCAGAGATTGGGTTTGCATGAACACAGATGAGGTGAACCCAAACCATGGAGAGCTCTAATCCACAGCAAAGAAATCTGACATCATAGGCGTGCTCTTTAGAACGCTCTCCCTTTTAGGTAAGCAATCTTTTATTCTTCATCATATTCTTGAAAAACTGCTTGGAATTCTCGCATCTAAGCTCTGGATTCTGCATGCATGCGTGCTCAGTTGTGTCCAACTCTTTGCAACCCCGTGGACTGTAGCCCACCAGGACATGCGCTGAAAGGTGCTAAGTAACTGAAATTATCAAGCTTGACTCCACATGGCTACGAATGAAAGACATAGAGACAAAACAACAAAAAAGTGTTTCCTTTACCTTGAAAAATATCCAGCTTTGCTGAGAAAATGCTTTTCCTACCACTTTTCTCTTTATCTTGCCCTTCAATAAGCCCTTGGTCATAGACACAGCAAGCCTTCCTATCTCTGCTTTTTTTTTTTAAGTGAGCAATAGTCTTTTTTTATTTCAATATTTATTTATTTGGCTTTGCAAGGTCTCTGTTGTGGTGCACAGGATATTTAGTTGCAACATGCGGGATCTAGTTTCCTGACCAGGGATGGAACCCAGGCCCCCTGCATTGGGAGTGTGGAGTCTTAGCCACGGGACCACCAAGGAAGTCCCTTATCTTTGGAACAGAAGGAAATACACTGCTCTGGTGATGAAAGAAGCATTGATGTGAGAGACTGTGATTGAACACATTTAGCATTTGATGCACTGCTGTGTACAAGAACCAACCAGAATCATAAAACACAACTAGGGTGAGATGTGGGAACGCGGTAAGCCCTGGACGAGGGGCTTCAACTTAGAAGCCCCTCTTGTCAACAACAGGAACAGAAAAATCAGACACTGGGACTCTGAGCCCTTGGAGAAGGAGTCCCGCCTCGAATGCTAGCAAATACAGGCCCACAAGTGTCTCTTGCCAGTTAGATTCCAGGAGAATAACAGTGACAGGTGTGGGGGTGCCTGTGGGTTTGCACTCTGTCAGTACACATACCTTCACAAGGGAACCTGCGTTGTGCAGAGGAAGGCAGCAGTGATGAAATGTTTACATATTTATAAATATCTAGACATTAACAAGCTTGTCAGTTTCCTTCCATGCATTCTAAAGAGCTGTCCAGGAGAGAAAGAAGAGAGAGACATGGCCTTGATAGAGGGATGACCTCGGGTTTAGCAAGATCTAGCCTCCCGGAGGGTACCCACCATGGTCACTGATGACTGCAAGCCCAGAAATATACCTAATACAACATCTCCTAAAGCATCTTCCACACTATTTCTGAGAGGTGAATGGAGGGATCGGGAGGGGAGGCTCATTTTCATCCAAACTTGGGAAAAGTTTTATTCTTAGAAACTTAATATATCCACTGGGCTACCAAAGGCTCTGAAAATTCCTGCTGTAAAGAAAGCTGTTTAGTGTTGTTTAACCCAACATTTCCCTGATGTCTTGGGTCAAGAGGTTTCTTCTCTTCACTGATACCTATGTCTCATACAGTCCAAATTATCCTTCACCATACTGTGTTACATGCTAGAATTTAACTAGGAAATTTTTCATTTGCTTACTAAGTAATGTCAAACAATACTGCATTTCTTTTCCAATAATCTAGACTAAGACAAGTATTTTTTTTAATAAGCAGGAAAAAAAGGGGGGAACAGGATTGGAGAGCCTCTGAGGTTCTGTTTGATTTAAATCTTTATTTATTATTCTTGTGTCTGAGGCCAAGGTCAGACTTGCTTTTCTTTCTAGACAGACATAAAAGGCACACCCACCCTTTGGATCATCTTCTGACACTAGAACAGCTCTAGAAAGAATGGGGATAGATCACGGGGGAAGTATTTCTGAGAAGTGACTGGGTTTTTGTTTGTTTGTTTTTTGCCATCAAATCTTTTATTGATTTGAAAATTTTGAAAAAATACCCCAATTAAGTTAGTACAGTTTATAGCAAGTCTTCTATGATATTATTGATTGTATTGTATAGTACATTGTATTACTGAGGCACAGTAATACCTTTTTAGAGTTGTTTTGTTATGGTGTGTAGTTGATGTACAATATTATGTAAGTTTGGCTTCCTTCGTGGCTCAGATGGTGAAGAATCTGCCTGCAATGAAGGAGACCAGGATTCGATCCCTGGGTTGTAAAGATCCCCTGGAGAAGGGAATGGAAACCCACCCCAGTGTTTCGGGGGCTTTCCTGGTTATATAAGTTACAGGTGTACAATGTAATGATTCACAATTTTTGGAGAAGTGACTGATTTTGATTGGTTTCTGGTCCAGCGTGTGTGCTTGCTATAGTTTGGGGCAAGATGTTTAAGTCTTTTGTAAAAAGGAGCCACTGAGTTGTTGCTTACCCAGATTCATTATCATTTAAAACAGATTCTGAATATGAAACCGTCAAGATGAGTCCTCTTCCCTCCTCCCAGCCCCATGCAGGGGTGACTGACTGACTTATTAGCAATGTGGAGTGGCTGCTTTCACCCGCCAGCTCCAGGTCTGCCACAAGCTAGGATGGGCCCTGTGTCCTTGCTTTGAATGCAGCCCTGGCTCCTCTCAGTATTAATCAGCTACTGTCACAATGATACCACATAACAAAGTACCCCAAACTCAGCAGCTACAACAGCAAACACGTATTTTTGTCACCCTCAGTTCTTGGGGATGGCTCCTTTGGGCGCCTGGTTGGCTGGCCAAGCCCCAAGCTGTGTGTTGGGCTGCGGTCTGCTCCGCACATCTCTCTACCCCCGGCTGCAGGCTACGGAGGCAGCAGAAGCCACGTATCCTCAGCTCATAGCAGATCTGGGAGCAGAAGAGAGCCCAGCAACACCATCCACTTAAGGGCTCTGTCACACCCTACTGCTCACATGCTGTGGTTGTTTAGTTACTTAGTCATCTCTGACTGTTTGCAACCCCATGGACTGTAGCCCGCCAGGGTCCTCTGTCCATGGAATTCTCCAGACAAGAATACTGGATTGCCATTTCCTTCTCCAGGAGATCTTCCTGACCCAGGGATAGAACCCGAGTCTCCTGCATTGGCAGGTGAATTCTTTACCGCTGAGGTACCTGGTAAGCCCATTGTTCATATGCTACAGGCCCAAAACGTTACACAGCCAAGCCCATCCTCAACACGGTGGAAAGTGAGGGCCAGGTGAGCGAATATCCACTGAGTAGGTTAAACCATATCATACATTTCTTGCCCTGCTTCTCCTGCTACACATTTTAAGGTGCCCTCCCACACAGCTTCTTGTCTGGCTTTCAGCAACTAGACGACTTTAACCACTCACATACGACTTTAACCACTCACATACGCCCTGCTTTCTAACACCAAAACTGGATCAAGTAGGGTGAAGAACATAAGGAATCCTAAGTGGAATGAGAGTGAATAGAAGCCGTGCTATTAGGCTGACATGAGTAACATGGGGAGGTCCATCTTACAGGTCAGAGGATCCTAGCACAGAAGACATTAACAAACGAGCTGCGGGACTTCCCTGGCGGTCCAGTGGTTAGCACTGTGCGCTTCCAGTGCAGAGGGCCTGAATTAGATCCCTGACTGGGGAACAAAGATCTCCCATGTCATGCAGTCAAAAAATTTAACATAAATAAAATTCGGTCTTTAGAAGTATTTTTTTAATTAGAAAAGCAAAAATCAGATGAGCCACAACAGTCAGAAATTGAATTGATAGGCTGCAGGTCAGAGAGGCAAGGAGATTCAGCAGGTTCTTCTAGATGGTTCCCTCTTGGCCATCAGCCTTTTTCCCGCTTGTGGGATCTTAGTTCCCCAAGCAGAAATTAAACCCAGGCCCAGTGCAGTGAAAGCACAGAGTCCTAACCACTGAACCACCAGAAAATTGCCCATTAGTCTTAATTTGGATTGTCCCAGGCCAAATTTGTGACTGTAACCTACTGCCCCAGGGCAGCAGGCTGGACATGGCCCCTCCAACTCCTCACTCAGCCCCCAGACTGCACAGCAGTTACGGGAAGTGGCTTTGGAGCTCCTGTTTCAGCCTCAGTGTAGCCTTCCCTGTGATTGGCAAACAGACCCCTGCTACATCTGTCCTAATGATTTCCCTTTTCACCAAAGCCAGAGATTCCTAGACTGCTTCATGTTGGAATCATCTAGAGGTCTTTCTTTCATTGAAGTATAGTTGATTTACAATGTTGTATTAGTTCCTGGTGTACAGCAAAGTGATTCAGCTAAATATATATATATTCTTTTTCATTATGTTTGATTACAGGATATTGAATGTAATTCCCTGTGCTATACAGTAGGACCTTGTTTATCCATTTATCCAACAGTTTGCTATTCTCAAACTCCCAATCCAAGCCTCCCCCACCTTCCCTTCTCCTTGGCAATCACAAGCCTATACCATCTAGAAATTTTAAAAAGTGGCTCCCACCCCCAGGCATTCTGATGTAATTGCTCTGGAGCACAAACAGGGCACCAGAATTTTTTAAAGCTCCTTAGATGATCCTAATGAGCAGTTCAGCAAAGTTTATACCCACACATCTGAAGACCTCATCTAGCCAGTCGACTACACCAAGAGTTCATTTTAAATCTGCAACACTTCATTGGACAGACAGAAGATGGCCTTGTTCTGGCTTTGTACATAGTTACTAGAGAGACCCCATCGACCCTGCATAGGAAAATACAGGTCCATAATCCCTTATTCTGAAATCCCAAAGACTCAGAAAAGTTTAACGTTTTTTCCAAACTCAGTGGTAACAAAATCTGACCTGACTTGAACTCACTTGGTGGCAAGACTCAACTATTTATAGTCTTTATCCATCACACTTAACATGAATATTCATGCATTTTGCCAGGAAATATTAATGTGTTTAATTACAAGTGCTTTCCCAGACCCTGCTGGAGCTATTACATAATACAGAATATGTGTACCTTTCTCACTCTGAAAGGACCAGAATTCGAAAAACAAATGTGTGGCCCCAAGGGTGTAGGCAAAAAGGAAGATAAACTCATAGAATTTGTTTTATTTCTCCTTTGATATAAACATCAGGAAGGAGAAGGGGGATAGAAGAAAGTAAAATGACCAGACAACACGGTGCTTGTGTGACTTATCGGTGAGTGTCCCATTCGGGTGCATTTAAAGAAAAGGGGTAAACACAGCCCTTCAGTAAGACTCACAGCTTGACAAGCAGATCGCATGCTGGATTTTACCGTCTCTCACGGTAAAATCCTTGGCCAGATTCTTTCATGCAGTGCACCAACCACACAACCATACAAGCGGCCTGGCCAAGCAATTTTGATAGCAACTGGACCCTGAAGTACAGAAACAGGCAGAGCCTTTTCCAAGTACAAGGGTTCTTTTTTTAATTTAATGTTTGTTTGTTTGCCGCTGTGCTGGGTCTTCGTTGCTGCTCGGGGGCTTCCTCTGGCTGCAGTGAGCAGGCTTCTCATGCGGTGGCCTCTCTTTATTTCCAAGCATGGGCTTTAGGGTGTGGGCTCTGTAGTTTGTCACATGGCCTTAGTTGCCCCTCAGCATGTGGATTCTTCCTGGGCCAGGGACCGACCCTGTGTCCCCTGCATTGTCAGGCACATTCTTAACCCCTGGACCGCCAAGGAAGCCCTAAGTATTTCTAACATTCAATTTCAGTGTCTATTAATGAAATGAAAAGCTTTAGGGTGAAGCGCATTGGAAGGCGTACATAGACTGCATGGGGACTCCCCAGGGGTTCAGTGGCTGAGACTCCCAAGTTCTCAGCGCAGGGGGACTGGGTTGAATCCCTGGTCAGGAAACTAGACCCCACATGCTGTGACCAAGAGTTCACATGTCACGGCTAAAGATCCCACCTGCCACAATTAAGACCCATTGCAGCCAAATAAATATATATATCTATATACACAGATAGAGAGAGAGAGCACATGCATGGGGCGGCATGGAAGGGCCAGAGTCCATAAGATGCAGCACTGGGCTCTCCACAAACCACTGAACAGCGTCCAGAACAGTCACATCCAACCAATAAAGAGCAGAGCCAGGTGGGACTCCAACCTCTGTCTGAGCTACAGAATCATGTTAATGAGCACCTAATAGGTTGAATGTAACATGCACTATCTCAGATGAGCCTCACCCCAATTCAAGGGGAGGAAAGGAAGCTAGGAGTGATCAGGTCATTTCTTCAAGTAAAAATAGTTAAAAAGTGACAGAGCCCATTGTTTGATCTAGATCTTTCTGATGCCAAAGCCAGTGTTCATCACCACCGCTCTGTGCCTACCTCATGCAGCTGTCAGAGCACTGCGCATGGTGTCTGCATAAATGTGCTCAAAGGCTAGGCTAGCAGAGGCAAAAGACCACTGCATGTGGGAGAATCTTGTTAAAACTATGCCTTAAAACTAAACCCTAAGGACTTCCCTGGTGGTCCAGTGGTTACAAACTCTCACAATGCAGGGGGCGGGGGTTCAATCTCTGGTCAGGGAACTAAGATCCCACATGCTGTGGAGCGACTAAGCTCATGAGCCACAACTACTGAGCCCAGGCACCACAACCAGAGAGTCCAGGCGCTGCAGCAGGAGAGCCCACGTCTGCAGCTAAGACCCAGTGCAGCCAGATAAATCAATAACACTGAAAGCCACTCAGTCACATCCGACTCTTTGTGACCCCATGGGCTATACAGTCGATGGAATTCTCCAGGCCAGAATACTGGAGTGGGTAGCCGTTCCCCTCCCCAGGGGATCTTCCCAACCCAGGGGTCGAACCCAGGTCTCCCACATTGCAGGCAGATTCTTTACCAGCTGAGCCAAGAATACTAGAAAGGGAAGCCCAAGGGAATTGGATGAAAGCAGTCAAAAGGCACAAGCTTCCAGTTATAAGATAAATAAGTACTACTGTAGGTAGCTATCCATTCTCCAAGGGTCCTTCCTGACCCAGGAATCGAACCAGGGTCTCCTGCTTTGCAGGAGAATTCTTAACCAGCTGAGCTACTATAATAAACACCCTACCAGACTAACACAAGCAAGTGAAACACTTGAACAGTTCCTGTATACTAGCCGGCCTCATTCACATTTATACAAACTGTACACAATACAAAGGTACCCACAATTTCAGCTGTAATTTAAAGAGAAATGTTTTGTTTCAGGCATTTCATTTGTAGAAGCCATTCAACTGAATATCTCCAGTAGTTCCCTAGAAACCAAATACACTCTCATGTAGGCAAAGCTGAAAAGATTCATAGCACTGCTTATCTGCAAAGGTGGTTTCCATTGCCTGTGCCCATGTGAATATCAACAGACCACCAAAAATTCATCCAATCAGGAACTGGTGACCAGCCACATGTGGTTCTGTTTGCATAAACTCCTGTCAGAACCCAGCAACCAAACTGCACTGGTGATGGATATGGCACTTAGTAAGCAACATAGTTAAATTGAAAATATAAATTTCCTGCTGTTTATGACTGTAGCAGAGACCCCTGATAGTCTACTATGGCAACAGCTAACTATGCATCAAAAATATGTCCTCCCCAAAGGGACTTCTGCAGTGCTGGTTATGCTCTGCTTCTAAATCTGGAGCTGGTCATACAAGTGTATCAAGTTTGTGAAAATGCATTGGACTGATGGTAACTAGACTCATCATGGGGAGCATTTGAGATGTACAGAAATATTGAATCATTATATTGTGTTCTAGGAGCTAGCATAGTACTGTAGGTCAATTATAGGTCAAAACAAACAGACTCATAGAGAAAAAGATCAGATTTTTGGTTCCCAGAGTCAGCAGGTAGAGGGCAGGGGAATTGGATGAAAGCAGTCAAAAGGCACAAACTTCCATTATAAGATAAGTAAGTACTAAGGATGCAATGTACAACATGATGAATATGATCAACACTCTTTTATACTACATATGAAAGAAACATAGAGAAAATCCTAGGAGTTCTCATGATGAGGAAAAAATATATTTTATTTCTTGGATGGTGTATCTGTATTACATGATAGATGTTCACTAAACTTATTGTGGTGATCATTTCATTACGTACATAAGTCAAATCAGTATACTGTGCACCTTAAACTTGTATAGTTCTATATGTCAGTTATATTTTTAACAAATACAAAGAAAAAGAAGAAAATGCCCTGGACTATATAATACATGCACTTTTCTGATAGTGTACTACAGTAAAAAGTACCTAAAAAACAATTATCCAGGGAATTCTCTGGCAGTCCAGTGGCTAGGACCTCACACTTCCACTGCCAGGGGCCTGGATTCAATCCCTGGTCCGGGAACTAAGATCCACAAGCCATGCGGCATAGCCAAAAAAAAATAAAATTAATTATAAAATAAATGAGACTAATTATCCAGTCTACATAGTATCGGCAAATAAAAAGAATACACTAAGGAAAGGTGTGTTCTTTTCCAGGTAAGTGTATTTAGTAGAAGCAGATGGCAAAAGCAGAGACTATATTCCCCAGAACCACTTGTTTCTAGATGGAGCCATGTGGCTCATTCTCACCAATTGAATGTGAACAGGGGTAATGTGTCATTTCTAGGCCTTAGTGGCCAAGTCATTGTGTACTTTCTCTACTCGCTTTTCTCATCTGCCTAATAAATGAGGATTCCAGTGCCCTATAGCAAAACTGATCAACAGAATGGAATGCTGCCCACTGACCAGGAAAACCCATACGAGACTTTTAGTGACCTATAAATAAAATTCTGTAGTGTTAAGCCATTGAAATTTTGGAATTTCCTTGTTAAAGCAGCTACAATCACCCTAACTTGTATGTGTGTGCTTAGTCACTCAGTTGTGTCCAACTCTTTATGACCCCATGGACTGTGTTTCTCCATGGGGATTCTCCAGTCGAGAATACTGGGGTGGGTTGTCATGCCCCCCCCCGCCCCAGGGGATCTTCCCAACCCAGGGATTAAACCCTGGTCTCCCAAATTGCAGGTGGATTCTTTATTGTCTGAACCATCAGAGAAGCCCTGACTTTTACAGGCACCCCAAATCTGTTCATTCTTGCTTTCTATAACTTCTCTATAGTCCTTTGCAGAATATAGAGAGATTATAATATAGAAAAACACCTACTTCTGCTTTATTGACTATGCTAAAGCATTTGACTGTGTGGATCACAACAAACTGTGGAAAATTCTTAAAGAGACAGGAATATCAGACCACGTTACCTGCCTCCTCCTGTGAAACCTTTATGCAAGTCAACAAGCAACAGTGAGAACCAGACATGGAACAACAGACTGGTTCCAAATTGGGAAAGGAGTACATAAAGGCTGTATATTGTCACCCTGCTTATTTAACTTACATGCAGAGTACATCATGCAAAACGCTGGGCTGGATGAAGCACAGGCTGGAAACAAAATTGCCGGGAGAAATATCAAAACCTCAGATGTGCAGATGACACCACCTTTATGGCAAAGTGAAGAGGAACTAAAGAGCCTCTTGATGAAGATGAAAGAAGAGAGTGAAAAAGTTGGCTTAAAGCTCACCAGTCAGAAAACTAAGATCATGGCATCTGGTCCCATCACTTCATGGCAAATAGATGGGAAAACAATGGAAACAGTGACAGACTTTATTTTCTTGAGCTCAAAAAAATCACTGCAGATGATGACTGCAGCCATGAAATTAAAAGAGACTTGCTCCTTGAAAGAAAAGCTGACCAACCTAAACAGCATATCAAAAAGAAGAGACATTACTTTGCCAACAAAGGTCCGTCTAGTGAAGGCTATGGTTTTTCCAGTGGTCATGTATGGATGTGGGTTGGACTGTGAAGAAAGCTGAGCATGGAAGAATTGATCCTTTTGAAGTGTGGTGTTGAAGACTCTTGAGAGTCCCTTGGACAGCAAGAAAATCAAACCAGTCCATCCTAAATGAAATCAATCCTAAATATTCATTGGAAGGAGTGATGCTGAAGCTTCAACTCCAACACATTGGCCACCTGATGTGAAGAGCCAACTCACTGGAAAAGATCCTGATGCTGGGAAAGATTGAAGGCAAGAGGAGAGGGGTTGACAGAGGCCAAGATGGCTGGATGGCATCAATGACTCAATGGTCATAAATTTGAGCAAGCTCCAAGAGATGGTGATGGACAGAGAAGCCTGGTGTGCTGCAGTCCACGTGGTTGCAAAGAGTCGGACTTGACTGAGTGACTGAACAACAACAAATATTCCCTTGCAAAACTAAAAAGCCTCTTGATGAAAGTGAAAGTGGAGAGTGAAAACGTTGGCTTAAAGCTCAACATTCAGAAAACGAAGATCATGGCATCCAAGATGGCTGGATGGCATCACTGACTCGATGGACGTGAGTCTGAGTGAACTCTGGGAATTGGTGATGGACAGGGAGGCCTGGTGTGCTGCAATTCATGGGATCTCAAAGAGTCAGACACGACTGAGCAACTGAACTGAACTGAACTGAACTATTAATAGATATGGCTACATGATTCAGTCCTGGTCAATGAGATATATATAAATGGAATTTGCCAGCTACAATCTCCTGGAAAACACTTTGTGTTCAGGTGCTCAGGCATGTCCAACTCTTTGCAGCTCCATGGACTGTATAGCCTGCCAGGCTCATTCTGTCCATGAACTTTTCTAAGCAAGAATACTAGAGTGGGTTACCATTTCCTACTCCAGGGGAACTTCCCAACCGAGAGATCGAACCATTATCTCTTGCATCTCCTGCATTGCAGACAGATTCTTTACCACTAGCACCACTCGAGAAGGCCAGGAAAGCACTTTTTAATTTATTTTTTATTGAAGTGTAGTTGATTTACAACGTTATGTTAATTTCTGCTGTATAGATAAGTGACTCATTTATATACATATATACATTATTTTTTATATTATTTTCATTATGGTTTATTCCAGGAGATTGTATATAGTTTCCTGAGCTATACAGTAAGACCTTGTTGCTTATCCATTCTATATGTAATAGTTTGTATCTATTAACTCCAAACTCCCATCCGTCCCATGCCCCCGTACCCCACCGTGGTAGCCATAAGTCTGTTCTCTATTCATGATTCTGTTTCCATTTCATAGATAGGTTCATTTGTGCCATATTTTAGATTCCACGTGTAAATGATGTCACATGGTACTCGTCTTTCTCTTTCTGGTTTACTTCACTTAGCATGAGCTCTTGTTGCCTCCATGTTGCTGCAAATGGCATTATTTCATTCTTTTTTATGGCTAATATTCCATTGTATATATGTTCTTGTTGTTGTTCAGTAGCTCAGTCATGTCTGACTCTTTGCTCCTCCTTGGACTGCAGCACGCCAGGCTTCCCTGTCCTTCACTGTCTCCCAGAGTTTGCTCAAACACATGTCCGTAGAGTCGGTATGTATGTGCCACATCTTTTTTATCCGTTCATCTGTTAGTGGACATTGAGGTGGTTTCCATGTCTTGGCTATTGTGAATTGTGCTGCTGTGAACACATGGGTACCTGTATAGTTTTGAATTATAGTTTTTTCCAGATGTATGCTAGTAGTGAGATTGCTGGGTCACGTAGTGATTCCATTTTTAATTTTCTGAGACCCTCCACACTGTTCTCCACAGTGGCTGTATCAGTTTACATTTCCAGCAACACTGTAGCATTCATTATCTGTAGTCTTTTAAAGGATGGCCATTCTGACCAGCGTGAAGTGACACCTCATTATAGTTTTGATTTGCATTTCTTGAATAAGTAGCAATTTTGAGCATTTTTTCATGTGCCTACTGGCCTTCTGTATGTCTTTGGAGACACGTCTGTTGAAGTCTTCTGCCCATTTTTCTATTGGGTCATTCAGGAAAGCCCTTTAAAAGATTCAGCTTTACCCTGTGTGAAGCAGAGACGTGTTCCATGAGCTGCAGCAGCCGCTTTGCAACCATGAGAGTGTGTTAAAGATGGTCATGAATTCCCTTTATGACAACCACCCAGTGAAGAAATTGAAAACCGCCACTACCCCAGAGATCCTTCATGGGTCCCTTCCTGATCACAACCCCTTCTCTTTCCCTGGAAGTAACCAATATCCTGCTCAGTCTCTCTTATTCATGGCGTTCCCCA
Source organism: Cephalophus harveyi (assembly GCA_006410635.1). Classification (NCBI taxonomy): domain Eukaryota; kingdom Metazoa; phylum Chordata; class Mammalia; order Artiodactyla; family Bovidae; genus Cephalophus; species Cephalophus harveyi. The sequence goes on from SJYT01008171.1 coordinate 62,781, forward strand.
ACCCCACAGACGTGCAACACACCTGTGTTCAAACATTCCTTTTCAAAATAGCATTCAGATAGAGAGAGCAGGGACTCAAGAGTCTTCATGGCAATGGCAGTGGTGTGCTCAGATCTACACAGTCTCCTCTAATGATGAGCATCTTACTCACAAGCAAGACCCACGTGTCCTACAAGTTCCCTTTTCTGCCTGTGTCTTTTTCGGTCTGACTCCCCTTTGCCCTAAACATCTCAGCAGAGTAGACAGGTTTTCTCCTGTGTCATATTCTTTCTTCCAACCCCAGCCTCAAGGCCAAGTCAAAATGGGGATAAATATTTCTTTCCTTACTCGATAAGAGAAACTCTAGGAAGACTGCTGCTGCTGCTGCTAAGTCGCTTCAGTCGTGTCCGACTCTGCGCGACCCCAGAGACGGCAGTCCACCAGGCTCCCCATCCCTGGGACTCTCCAGGCAAGAACACTGGAGTGGGTTGCCATTTCCTTCTCCAATGCATGAAAGTGAAAAGTGAAAGTGAAGTCGCTCAGCCGTATCTGACTCTTAGCGACCCCATGGACTGCAGCCTACCAGGCTCCTCCGTCCATGGAGTTTTCCAGGCTAGAGTACTGGAGTGGGCTGCCATTGCCTTCTCCGCGAGGAAGACTAGCGTTTGCTATACTACAAAAAGAACTAAAGGAGCTTAGGAAAATCCCCCATCTTAACAATGTCTAATGCCCAAGACTACTGCTTGCCAAAGAAGTCGAGAACCTAACCTTTCCTGCCCGAACCACCAAGCCTCCAGACTGGTAGTTCAAGGAGAATTGAGTGGCTTAAAATAACAACCCTTGATTCTGCTCATGTGTCTGCAGGTCAGCTGGGCAGGTTCTTCTGATCTCAGCTAAGCTCACTCATGCACCTGCGGCCCAGCCCTGGATTGGCTGCTTGGCTCTGCTGATCTTAGTTGGACTCTCTCGTATGTGCCCAGGGGTCACCTGACTCTCAGCTGTTCTGCAAAGGCCTTGCTGACCCGGCTCCTCCTTCATCATCCTCTGGCTGACTAGCCTGGCTATCCTCTCGTGGCAGTCACAGAGGAATAGGGGAGAAAGCAGAAATGCACAAAGGATTTCTCAAGCCTCTGTTTGTAGCAAGTCTGCTAACATCCTAAGACCAGTGACAACACACAAAACCTACATTCAAGTGATAGGGAAATGGATGCCATCTCTTTAGTGAGAGAGCTCATGAAGTCATAGAGCAAGGAGCTGGTGGCTCAGGCAAAGAGTCTGCCTGCAGTGTAGGAGACCTGGATTCAATCCCTGTGTTGGGAAGATCCCCTAGAGAAAGAAATGGCAACCCACTCCAGTATTCTTGCCTGGAGAATTCCAAGGACACAGGAGCCTGGCGCGTTACAGTCCATGGAGTTGCAAGGAGTCGGACATGACTGAGTGGCTAACACTTCCAGGGCAAACAGGGTGGACTAAGAGATGATCAAAGGGGGCTTCCCTGGCAGTCCAGTGGTTAAGACTGCACTCCCAACACAAGGGGCACAAGTTCGGCCCCTGGTCAGGGAGCTAAGATCACGCATGCCACATGGCACAGCCAACAGAGAAAAGAAAGAGAGGGTCAAAGGACTGGTGCTCTCAAAGCAAGCAATCTGCCATACCCACCACTTGCCATGTGCTGTGGATTGAGGACAGTTCCTCAGCACTGCCAGACTGCCCCACAAGCGTGAGTTAAGAGGAAGCCTGTAGGCAGGGAACTGCTGATACTGAGAGCAGCCCCGGGTTGGTAATGACTGGAATGGTGAGTGATAAGGGACATGCGTGGGGCGCATCCGTCAATCCACAGTGTGGTGGGTGGTTCGTGATGGCACAGACCCATCAGATTCTCACTCAAAAATTAGTCCTGGAGGCCTAGACAGATGTGACAGAAAAAGAAATTCACACAATTAGCAAGACAGAGAGAGCACCTAAGATTAGCTAGGTCTAGTCCTAAACTACTATATGTAGAAATGTGCAAGCCTCCTTGTATACCTAAGTGAATATCTGTGTGTACATTGGTTGCCAAAAAATGGGCCAATTTCTCTATCTCTCCCTGTCTCCATGCCCTTTTGCAATGCAATTTTGTTGGTCTTTCAATCAAAGAGTACAGGAATTCCTCTTTATCCATGGTGGATACATGCCAAGAAACCCCCATCAGTGGATATCTGAAGCCACGGATAACACCAAACCTTTTTTTAAAAAACTGTTTATTCCTATGCTTCTATACTTATGATAAATTTCACTTTATAAATTAGACACAGTAAGAGAGTATTCAAATTGCCAGCACCCCTAATCTTGCTCTTTGGCATCATGGTTCAGTAAAACAAGGGTTACTTGAACTCAAGCACTGTGGATACCAAGACAGTCAATCTGATCACTGAGACAGTCTGCTAAATTACTAACAGGTGGGAGGTGCTGGGTAAAGTGAAGATTCAAGTCCAGGGCAGGACGGAGCAGGGCAGTGCAAGATCTCATCATGCTTCTCAGAATAGCATGATTTACGATATAAATTTGCTTACTTCTGACATTTTTCATTTCATCTTTTCAGATCCCAGTTAATCACAGGTAACTGAAACCACAGAAAGCAAAGCTATGGGTAAGAGGGGACCGTTTATACATCCATGTCCATACTCCGGAATCTGGGCTCCTGTTGTCAGCTTCTGTGACAATCAATGCAGTGGAAGTGACGCTGTGCTAATTTCAAGTCTGGGTCTCAAAGGATGCACGATTTTGTTTCCTTGCTACTATCACAAAAAGAAGCCTGCTGGGGAATGGGCGAGCCCACTCAGAAGACAACAGTCTTTCCAGCCAAAGTTATTCTAAACCCTTGAGCAGCAGCCAATCCTCAAAGCACAGAAGATCCGCAGAGCTGCTCGTCCAACCCCAGCTAATCATAAACACTGGGGAGCGAGCTAAACCCAGGCTGGAAAAACGTTCTACCTGACTCTAAGGGTCTTTCTTCTTTGGTGTGCCAATATGGTGTATTATATCAGTCGATTTTTGAATATTGAACCAGCCTTGCTATTCTCAGGATAAACCCCACTTGGTTATGATGTATTATTCCTTTATCATATTGCAGAATTCAAGTTGCTAATATTTTGCTGAAGATTTTTGCATCTGTATCATGAAGGTTCAGTTCAGTTCAGTCACTCAGTCTTGTCCGACTCTCTGTGACCCCATGGACTGCAGCACATTGGGCTTCCCTGTCCATCACCGACTCCCAGAGTTTACCCAAACTCACATCCATTGAGTCGGTGATGCCATCCAACCATCTCATCTTCTTTCATCCCCTTCTCCTCCCACCTTCAACCTTTCCCAGCATCAGGGTCTTTTCAAATTAGTTAGTTCTTCGCATCAGGTGGTCAAAATATTGGAGTTTCAGCTTCAGCATCAGTCCTTCCAAGGAATATTCAGAACTGATCTCCTTTAAGATAGACTGGTTTGATCTCCTTGCAGTCCAAAGAACTCTCAAGAATCTTCTCCAACACCACAGTTCAAAAGGATCAGTTTTTTGACACTCAGGTTTCTTTATAGTCCAACTCTCACATCCATACATGACTACTGGAAAAACCATAGCTTTGACTAGATGGACCTTTGTTGACAAAGTAATGTCTCAGCTTTTTAATGTGCTGTCTAGGTTGGTCATAACTTTTCTTCTAAGGAGTAAGCCTCTTTTAATTTCATGGCTGCAGTCACCATCTGCAGTGATTTTGAAGCCCAAAAATATAAAGTCTGTCACTGTTTGCATTGTCTCCCCATCTATTTGCCAAGAAGTGATGGGACCAGATGCCATGATCTTAGTTTTCTGAATGTTGAGTTTGAAGCCAACTTTTTCGCTGTCCTCTTTCACTTTCTTCAAGAGGCGCTTTAGTTCTTCTTCACTTTCTTCCATAAGGGTGGTGCCATCTGCATATCTGAGGTTACTGATGATCTGTTGGATCGTCCATTGGATCATGAAGGTTATTGGTCTATTGTTGGTTTTTGGCCTTTTTCTTTCTTTGAAACTATACATTCTTTTTCTGCATAACTAATAATTAACAAAGATTATAACTGTATAATATTGAGAAGCATATAACAAAATACAGCTGTTGGAGTACAGGTGCTCTACAATATTGTGTTGGTCTCTGCCACGCATGGTCTTTTTCTTTCTTTTACTCTCTTTGGTTTTTCTATCAAAGGAATGCTAGACTCATAAATGAGTTTGTAAGTATTCCCTTCTTGGGTATTTTCTGGTAGATATTTTGTAGAAATTGTGCTATGTCTTCATTAAATGTTTGGCAGAATTTTCCAGTGGAGCTTTCTAGACCTGGAGTTGTCTTTTTTTGCAGATTTCTAAATATAAATTATGTTTCTTTGCTAGATATGAGGCTGGTCAGATGGTCTATTTTTTCTTGAATAAATTTTGGTAAATTTTCTTTTTTACTTTCAAGAAATTGGGCCATGCTATTTCTGTTATTGAATTTATGTTCATAGTTTTCTCTTTATTATCTTTTTAAATCATGCAGAGTCTATAGCGATATCTCCCCTGTGTTACTTCTGATATTGGTAATTTGTGTCTTCTCTCTTTTTTTCTTCAAAGTATGGCTGTAGGTATACAAATTTTGTTGATCTTTTCGAAGAGTCATCTTTTTGTTTCTTTGATTTTTCTGTCTTTCTGATTTTATTTCATTGATTTCTGCTTTTGTCATTACTATTTCCTTCATTCTGCTTGTTTTGAATTTATTTTATTAGTTGTGTAAAGTGAAAGTTTAGATTATATATTTGAGGCTTTTCTTCTTTTTTAGTGTTTGCATTTATAACACGATTTTCTCTAAATGCCGTTGTTGTTCAGTCGCTAAGTCATGTCCGAGTCTTTGCAATCCCATGGACTGCAGCGTGCCAGGCTTCCCTATCCTTCCTTATCTCCCAGAGTTTGCTTAAACTCATGTCCATTGAGTTGATGATGCCATCCAACCATCTCATTGTCTGTTGCCTCCTTCTTCTCCTGCCCTCAATCTTTCCCAGCATCAGGGTCTTTTCTAATGAATTGGCTCTTCACACCAGGTGGCCGAAGTATTGGAGCTTCAGCTTCAGCTTCAGTCCTTCTGATGACTATTCAGGGTTGATTTCCTGTAGGATTGATTTGGTTTGAATTCCTTGCAGTCCAAGGGACTCTCAAGAGTCTCTTCCAACACCACAGTTCAAAAGCATCAATTTGGCACTCAGCTTTCTTTATGGTCCAACTCTTACATCTGTACATGACTACTGGAAAAAGCATAGCTTTAACTATACAGACCTTTGTCAGCAAAGTGATGTCTCTGCTTTTTAATATGCTTTTTTTCATAGCTTTTCTTCCAAGGAGTATGCATCTTTTAATTTCATGGCTGCAGTCACTGTCCACAGTGATTTTGGAGCCCAAAATTGGGTGGGCCAAAAAGCATGTTCAGGTTTTTCCACAAGATGTTACAGAAAACTCCAAAAGAACTTTTGACCAATTCAATATTACATTTCTATTTTATTTTTTGAAAGCTAGTACCAGTACCATTTTGTTTAGTATTGTAGGAAATTTTAGGTTACTTTTTAAAAGCAAAAGCAAAGAAATTCAAAATTCCCAAAGTAACAAGACAGGAAATAAGAATTCTATAGTCCAGAAATGCTGAGTGAGCTTTCAGTCAGAGCAAGGAAGAGGTCACATCAGTAACTCACACAACAGATACTGAGAAAACCACAGGGTAGATTGGTGTCGAAACTGGAGGTTAAGCTCTCCAGCCCAGTAAGGCAACAGGTCCTTCAGCCTTGAGGGACCATTCGTCAGTGAATAAGTCTGAAAGAGAAGGGGCACGGGGGAGGGAAGATCGTGCCTAATTTAACATCAAGTTGCCTCTGGCGTTCAGTCTGGCACGTGGCTGAGGGTCGTGGACCCTCCTCCCTCCATGCCCTTCTGAGTCCCTTCCACCAGCAGAGCTGGAAACCACAGACGTGTGCCACTCACTGCCCACACGTCCCCCACTCCAGGCCAATGGCTGTTCGTGTGGCAAAGGGCCGACTTTCTTGCTCCTCCATTCCACTGCATGGGGAGGCTTACCCACAGAAAATAAAAGAGATGGGCAGGACATCTGTGAAAGCCCAACGACAGAAATGATATGAAATAACTTGGCAAAGGATTGACATTTTTTTCCAGATGCTGACCTCCAGTGGAAGTTCATCACAAGGAATTTGGTATTTCATTGGATGCTTCCCTGAAGTACTGACTGGTCTTCTCAGGGTGCAGCCAGGCAGGGACAAGGAAGAGCTGTTCCTGCTTCTGCAGGGCATGGCCTCCTCCCAGGGCCCATCAGTTCAGTAAGCATTCTCGGCAGCCAGAGGCTAAACCAGACTCTCCTGGTGCAGACAGCTCTGTGTAAGCCCTCAGACCCACACCGGCTGCAGGAGCTCCAGCCCTCCAGTCTACCTGCCCCGTGAACAGCTCAAAGCTGGCTCCAGCTTTCCCAGCTAAGATCTCCCTCACACTGGGGTCCTCAAGGATAGGTATTAACTGTCATCCTTGAGAGGTGCAAGAATGCTCCCCATGGAATTTTTTTCTAGCAGTTGGTAGAAACCAGACACTCTTGAAATTAATTGTCCTTCATTCTCCAGAGTTCTCGAGGGGCATCTCAGAGCAGAGGAATTCGCTCCCCCACCCGATGACCCTCTCAAACATGGATCAGGTCCTAGGAGCAGGTCTCCCACAACGAAAAGTTCTTGGGAAGAACTTGGGTCTCCACATGAGCTCTTCCTGGGAGAAACCACTCAGCGTCCCTGCCACTCAGTGCATCAGGGTTATCACAGTCCAAGTACACTGACGTCAAGGAAAAAGCATTGCATGACAAATACGTATCTCCAGAGTTCAAGCGCACACCCAGTTTTCTTTCAGTTCAGTTCAGTCGCTCAGTCATGTCTGACTCCATGAATCGCAGCACGCAGGCCTGTCCATCACCAACTCCCGGAGTTCACTCAGACTCACGTCCATCGAGTCAGTCATGCCATCCAGCCATCTCATCCTCGGTCGTCCCCTTCTCCTCCTGCCCCCAATCCCTCCCAGCATGAGTCTTCCAATGAGTCAACTCTTCACATGAGGTGGCCAAAGTACTGGAGTTTCAGCTTTAGCATCATTCCTTCCAAAGAAATCCCAGGGCTGATCTCCTTCAGAATGGACTGGTTGGATCTCCTTGCAGTCCAAGGGACTCTCAAGAGTCTTCTCCAACACCACATATAAAGAAATCTCGTAGTGCTACAAAAATATGGAGTCGTCTGAGAGGTTTACAATGGTCCCCAGTACTGTATGTAGGAGGGTATTAAATAAAACAGCTATCGATAATTAAAAGTGAATTAGTTCAAATCAAGTTATAGTATCATCCTTCAGACTAAAGTGCTCTGATATAACTAATGTGATCCTGAGAAGGAATCCCACTGCCAATCACCTTGCCTCTTAACTTCGATACAATAAGAACGAACACAGAGAGAGTTCTGTTTAATAACTGCTCTTTCAAGCTCTGCCCACCCCCTTGGCCTGTGACATTCTCTCCCAAGGAGAGATGTCGGGATTTGACAAGATTTGACAAGATTCTGTCTCAACTGGGGCCAAAAAAAAAAAAAAATGAGTAATATAGAAAACATTCTAATAATGGGTTACTAACAATGAAATTACCTGAAGAGTCTGAGTTGTTTAGTCGCTAAATCAAGTCCAGCTCTTTGCAACCCTGTGCACTGTAGCCCACCAGGCTCCTCTGTCCATGGGATTCTCTACGCAGGAATACTGGAGTGGGTTGCCTTTTCCTTCTCCATATATTTTTATTTTCATTGAATATTCAAAATATTTTCTAATTTATCTTGATCTTTCTTTTTAGCCCATAGATTTTTTAAAATTTATCTATTCTTAAATTTTATTTATTTATTTTTGGCTGCCCTAGATGCTCTTTTTTGCACAAGGGCTTTCTCTAGTTGCAACCAGCAGGGGCTACTCTTCACTGAAGTGTTCAGGCTTCTCCTTGCAGTCTCTTCTATTTTTGCAGAGCATGGGCTCTAGGTGGTCATGCTTCAGTATCTGCAGAAAGTATATGTTATGATAATTTTTAAATATTGGGAGATATTTCAAATATTTTTTGTTAGTGATTTCTAGTTTAATTCTAGTAAAATCAAAGCTTATACTTGGAATAATTTAAATTCTTTAAAATTTGCTAAAGATTGTTTTATGATGCAGGATGTGGTCTATCATAATGAATGCTCCACGTGCACCTAAAATGAATGAGTACTTTGCTACTATTGGGTCTTCATAAATGTCAGTTAGGACAAGCTGGTTGATGGTATTGTTTAAGTCTTCTCTACCACGAACAGAGGACCCTGGTGGGCCACAGTCCATGGGGTCGCAAGAGCTGGACACGACTGAGTTACTAACACTTTCATTTTCTTTACCCTTTCTGATTTACTGTTTACCTCTTTTCTCATTAGTGAGGGAGGAGTGTTGAAGTCTCCAGCTATAATTGGACTTGTCTGTTTCTCCTTGGAGTTCTATCAGTGTTTGCCTCTCTTTCCTACCCATACTGTCCTTAGGCACATACACATCAAGGACTGTTGTGTCTTAGAGAACTGACCCCTTTACCGTTGTGTTTTCCATAACTATCCTAGCTCTGAAGTCTGCTTTGTCTGAATTAGTGTAGCTACTCCAGCTTTCTTTAGCATTAACATGGTATAGCTTTCTCTATATATATTTTTAATTTATCTGTGTCTTTATATTTAAAGTGACTTCTTATAGACAACATAGAATTAACTTATAGATAAATTACAGTTTGGTCTTATTTTTTTCTAATTCAGTCTGACAGTTTCTGTCTTTTAATTGGTGTATTTATTTAGACCATATACAGTTTAAATGATTAACAAAATACTTGGATTCATAGCTACCATCTTGTAACTTTGTCACACATTAATTTGTTACTGAATTTGTTACTTGTTTCTGTTTGTCTTTCTTTTGTGTTTCCCTCTTCTTTTTTTTTGCCTTCACTGGTTTTAACTGAGCATTTTGCATGATTCTGTTTTCTCTCTGTTTTCTCTCCTCTCTTAGGATGTCAATCATATTTCTTTTTAAAAAATTTTTGTGACTGACTTCAATTTTGCAATATACACTTACAACCAATCTAAGTTCACTTTCAAATAACACTGTATTGCTTCACAGGTAGTGCAAGTATCTTATTAATACACTGGCATATTCCTAACCCCTCCCTCCTAACACTGCTGCCATGCATTTCACCGATTTATAACCATAATCATTCAGTATATTTCTGCTACTAGTATTTTGAACAAATGATTATCTACTAGATTAATTAAGAATAAGAAAAATAAAAGATTTTACATTACCTTCATAATTTCTTCTCTAACACTCTTTCTTTATGTGGAGCTGAGTTTCTGACTTACATCAGTTTCTTCTGTCTAAAGACCTCCTTTGAGGGGGTGGGCTGAATTGAGAGAGTAGCATGGAAACATATGCATTACTATATGCCAAGGAGATAGCCAGTGGAAATTTGCTGTATGACACAGGCAGCTCAAATCAGGTGCTCTGTGACAACCTAGAGGGATGGGATGGGGTGAGGGGTGGGAGGAAGCTTCAAGAGGAAGGGGAAACGTGAAAGTGCTAGTCGCTCAGTTGTGTCCAACTCCTTGGGATCCCATGGACTGTAGCCCGCCAGGCTCCTCTGTCCATGGAATTCCCCAGGCAAGAACACTGGAGTGGGCAGCCAGTCCCTTCTCTAGGGGATCTTCCTGACCCAGGGATTGATCCTGTGTCTCCTGCATTGCAAGTGGACCCTTTACCATCTGAGCCACCAGGGAAGCCCAAGAGGGAGATGTATACATAATCTGTGGCTGATTCATGTTGATGTACAGCAGAGACAACACAATATTGTAAAGCACTTATCCTCCAATTAAAAATAAATAAATTTTTAAAAATCAAGAGCTCCTTTTGGCATTTCTTACAAGGCAGGTCTACTGATGACCAGTTCCTTCAGCTTTTGTTTGTCTGAAAACTCATTATTTCTCTTTGACTGTTCAATGATAATTTCACTAGATACAAAATTATAGGTGGAGAGTTCTTTTTTTCTTTCAGTACCTTAAACATTTCACTCCACTTTCTTTTGCTTGCGTTGTTTCCGAATAAATGTCTGATGTTACTCTTATGCTAGTTCCTCTACAGATTAAGATGAGCTTTCTTTGGTTTCTTGCAAGATTTTCCCTTTGTCTTTGATTTTCTGCAGTTTGACAATGATATGCTTAGGTAGATTATTTAGTATTTATCCTTGTTAATGTTCTCCAAGCTTTCTAGATCTGTGATTCATGTCTTTCATTAATTTTGGAACATTCTCAGTCATTATTTATCCTGGTTCTCTGTAATTTGACAATAGTGTGCTTAGGTGTCATTTTTCATGCATTTATTCTGCTGGTTCTGTAAGCCCCCTGGATTGTGGTGTGATGACCAACATTAATTGAGAGAAATTCAGTCACTGTTATTTCAAATATTTCTTCAAATCAAATTTTTCTGTTTCCTTCTGATATTCTCACTTCATATATCTTGCACCTTTTGTAACTGTCCCACGATAGGTGGATATTCTGTTCCACTTTTTTCCTTCTTCATTCTCCTTACTTTCCATTTTTGGAAGTTTCTATTGCCATGTCTTCAAGCTCACTGATTTTTTTTCCTTGCCCATATCCAGTTTGCTGACAAGCCCATTGAAAGTATTCTTCATTTCTGTTATCATTGTTTTTATTTCTAGCATTTTGTTTAGATACTTTCTTAGCATTTCTTTTCCTCTGCTTGCATTATCCACCCAAGCGTGTATGTTGTACTTTTCCCACTAGTGTTAACATATTTATTGTTGCTATTATAAACTTATGGTGTGATAATTCCAAAATTTCTGCTGTCTCTGAATATGGCACAGATATCTTCCCTGAATCTTCAGTGTTTTTTGGGATGGGGCGGGGGGGTTGGGAGCAGCTTCCTGATTTCTAAGCAGCACCAGCTTCCTTCTGTTGCTTCTCCAGCCATTCCAATGTTCTTACAACCAATTCTATATATTAAATCTATCTCTGGTTGGAATATTTAGAAAGGTCATATTAGACATTGACTAAAATAGCCAGGTGGCACAGTAGTAAAGAATCCACCTGCAATGCAGGAGTTGCCGAAGACATGGGGCTGATCCCTAGGTCAGAAAGATCCCCTGGAGAAAGGAAATGGCAACCCAGTCCAGTATTCTTACCTGGGAAACCCTATGGACAGAGAAGCCTGGTGGGTTACAGTCCATGGGGCCGCAAAGAGTCAGACAGGACTAAACAAGGGAGCACAGCAATGATGGAATAGATGGCACAGGGCTCGCACATGAGGTTTCTGGGGCGCCAGGCATGGGCAGCCAGAAGAGCTCTCCCTAATACCACTGTAGCAGGATCTGTTTGGAAGTACGTGCATTGGGGAGCGGCAAAGACCTAAAGGTTGTCATGGACCACAAATGAGAAAAGGAGACAAAAATTTTAATTCATAAACTTATTTGTGTTCTTATATTGCTCTTAACTGCTGTTTGCCTTAACATGATATATACCACTGTTAAAATTAAATGTGGATTTTGTGCCATCTTATAAAAATTGTTTTAAATTGATGTTTTTAAATAGATGAACGGATAAACTGTGGTACATCTGTACAATATAATATTATCCAGCACTAAAAAGAAATGAGCTGTCACACCATGAAAAGGCATGGAAGAAACGTAAAAACATATTACTAAGTGAAAGAAGCCAATCTGAAAAGGCAACATACTGTAGGATCCAACTCTATGGCATTTTAGAAAAGGCAAAACCCTGTAGAGAGTAAAAAGATTAGTGGTTGCTAGGGGTATGGAGGGAAGGAGAGATGGCTAGGCAGAGAACAGAGAAATTTTAGGACAGGGAAATTATTCAGTATAATATTACAATGGTGGATATAGTTTACATTTCTCAAAACCCATAGAACTTCCAACACAAAGAGAAAACCCAATATAAACTAGAGTCTTCGGCAGTAGAGACGTGTCAGTGATAGTTGATCAGTTGTCACAGAGGACCACTCTTGCAGAGAAGGTCACCAGTGGTGGGGGTGGGGGGAGTATGGGAACTCTGTGCTGTCCACTGAAGTTTTGCTGTGAACCTAAAACTGCTCTTGAAAAAAAAAAAATTAAGTGTATATATATATATATACATACACACTGCTGCTGCTGTTTAGTCACTCAATCGTGTCTGACTCTTTTGCAAACCCATGGGCTGTAGCCTGCCAGGATCCCTTTTCCGTGGCATTCTCCAGGCAAGAATACTGAAGTGGGTTGCCATTTCCTTCTCCAGGGATCATCCTGACCCAGGGATTGTTTACCACCAAGCCACCTGGGAAGGTATATATGCACATACACAAACACAATAATTACACTTAGAAGAATATTGTACAGAATATACTTGATTTAGTGATAGAGACATTGGCTTATTAATCCATGTAACAAGAAGAAAACAAACTTTCTTACAAATTTCCTCCTTACCTACATTCCTATGAAAACCAAAATGTTAAAATGTTATTAGATCAGAAATAAAAAACATTGGTTGCATTATACAGGAACTAGAACTCTTCCTTAGGCAGGTTTTAAAATCTTCTGTTTTGTAGAAATTAATCCTTCCAGAAACATCACAGAAACTGCAAGCCTAACTTCATGTTTCTGTAAAGAGAAGGAGAAAAGGGATCCTAGACCAACATGCACATGTCTTGGAATGCACGCTTGCAGACACAATCATATTTGCTTCGTGCTAAAGCAAGATCACAGGGACATTCCGAAGTGAAACTAAATGAGAGGATGGTAGCAACATGCTCGAATGGCTTCTTATCTGTGCTAGTTTCGAAAAGTACATTACACTCCAAAGGAAGAGATAATAGTACAGCTGAATGACAGTATATTTATTATTACAAGAAAAATGAATTGCTTTAATACCATGAAACTACATTTGATAACTGTTCTTTCAGTCAACAAACAAAAACAAAACTTTTTTGTTTTTACCATCTGACCTTTCTCCAACTCTGCTTGCCCCATGCTTCTGTCAGTTAACAGTTGTAAGCCACAAAAGCTGGACTCGGGTTGAATAAGAAACAAGAATATTGAAAGGACATCACAAATCCTTTGGAGGACTGGAGACCCAGGTTAAACATGAGCTCCCAGAAACAGTTCTCAAATCCACACTGCAGAAATAGTCTGACTAGGAAACAGTTACCACAACCACTGCCAACAGGCAGTAATTATGCAGTTTGAACCCCTGCTCTATCCATGCCAGGAATTCTGCCTCACAGCCTTAACCTCCAAAGAAAGAGAGCAAGTCCACCATCTGTATTACTTCGCTGGTTCTCCAGAGAAAATGAACCAATAGGAGCTACATACAGTTGACTGTTGAACAACACAGGTTTGAACTGCATGGGTACGTTTCTATGCAGATTTTTTCCAGCAAATAAACACTGCAGGACTACATGACATGTTGTTGTTGTTGTTCATGGATTTTTGACTGAACAGGGGGTTGGTGCCCCTAACCTCCAGCGTGTTCAGGGTCAACTATATACACAAAAGAGAGATTTATTTTAAGAAATTGGCTCATGTGGTTACAGAATCTCAGTTAGGTCCACAGTCTGAGTAAGCTGGTAAGGCAGAGTTGTAGTTCAAGTCCAGACGCAGTCTGCTGGTAAAATTCCCTCTTGCTTGAAGGAGGTCAGTTCTATTCAGGCCTTCAAGTAATTGGATGAGGCTCACCCCCATTTGGGCTTCCCCGGTGGCTCAGCGGTAAAGAATATATCTGCAATACAGGAGACACAGGAGACACAGGTTCGATCCCTAGGGCGGCAAGACCCACTGGGAGAGGGTATAGCAGCCCAACTCCAGCATTCTTGCCTGGAGAATCCCCATGGACAGAAGAGCCTGGTGGGCTATAGTCCATAGGGTCTCAAAGAGTAAGGCAATGGCACCCCACTCCAGTACTCTTGCCTGGAAAAGCCCATGAACAGAGGAGCCTGGTAGGCTGCAATCCATGGAGTCGCTAAGAGTCGGACACGACTGAGCAACTTCACTTTCACTTTCACTTGCATGCATTGGAGAAGAAAATGGCAACCCACTCCAGTGTTCTTGCCTGGAGAATCCCAGGGACGGCAGAGCCTGGTGGGCTGCCGTCTATGGGGTCGCACAGAGTCGGACACAACTGAAGCGGCTTAGCAGCAGCAGCAGCAGCAAAGCAATTTAGCGCACACCCACATTGGGGAAGGAAATCTGCTTTATTCAGTCCATTGATTTAAATCATAATTTCATCCAAACACACCCTCACAGAAACTCGAGAATGACCAAATATTTGGGTACCATGGACCCACCTAGTTGACACATAAAAATGAACCATACAGCAAAGCAATTTAGCGCACACCCACATTGGGGAAGGAAATCTGCTTTATTCAGTCCATTGATTTAAATCATAATTTCATCCAAACACACCCTCACAGAAACTCGAGAATGACCAAATATTTGGGTACCATGGACCCACCTAGTTGACACATAAAAATGAACCATCACACCCTCCCAGCCCTCTGCTGTCACCAGCTTTTCAAGTCAAAGTTTGGCAAAGACATGTTTCATTTACAGAGTGAACCAGCAGGAGCCCAGGCAGGAAAGAGATGGCACACAGAGAAGGATAATTGCGGAATGTTTATTAAGAGGACTGTTTACAGTGATGTGGGGATGGATGGCGACACACGCAAAGGGCTAGCCGAGGGGGTGCCATTACCGTACCTGGAACTGGAGCCAAGGGAGGGAGCCATTCCTGAAGGTCAACTGAGATGATACAGGTCGTCAATAGTTTCACTTTGTTTTGTTTAAAATTTTATCAGTCTATAGTTGATTTACAATGCTGTGTTTGTTTCAGGTACACAGCAAAGTGGTTCATGTATATATGTATCAGTTCAGTTCAGTTCAGTCGCTCAGTCGTGTCCGACTCTTTGTGACCCCATGAATCACAGCACGCCAGGCCTCCCTGTCCATCACCATCTCCCGGAGTTCACTCAGACTCACATCCATCGAGTC
>SJYT01008171.1:87461-121192 GCA_006410635.1 Cephalophus harveyi
TTTTTTTTTTAATTTTAAAAGAGAATGGAATAGACCAAGAGGACCATGAGAAATCTAATCTCATGCCAAAGTACATGGCCTTGGTATTGGGACCACAAGGACTTCCGGCTACCTTCTTCCTTTTCCTCATGATATGTACCACTGGCCTCATTCCTCTACCCAAATTAAACCAGGTCCTCTTTGCTGACCTTGAAGCCATACTATTGATCAGAAGCACCTTAGCTGAGACACCTTCCTTATTCAGCCAAGAGCAGAGAGACTGCAGAGTCTTAACTGGAAAGTACTCCCTCAACACCCAGGATTCTTTTGTGGGGAAAGGGGGCCAGGAGTGAGCCTTTTCCTTGTGGCTCTGCACTGTGTTGTAACAGAAAAACTTCAGAAAAAAATGTGTCTGTTTTTTCTTTGAAATCAGTGTAACTATAACTGGGAGTCTTGGGATACACAAGTCCATAAATGAACTCCTGGGTGATCACATACATTATGATACATTTGTTGGGTGGGAATAAAAGTCTATGAATTACATTTCATTCTTCTTGGGATTAAATCTCATGACAAAATTCTAGCAAAGCAATAGGATTTTTAGCTTTTTTCTGTTTAAAAATAAAAATGGATTATTCAAATAGCACCAATATGTATCCAATTTTTGTCATAAGAAAGCTACATTTTGCCTTATTTGTAATGTGACTTGAGCAATTATTATTTCTACCATCTATACAATACAGGAATGGTTACAATATTTCCGTTGGGGCTAACATTCATCAAACTAGTCAATATACTTTATTTCTTCTAAATATTCATAAAGCATTTTAAACTTGATTTCTTAATTATAAATCATTTGGATAAACTAAAACACAATGAATTTTCAACATGTTAAGTCAGGTTCAGTGATTCTTCTGAAAGAATATACCAGCACATTCATTGGATGACTAACTGCCCTCCTTTCTTGACCTCTCTTCCACCAACACCAGAAAAAAAAATCCTGCAAAGTCAGGTTTAAAATATAAATATTAGTTGATAGAGTGTCAGCTTTCCAAATGTCAGTAGGAGAAATAAAAGCCTTCAGATTGATTATGGATGGGAGCAGGGACATACAAACTGACTCCAGTCTATCTACAGGATCATCTTTTGTCTATCTTGTCGAGGACCTGATTGACGTGATTCAAGCTCAGATTCCACTTGGAATATTTACAGTTCTTTTCTGTTCACATAATTCTCTTCTTCAAATTGACTAATGGTCTCTTCTTTTTCTCTCTTCCACTCTCTCTCCCCATTCTCTAGGGGATTTGGCTTCGAGGAGGAACGGGACTAAACTGTTCAGAAGTTTTTTAGTGGCTCTAAAGAGAAAACCTCATATTTTCAGAAGGTGTTTCCCATTATGATCCATTCACATCTTTTAAGATCACCATTATGTTCACAATTATTCACACTTCCTATATTGTTGTGATTCTCTTTTCTATAAAGATTCACAAAAAAGTAAAGATCCACAAATATCTCAAATTTACTGTTTCATTAATCATTTTCATGTGGACACTATCACGCTTAGTACCATGCAAAATCAAAAATTTCCCTATGAAAACATCCAAGAACCAGCATTCTTCCTTCTCTTTGACTTTCTTAAACAAAAATCTCTCAGTTTAAAATATCCCAAATAAGAGACCTATTTCCTTCCTTTTGCTGATTTTTCCATCTAAACAATGGGAGATTTTCTCCAGGAAAGGGAAATGGGGACTGGGAATCAAGGGTAAGAATGAAACTTACTTTTTACTAGTGATTATAAAAACTTACACAGCTTAAGACAATACAAACTTATCTCACTGTCCAAAGTCTGGGTTGATTGACTGGTTTCTCTTTTCTGAGTCCCATGAGGCTGTAACCAAGGTACCAGCAAGGTTAGTTCCTCATTGGAAGTTCCCAGGGGAAAATCTTTGGGGCTCATTTAGGGTGTGGGCTGAAGTTGGTTGCTTGTGGCTGTAGGACTGAGGTCCCAGTATGCTTGCTGGCTGTCAGTCAGGGCTGGTCTCGGAGCCTGACGGTGACCTGCATCCGACCTGGTGCCTGGGGCACCGGCTGGTGCATCTCACTCACCCTCAGACTCTCTCCCCTCTTCATCTGCCACACCTCTCTGTTGCTAGCCAAGAAACGTCTCTGTTTTTAAGGACTCACTTGTTTAGATTGGGCCTACCTAGATAATCCAGGATAATCTCCCTATCTTAAAGTTCATAAACTGAATTACATCTGAAAGTCCCTTTTGCCATGTAACATATTCATTGACTCCAAGGATAAAGGTGTGGATATCTTTGGGAAGGGGCATTATTTGAGCTACCACATCACTGTATGTTTTTCACTACATTTTGAAGTTATCGTCTGTACAATGAGTGTGTGCCATATATTCAAAAAATAATTAAAATAATAGAGAAAACATGTGGAATAACAATATGGCAATATTTGTGGAAGTTGTATATTTGCTGAGTACTTGACAAGCATCTGGCTCTGTTCAAAGTAGTCTATATATCACCTAATTCAATCATTACAACATTGTCATCTAAACTTTACAAATAGAAAACTAAGGCCCAGAGGGGTTAAGTGTTGGCCTGAGGTCACACAGCTAGCATGTGGCAGAGTCCTCCACACACAGAGGTAGCTGGCATACCAGACTCAGCTTCTAGCCACCAGACGGCACTGCCTGTAAATCCCCAGCTGTGAGAGCTCTGTACCTCCTTCACCTCGCCCTCTAGCACGGATTTCTCTAGGGGAGTAAATGGCTGAGGGAAGTGACTTTAAGTGCAATTATGTTTTATGAGAGCCAGAGAAAGCTTTCTGCTTCTACTAGATCAGCACTCCTGACAATCATTTTCCTCCTGCCCATCCCAAGTAGGAGAGAGCTGAGAGCCACCCCCGGAGCCTGTGGGCCGGGCCGGGTGCGCCTGCATGCTCAGTCGCTCAGTCATGTCTGACTCTTTGCAACACCAATAGACAGTAGCCCATCTGGCTGCTCTGTCCAGTTGCAATTTTTACAGGTGGCAGGCCACAAATCCTCCCCCAAGCCCTGTTCAGTTCAGTTCAGTTCAGTCACTCAGTTGTGTCTGACTCTTTGCGACCCCATGGACTGCAGCACCCCAGGCCTTCCTGTCCATCACCAATTCCTGGAGCTTACCAAGACTCACGTTCATTGAGTCAGTGATGCCATCCAACCGACTCATCTTCTGTCATCCCCTTCTCCTCCCGCCTGCAATCTTTCCCAGCAACGGGGTCTTTTCCAGTGAGTCAGTTCTTTACATCAGGTGGCCAAAGGACTGGAGTTTCAGCTTCAACATCAGTCCTTCCAATGAATATTCAGGACTGATCTCCTTTAGGATGGACTGGTTGGATCTCCTTGCAGTCCAAGGGACTCTCAAGAGTCTTCTCCAACAACACAGTTCAAAAGCATCAATTCTTTGGTGCTCAGCTTCCTTTATAGTCCAACTCTCACATCCATACATGACCACTGGAAAAACCGTAGCCTTGACTAGACGGACCTTTGTTGGCAAAGTAATGTCTCTGCTTTTGAATATGCTGTCATAACTTTTCTTCCAAGGAGCAAGAGTCTTTTAATTTCATGGCTGCAGTCACCATCTGCAGTGAATTGGAGCCCCAAAAAATAAAGTCTCTCACTGTTTCCATTGTTTCCCCCTCTATTTGCCATGAAGTGATGGGACCAGATGCCATGATCTTAGTTGTCTGAATGTTGAGTTTGAAGCCAACTTTTTCACTCTCCTCTTTCACTTTTATCAAGAGGCTCTTTAGTTCTCCTTTGCTTTCTGCCCAACACCTGTGCATGCTTCTAAATCCCTATCTTACCCCAAAGGCCTCTGAGATGCTGCCTAATGGTTGTCTGACGCTTCCTGCCCTAGACCACTTCTGAGCAAATGGGAGGCTCTATTTTACCTATGACAGAAGGGAATCCCAAACCTCCATCCGCACTCAGGAAGCAGAAGCGGGTGGAGGGCCGAGAATGGGACCCTTGACAACTCCCTGCATATGTACACCTCAGGCATCCTGTCTATTGCTTGTGAAATTAAGATCTGGTGGTTTTTTTTCCAACTGTACAAGTATCACATGTTTGTTGGAAAAAAAAGAGTAGAAGTTATACAGATGAGCAAAGGGAAGAAATTGTTCTCTTTCTCTCACCAAAAGAGAACCACTGCAATCCACTGGTGTGTGTGCTAACAGATGTGTGTGTGTGTGAACATGTGTCTGTGTTGTGCAAGCCAGGAGGAAAGGGGCAAAGACAGAAAACAGATTTCTCTATTTTAAAAAAGAAAAGAAAATGTATTTGTGTTATTTTTGGCCGCCCTGGGTCTTTGTTGCTGTGAGAGGCCTTTCTCTGCTTGTGGAGAGCTGGGGCTATTCTCTAGTTGCAGTGCGCAGGCTTCTCATTGCAGTTTCTCCAGGGGTGGAGCACAGGCTTTAGTTGCTCCCTGTCACATGAGATCTTCCCGGACCAGGGATTAAACCTGTTCTCCTGCGTTGGCAGGTGGATCCCTAACCATTAGACAACCAGACCAGGGAAGCCCTGGGTTCCCTTTTTTAAAAAGTAGAATCATTCCACCTGTAGGTTAACACCTTTTATTTACAATTGTTAGCTTTAGGAACATTGTTATCATGTCAGTAAACAAGCTTCTACAATGAAACTCTTTTACAGTTCTAAAAATTTTTAATATTTTTAAATGAGTAACATATTCATTGAAGCCAATGATGGAGACGCTCTATACAGTCAGCAAAAACAAGACTGGGAGCTGACTGTGTTCAGATCATGAACTCCTTATTGCCAAATTCAGACTTAAATTGAAGAAAGTAAGGAAAACCATTAGACCATTCAAATATGACCTAAATCAAATCCCTTATCATTATACAGTGGAAGTGACAAACAGATTCAGGGACTAGATCTGATAGACAGAGTGCCTGAAGAACTATGGCTGGAGGTTCCAGACACCATTTAAGAGGCAGTGATCAAGACCATCCTCAGGAAAAGAAATGCAAAAAGGCAAAAAGGTTGTCTGAGGAGGGTTTACAAATAGCTGAGAAAAGAAGAGAAGCTAAAGCCAAAGGAGCAAAGGAAAGATATGCCCATTTGAATGCAGAGTTCCAAAGAATAGCAAGGAGAGATAAGAAAGCCTTTCTCAGTGATCAGTGCAAAGAAATAGAGGAAAACAATAGACTGAGAAAGACTAGAGATCTCCTCAAGAAAATTAGCAATACCAAGGGAACATTTCATGCAAAGATGGGCACAATAAAGGACAGAAATGGTACGGACCTAACAGAAGTAGAAGATATTAAGAAGAGGTGGCAAGAATACACAGAAGAACCATACAAAAAAGATCTTCATGACCCAGATAACCACAATGGCATGATCACTCACCTAGAGCCAGGTATCCTGGAATGCAAAGTCAGATGGGCCTTAGGAAGCATCACTATGAACAAAGCTAGTGGAGGGGATGGAATTCCAGTGGAGCTATTTCAAATCCTAAAAGATGATGCTGTGAAAGTGCTGCACTCAATATGCCAGCAAATTTGGAAAACTCAGCAGTGGCCACAGGACTGGAAAAGGTCACTTTTCATTCCAATCCCAAAGAAAGGTAAAGCCAAAAAATGTTCAAACTACCACATAATTGCACTCATCTCACATGCTAGTAAAATAATGCTCAAAATTCTCCAAGGCAGGTTTCAACAGTACATGAACCATGAACTTCCAGATGTTCAAGCTGGATTTAGAAAGGCAGAGGAACCAGAGATCAAATTGCCTACATCCATTGGATCATCAAAAAAGCAAGAGAGTTCCAGAAAAACATTTACTTCTGTTTTTATTGACTATGTCAAAGCCTTTGACTGTGTGGATCACAACAAACTATGGAAAATTTTTAAAGAGATGGGAATACTAAACCACCTGACCTGCCTCCTGGGATATCTGTATGCAGGTCTAGAAGCAACAGTTCGAAATGTAAATGGAACAACAGACTGGTTCCAAATCGGGAATGGAGTACATCAAGGCTATATATTGTCACTCTGCATATTTAACTTATATAGAATACATCATGTGAAATGCTGGGTTGGATGAAGCACAAGCTGGAATCAAGATTGCTGGGAGAAATATCAATAACCTCAGATATGCACACCACCCTTATGGCAGAAAGTGAAGAAGGACTAAAGAGCCTCTTGATAAAAATGAAAAAGGAGAGTGAAAAAGTTGGCTTCAAACTCAACTCAAGATCATGGCATCTGGTCCCATCACTTCATGGCAAATAGATGGGGAAACAATGGAAACAGTGAGAGACTTTATTTTTGGGGGCTCCAATTCACTGCAGATGGTGACTGCAGCCATGAAATTAAAAGACACTTACTCCTTGGAAGGAAAGTTATGACAGCATATTAAAAAGCAGAGACATTACTTTGCCAACAAAGGTCCGTCTAGTCAAGGCTATGGTTTTTCCAGTGGTCATGTATAGATGTGAGAGTTGGACTATAAAGGAAGCTGAGCACCAAAGAATTGATGCTTTTGAACTGTGTTGTTGGAGAAGACTCTTGAGAGTCCCTTGGACTGCAAGGAAATCCAACGCATCTATCCTAAAGGAGATCAGTCCTGGGTGTTCATTGGAAGGACTGATGTTGAAGCTGAAACTCCAGTCCTTTGGCCACCTGATGCGAAGAGCTGACTCATTTGAAAAGACCCTGATGCTGGGAAAGATTGCAGGTGGGAGGAGAAGGGGACAACAGAGGATGAGATGGTTGGATGATGTCACTGACTCAATGGACATGAATTTGATTAAGTCCTGGGAGTTGGTGTTGGACAGGGAGGCCTGGCGTGCCACAGTCCATGGGGTCGCAAAGAGTCAGACACAACTGAGCCACTGAACTGACCTGAACTGATTCATTGAAGAAAAATTAGAAAATACAGACACACAAAATAGAATTATAATTCTATGCTAGGGAGACAACCACTATTAACATTTCTACCTTTGTTGTTACAGAATGCATTCTATTCTAATCCTTCAAAGTTAAACACAATTGCCAAGGGTTTGCTAGACAAGATTTTGCTAGACAGGCAGCTGCAAATGTGAAGAGTAGCCAAGCTTTCCTCATGTCCCTGATTATTTTCTAACGACTAAGTTCTAGAAGAAATATTGGGTCAAAGGACATGCACATTTTTCAGACCATTGATGAATATCATCAGACTATTTTCTGGGGAAGGCAGCAGGGTATGGAGGTATCCAGGTCCCCTCACCAATCTTGGGTGGTATAATTTTTAAGTGTTTCAGGCCCATTATTTAAAACATTTTCACTTTGGTGCAGCACGAAGATGTATGGGGTCTCGGTTTGGGGACGCAGGCTCACACTGTTTTTGCATCACATCCTGACTGACTGGGAGGATCAGACATGGTCTTGTGCAAGAAAAAAAGAAAGAGACATGTCTACAAGGAGAAAGCTACTCAATTAGAAAAGATTCGAGTGAAGAAAGAAATAGGATGCCCTTTGAAATTGTTTCTAGAGGGAAACAGAGTCTTCACTTTGATTTTGTTTTCTAAAGATAATGACCCCAAGTTCACGAAGTCCATTTATAACTTAAAGGCTGTGGTGTCAAATGCCAATTTAAAACCCCTGAATAGGCTCCGACACTCCTTTGGTGAACACTGGAGAGCAGAGAAACACAGGAGCATCCCATCCTGGCATGCCTTGCTCTGCTCGCCACAAGGCCAAGCGCATGTGTTTCTGTTGGCTGATTGGTTGGCTGGCTCCTCGTTGTGCTGTGTCTTCGAGGCTGCGCTTGGGCCTTCTCTGGTCTCGGCAGGGGGGCCCTCCCCAGTTGCAGAGCACAGGAGTCTCACTGAAGGATTTCTCTCGCTGCCGAGCACAGGCTCTAGGGCATGGGCGCGGTATTTGTGGCCCAGGGGCTTAGTTGCTCTGAGTCATGTGAGAGTTTCCCAGAACAGGGATCAAGCCCATGTCTCTTTCATTGGCAAACAGATTCGTAACCCCTGGACCACCAGGGAAGTTCCGAAAAGTGCATCTTTAAGAAGCGTCTCTGTCTTACGTGGATCTGGTTTCAGTCAGAGAGCATGTAATCTGCCACATGGAACTCAGTCCAGTGAAGGAGTTGGCCCATTTCCAGCAAATTATCTGAGAAATTCTACTCCAGCCACTAAATCTCCAGTTTTAATCAAGTTGCAAATCCCCATTGCTCCCAGCAGTGAGCGATCAGTGTGGTCTAATGGAAGCAGTGATTGTGTCTGTCACCGCAGAAGCCCTCTCCTCACCAGCTGGCACTTGGAAGCCCAGGGGTTAGGTCTCATTGTCTCTCATTAAAACATCGCTGCTTCCTGATAAGATATCTGAACGAAGGACGAAATGGTGCCCAGGTGTTGGAAGAGCTGCCACTTGGGGCGGACTGATGCTGGCTGCATCCCTCAGCTGGAGCTTATGGAAGAGAAAACAATTACCCAGGAAATAGATGTGTATTCTGTTCCCAGCGTCATCAGATGCCTGGCTTAACCAGCGCTTTCTCTCCCAGCAGTTCCAGGGATGGCGGCTCTAGTCATCTGACAGTGCCAGCATCAGAGGGCAATTGATTCCTCGGCTTATTTGGCTTTGGTACCAGCAGCCGTTTTGAGGCAACATTTACCCAGAGCTCTTAGTTTAACCCCAGCACTTAAGTTTTCTTGGCACTGCTGGAAGCTGCCACCCCACCCAGCAAAAACCCCAACAGTAGTGGCAGTGCCCAGCAGAGGGTCCAGGTTGTATATTACAGGTGGAATAGATCAATTCTTAACTCTGGCTTGTGAAAGGCATTCATTCATTCTGAACAACTGCATGTTAAAAAAAAAAAAAAAGCAAAGTGAAAAATTGTTTTCTAAGATAAATCTAGGCTTCCCTGGTGGCTCAGGTGGTAAAGAATCTACCTGCAATGCAGGAGACCCAGGTTCGATCCCTGGGTTGGAAAGATCCCTTGGAGGAGGGCATGGCAACACACTCCAGTATTCTTGCCTGGCAAATCCCATGGACAGAGGAGCCTGGCCGGCTACAGTCCATGGGGTTGCAAAGAGTCAGACATGACTGATCAATTAAGCACAAAATAAGATAAATCTAGGAAAGAATATCACAAAAATTACTGCTTTACATTGTAGATTTTTAAAATGGCTATTTCTGCTTTTTTTAAGTGTTGAGGTAGAAGAGAGAGGACAGAGGAAGCCAAAATTTGCTTTTAGAAAATGAGATCTTCCTCTCCAAATGACCAGGACAGGGTTTTCTAGGACAAATTGTTGAAAAATAGTCATTGAATTCTAACCAATTTCTACTTAAAAAAAAAAAAATCACGTTTGTGTTCTAATTAAACCCAACAGAAAAGACTACAAGACGCTTCTTCACTGGGGTCAGGAATGAGGAGGTTAGTCGTGCCAACACCGCTGTCTGACACACCTGCCAGTGATCTAGCATCCCCCAGCTCACGCTTCTCTGAGCAGCAGAAACATTCAGCACCGTCACAAAACTGCTTCCCTGGGCTTTGCTACGCAAGCACCTTTCACCTGCAGCATTTTTCAGGGCTTATTTTTCCTACCTTGCAAAAAAGAAAGTTCACTTCCTTGTTCCTCTTCTTACAAAGATTCCTCCCCCAGTGTGGTGTTAAAATGCTTGCTCGAACAAACGAGCTACATCTGGGATTCCTGCAAGGCTTTCTTGCTTGAGTTGTGGAGTCTGTTACATGTTGGCAGATAATAAGAGGTGGGTTACTACTACACGATGGTGCTACTCATCAGTTACTACTAACGGATCGGATGGTGCCAACCACAGGCCAGCTACACTCTGAAGGGTGACTGACACACCCACACTCTGAAGAAAGCCAGAAGAGTGGGGAATTCATGCCCCCATCTCTGCCCCACAAGGTGGTCCTTACCCAATAAGCAGGAAATTGAAAACCTGAGGTTAAGATAACTCTGACACATAATCCCCTCAGCAGGATCAAGCTGGAGATGCCCTCTATAGAACTGGGCTTGAAATCTTACTCCTGCTGGGTCTCTTTCTGTTTCCGTGATCTATTGCTGCATCACAGTCTACCCCAAATTCAAATAGCTATTGTTGCATAAAAAACGGTCCCATACTTCAATTATCTGTGACTACTCAACATCCCAAAGACAGGTGTCCTGTGAAAAGGGAAAGAGAGAAAAAACAAAATTTAACCAAATCACCTCTTGCCTTGGGGACAAAATCTTATCACTGCTATCAAATAACATGGGTTGCAAATCTGGTTTCCAAATTTGATTGCTCTGTTTCAAACCTAGGAGTGGAGTGGCTTCTCTTCTTGGCCGAATAAGAGTCACAAATATATACTCTCTTAGATCTTTAGAAAAGCAAATTCCAGTTACCATGTGCTGGTTGCCTTATGGCACACAACACTGAGAATGTGATTCCTAACCCCCACTAGTGTTTTATAGACATGGTAATACCTAGCTTCCTCTTCATAAGGAACAAAAAAAAATCTTGATTATATCAGTGCCTGAGTTGGGTGGGGCGGGCACGGAAACCTGTCTTCCAGTGCCATTTATTAAGCATCAAGGGTGAAATCTGCCTATTAAAGATCCATAGTCTAGAAGGGTATTTCAGAGAAGACCGTTTTCTTGGCTAATTCTGCAATAAGTAGGGTTTCTCATTTTCTTTTTGCTGAGCCTGTTCATCTTTAAGTGATACAAAGGAGACAGTGTTATAACTTTCTGTCATTATATTTTCTTATTAAACTTTAATCCTAATTCTCAATTTAGTTCCTCTAATTATTGGGTTCTAGTCTCTAAAATGTAGTTTTTAAATTAGCATGATAGAGATCAATGTCATACAAAATATGTGCTAACACAGAGCTAGATTTTGCTTTCCCGTGCATGGATGCCAAAGCTGGAGAAGATAATATGCCCCAGGTTCAAGGGAAACTAAATCTCATCCAAGAAATAATAGCCTATTTTTATAGGAAACAGGAATCCTGAAATACCGAATTTTTAACAATGTACTTCCTCACACACACACACAAATTTTAATACACGTGTAATGAAAGTATGTCTTGTGATTATTATTGTTTGATTGGCTTTTTTCTTTCATAGCAGTACATACAGGAATGGCATTTCTTAAAACTGGTAATATCTGAATCTACATGAAATATGGCAATCCACATCAACTCAGCCAGAGAGAATTGAATCGACTTTATATTAAATACAGGTGTTTGAAAGCAAAGACAAAAATGGAATTTCCTCTATGATGTAGTCCCTTTTGGACAATTCCAGAAGCCAACAGCTACACCCAAAATTCAAGTGCTATTTGCAGCTCATTATCTGTACGTAACCACCCTCACCTATTGCATTTTGGGGCATATTGACCACGTTTAGAATGAGCCCTATAAGAGATTCATTCTAAACATGAATGTGTAGCTTTGCAGTAATAAATACTGCAATTACCCAGCTGGCATTTAGTTGGGTTTCTATGACATGCTTCTCTATTTCTCAGAAACTGTCCTTAGGTTTCTGATGCTGACAAGAACTCCAAGACAGAAGAGCAATAATTCTCCAGCCTTAATGAGAACCGTCTTTCGCATCTGTTACACGTGTTCATCCCAGGGCCTCACCCCAGACTCTCCAATTCGGGAACTCTAGGGGCGTGGGTGGTTGGGTTCAGGAGGCCAGCTGTGGGATTGACCAGCTCTGTGGGTGGTTTGAACGCACGTCACGGCCGACCGCTGCCCCAGTGGTGTGAAACGCCAGTGCCCCACATATGTGTGCTGGCTCTTTGGTGGTGAGATTTCTCTAGCCCCCCGCCTGCCTGGAGTTACCTGGCTGGGGGCTCACACTGATCCCTGGGCACAGCTCAAGTCCACGTCTCTTCACATGTGTGTGTGCATGCTAAGTCACTTCAGTCATGTCCAACTTTCTGCAACCCTGTGGACTGTAGCCCGCCAGACTCCTCTGTCCATGGGATTCTCCAGGCAAGAATACTGGAGTGGGTGGCCACGGCCTCCTCCAGGGGATGTTCTTGACCCAGGGATCAAACCCGACTCTTCTGTGGCTCCTGCACTGCAGGCAGATTCTTTACCACCGAACCACCTGGGAAACTTGTGTCTCTTCACATCAGCTGTTTTGTGACTCTCCAGATCCAGGGAATATATGGCAACAGTTATTTTTAAAATTTGTATTGGAGTATAGTTGATTTACAATGTTGTGTTAGTTTCAGGCGTACAGCAAAGTGAATCGTTTATTTTTGTTGTTCAGTTGCTCAGTTATGGCTGACTCTTTGCAACCCCACGAACTGCAGCACACCAGGCTTCCCTGTCCTTCACCATCTCCTGGAGTTTACTCACACTCATGTCCATTGAATCGGCGATGCCATCCAACCATCCCATCTCTTATCTCCCTCTTCTCCTCCTGCCCTCAGTCTTTCCCAGCATCAAGGTCATTTCCAATGAGTTTGCTCTTGGCACCAAGTGCCCAAAGTATTGGAGCTTCAGCATCAGTCCTTCCAATGAATACTCAGGATTGATTTCCTTTAGGATTGACTGGTTTGATCTCCCTGCTGTCCAAGGGACTCTCAAGAGTCTTCTCTAGCATCACAGTTCAAAAGCATCAATTCTTCAGCATTCAGCCTTCTTTATTGCCCAGATCTCACATCCATACATGACTACTGGAAAAACCATAGCTTTGACAATATGGACCTTTGTTGGCAAAGTGATGTCTCTGCTTTTTAATATGCTGTCTAGGTTTATCATAACTTTTCTTTAATTTCATGTCTTCAGTCACCATCTGCAGTGATTTGGAGCCCAATAAAATAAAATCTGCCACTGTTTCCATTTTTTCCCCGTCTATTTGCCATGAAGTGATGGGACCAGATGCCATGATAGCCCTTTGAATGCTGGATTTTAAGTCAGCTTTTCCCCTCTTTCACCCTCATCAAGAGACTTTTCAAGAGACTTTTCCCCTTCACTTTCTGCCATTAGGGTGGTATCAAATCTACTTTTTTTTTTAAGATTCTTTTCCCACATAAGTCATTACAGAGTATTGAGTAGAATTTCCTGTACTGTACAGTAGGACCTTAATGTAGCAATTGTTCTAAAAATGCTTCTTCAATGAAAAGGAACTAGCCTAAACTGATTTACTTCAAATAGTGAAGGGGCAAGGAAATTTGGGTTCATTAACATCAATTTATTTGCTGAATAATTTTCATTTCAATGGCCACATGGAAGCTGCCTTTTCCAATACACCCACATGTATTTCCAATACATGTCACGATTCTAGCCCAGCTTAACACTCAGGGCGGGGTCTCTGCCTCCCCTGCATTTAATGCATGTTCCAGACAGTAGGCCTGGTGGACTGGACAATGGCCCTCAAAGACATCCATATCCTAATCCTGGAAGCTGTGAATGTTATCTCGCAAGATGAAAGGGACTTTGCAGGTATGACTAATTCATTACTGACTGGGAGATTTCTGCAGGAAGTAACACCTATGGCCAGGGATTTTTTATTTTGGCCATCCAGAAATTAATTCTGTTACTTCACTAATGTTTTGTGGCTTATTACATTCAGGAGTTATACATGCAGCAGCTGCTGCTGCTGCTAAGTCGCTTCAGTCGTGTCCGACTCTGTGTGACCCCATAGACGGCAGCCCACCAGGCTCCCCCGTCCCTGGGATTCTCCAGGCAAGAACACGGGAGTGGGTTGCCATTTCCTTCTCCAATGCATGAAAGTGAAAAGTGAAAGTGAAGTCGCTCAGTCGTGTCCGACTCTTAGCGACCCCATGGACGGAGGTGCCTGGTAGGCTACAGTCCATGGGATTTTCCAGGCAAGAGTACTGGAGTGGGGTGCCATTGCCTTCTCCGAGTTATTCCTGACACATCTGTAAAGTCTTCTCCGGCGCTGCAAGTTTCATGTTGACTTTCCATATCAGAATCAATCACTAAGGTTTGTTGTCTTTTTCTTGGTCTAATATTGACATTGTCTGAATTGGAACTATATTCTGAAGAGCTATCATCTTCTGCGACACTAGTATTTATGTTGCTGGGACAGTCAGGGAAAGTATCTGCATAAAACTCACCAAAAAGTTTCTCTTCACTCAAAATTTCCTGATGTGGCATATTCAAAAATTGTATGTCTATAAGGCACACAAGGTTGGAACAAAAACCTAACAGAGCAAAACGTGAATGATAAGGACGATATAAGTTGTATGCTAAGTTGCTTCAGTCGTGTCCGACTCTATGCAACCCCATAGACAGCAGCCCACCAGGCTCCCCCCGTCCCTGGGATTCTCCAGGCAAGAACACTGGAGTGGGTTGCCATTTCCTTCTCCAACGCGTGAAAGTGAAGTTGCTCAGTCGTGTCCGACTCAGCGACCCCATGGACTGCAGCTCACCAGGCTCCTCTGTCTATGGGATTTTCCAGGCAAGAGTACTGGAGTGGGGTGCCATTGCCTTCTTCTTATATAAGTTGTATAAATAACTCTTATTCAATCCTAAGCTCTAACAATTTTGCACAGTGAAGTTAATTAAATCACTCTCTAAAAACACATTAATACATTAAGTGGAGCAGAGTCTAGGTTGCCCAACTGGACCCAATGTAATCTGATTGGCCTTATAAAAGGAGTGTGGGCAGCTTAAAGTCAGAGAGAAAAGATAGAAGCAGAGGTCAGGGAGGAGAGAAGTGCTGGGCTGCTGGCTTGGAAGATGGAGGCAGGAAAACAGGTGGCTCTAGATGCTAAAAAAGGCAAAGAAATAGATTCTCCCCTACAATCTCTAGAAGGAATGCAAGTGTATGGACACCTTGCTTTTATTATATATATATGGCTTCCCTAATGGCTCAGCAGGGTAAAGAATCTGCCTGCAATACAGGAGACATAAGAGACGCAGGTTCAATCCTTGGGTTGGGAAGATCCCCTGGAGAAGGACATGGCAACCCACTCCAGTTCTCTTGCCTGAAAAAGTCCTTGGACAGAGGAGTCTGATGGGTTACAGTCCATGGGGTTGCAAAGAGTTGAACACTACTGAAGCGATTGGGTATACATATATATAGGCTGCTCTGGGTGTTAGTTGCAACCCTTGGGGTCTTAGCTGAGGTATGGGAACTCTTAATTGTGGTATGCAGAATCTAGTTCCCTGACCAGGGACTGAACTTGGGCCCCCTGCATTGGGAGAATGGAGTCTTAGCTACTGGACCACCAGGGAGGTCCCCTAACACCTTGATTTTAGACCAGCACTACCATCTGGGACCATAGATAATACCATTGTGCTGTTTAAACTGCTATGGTTGTGATAATTTGTTGCAGCAGCAATAGAACATTAATAGAGTGGGGTTTTAATATATCCATTTCACTATAGAGCTTAAAATTCTCTGAACACATAGCAGCCCTTGGGAGGCCCGGGCAAGCAGGCCTTACAGGGAGACTGAGAACCAGGACGCTGACTGTCCCTATTTCTCAGAAGCAGATGGGATTAATCGACTGTGGCTTTGATTCTTAAGTAACAAATGCCAAGGTCTCTGGGCTCCATCTAAATTAGCTGTAATTCCACAACCAAATGGAAGCACCCATGGGTCTGCAGGTCTCTCCTCTTCAAACTCACTTGTGGCTGTAAGCATGTTTTCTTGCTTCTTCCTGAGAAAGGCTGAAGTTTCTGTTAGAGTCTTTTTATTTTAACATTTATTTTTATTTATTTATTTGGCTGCACCAGGTCTTAGCTGAAACATGCTGGATCTTAATTGCAGCATGTGGGATCTTTAGTTATAGAATGTGAGATCTAGTTCCTTGACCAGGGATCGAACCTGGGCCCTCTGTATTGAGAACGTGGAGTCTTAGCCACTGGAACACCAGGGAAGTCCCCTAAGAGTTCAGATGAAAGTTTATCCAGCAGTGTCCCAAAGATGATGAAAGGAAGTGTGTCCCATAATCTGTGTCCAACATGAGCAAAGGGGGCTAAGCCGTCCCACCCTGGAGGCCTCCCAAGCCTCTTAAAGGGCAGTGCTGCCTTTTTCTGTCCATTCAATGTCCTACCCCTGGCTCTCTTCCCCTCTCCCCAGCTCCTGCATCCTGATAAGCCCATCCTCCACCAGTTCTGAAGCCTTGGGCACCTTGGGATGACTTTCTGCACCAGGAAGAGGATGAGGACTTTGGGGTGAGGTGCCAGATGGTGTCTTCTCTTTCAGTCCTGGAGTGGGTAGCCTTTCCCTTCTCCAGGGAATCTTCCCAACCCAGGGGTTGAACCCAGGTCTCCCGCATTGCAAGCAGATTCTTTACCAGCTGAGCCACGAGGGAAGCCCATCTTAGCCCTACAACCCCCTGTTCTAAGCTGCTTCTCCACTGCCAGCCCAGAGCCTGCAAGCTACACTTTCCAGCCTGGCTTTCCACTTGGATCCCTGGCACTGGCAGGAGTTTGGCAGAAGGTTCTCCCCACCCCCCGTGGACCTGGTTGTGCTTCTGCAGAGGCGGGCAGTCATGGCAGGGGAGGCAGGGGTGCCAAGGGCAAGGACAGGCTCCTGGGTTTCTGCCAACTCAGCCCTGACGACAGCACCCCGAGCGCAAGGAGCAGCCTGTTTCATTCCCCTTGCTCTTTCCCGATCTGGAGGTGGCAGCCACTTCCTGCAGCGACTGATCTTGGGGAAATCACATCCTCCCACCTGCCCCCGGCTCCTCTAACACCTCCCAACAAGCTCCCTATTTCACAGTATACATCATTTGCTTTTCTGATTCGATGAGGAGAACCCAAATCTTTCATTTGCCTTGACAAGGACCAGAGAGAGTGAAATCCTTCAACTGGCTTCAGTATCTTGGGTTTTTGGATTCCACTGTATTGGGGTCTAAAGACTCAAAGTATGGACTTACCCAGAAAGAGGAGGAGGCCTGAGTTCAGTGATGTGCATCGAACAAACCAGGTTGCAAGTCAATGTTTTTTCTGAGATACTCTTGTTGTTAGGTTAGTTTATCCAGAAAAACTACCTGAGGTGAGGGTCCTGTGTTAGTGACTTATCGTGGGTGAAGTGGACAGGAGGCACCCAGGCCTCAGCAGGTCACTCCAGGCTGGTCCTCAGGAGAGCTCTGGCAAGTGAGCCACCTTAGAGCTTTTGGAATGACTGTAGCCATAACTCACCTCCAAGGACCCGCCTCAGGGGCCATTAACTCCCAGATGATTTTGACTGACCCTTGAGAGTGCCTCAGACAGCAAAGAGATCAAACCAGTCCATCCTAAAGGAAATCAACCCTGAATATTCATTGGAAGGACTGGTGCTGAAGCTCCAGTACTTTGGCCAGTCGACTTTGGCAAAGTCGACTTTGCATCAAGGCCAGTCGACTCATTGGAAAAGACCCTGGTGCTGGGAAAGATTGAGGGGAGGAGGAAAGGTGGGTACTGAGGATGAGATGGTTGGATGGTATCACCGACTCGAAGGGCATGAGTTTGAGCAAGCTCTGGGAGACAGTGGAGAACAGAGCAGCTTGGCATGCTGCAGTCCATGGGGTTGCAGAGTTGCACACGACTGAGCAACTGAACAACAACAGGTAGTCTGGTAACAGGCTTCTGAAGAAAAGCTGCAGATGTGAGCCTCTGGAAGAAAAACACACAGAAAACCTGGGGGACCTGGGGGATCTGGCCAGGGCATTGACAGAGCCCTTCTGATTACAACCCCCACTGTATCTGATTGTGAAAAGGCTTTCAGAAAGCGACTGCCAGTCCTTCACTTCTGCCTCCCCAGTTTTATGCAAATTTTTCTTTGGCCAACTCAAACCCAGAATCATAGTGGGAGAGGGATTCTAGGAAAGGTAGTTCCCAGCTGAACCATGTTAATGACAGAACAGGCCGGACATCTAGCCTAGCTGTTTTAATAAATATCACCAAACTCAGGCGATGGGTGGGCCTCCTGCCGCTAGAATACACATAGGAAACTGTTGCTGGGAGACCCCACTGTGCCAGGAAGAACTGTTTGACACAGTTCTGTGTGACCTCCATGCCGTGCTCCATCACCTGGAAAGAAGTGCCCCACGGGTGGGGAGGCAAGTCCCTAGGCAACAGGGACTTTGCCTTGCAATGCAGGGGACACAGGTTTGATCCCTGGTAAGGGAACTAAGATCCCACCTGCCTCAGGGCAACTAAGCCTGAGGTTTGCAACCATTGAGACCGAGTTCCACGCCTAGATTGCCTGCAGGCCGCAGTGAGAGACCCTTTGTGCCCCACTAAGACCTAACACAGCCAAAATAAATCATCAAAAAAAAATGGTCCAAACAGCAGCATGGCTGTAGAAGGGGCCAGGCCAACTCCACACCTCTCCACACGGCTCCAGTGCTGGCCTGCACACCCTGGGAACCCCATCCCCAGCTTTCTTGAGACTTTCACGTTGATTCTCAGTGCTCCTGGGAATTAGACACCATCACTGATGACTTTGATCCTCTTTGCATATAAAGGCAGTGTGGTGTTGCAGCAAAAAATCATAGTCTCAGAAGCTAGATTTCTGGGTTTAAGGACCAGGTCCACCATTTCGCAGCTGTGACACTTTGACCAAGTTATTCAATCTCTATGCCCCAGTTTTTTTCCTCATATCAAGTAGGATAGTGTCACTCTGCTGCTGCTGCTGCTGCTAAGTCGCTTCAGTCGTGTCCGACTCTGTGTGACCCCATAAACGCAAGCCCACCAGGCTCCCCCGTCCCTGGGATTCTCCAGGCAAGAACACTGGAGTGGGTTGCCATTTCCTTCTCCAAGTACACTCTATAATACTATTATATGGTTTTTGAGAGGATATAAGGAGTTAATGTGTCAATCACTTAGAATTTATATGAATACCATTCATTAAATTTCAATGACTATAAGTCACTTTATTTAGTGATCATATATTTCTTGCTTTCTTTGTATTCTACCAAAGCATTACCCAATAGGATCTGACAATACTTTGGAACAAATCAACATCATCATATGTAAAAAAAAAAAAAAACAATGATAATTTAAGACAATGGTAAGAAAACAATGTTATCTTCAGAACTTTCATATTTCCGCATGTTACTGTTTCAGAATGACCTTTCCCCAAATTTGTGAGGTTTTATCATCCATGGATGACTTCCCAGGTGACTTAGTGGTAAAGAATCTGCCTGCCAATGCAGGAGGCGCAAGAGATGTGGGTTCTCTCCCTGGGTCGGGAAGATCCCCTGGAGAAGGAAATGGCAACCTGCTCCAGTATTCTTGCCTTGAAAACCCCATGGACAGAGGAGCCTGGCAGGGTACAGTCCATGGGGTCACAAAGAGTCGGACAAGACTAAGCACAGCGCACACGTGCGCGCACACACACACACACACACACACACACACATCATAAAGCAATTTACTCTTACAAGGCAGTCTTTAGGAAACTTTTCTAATAGTGATTATAGAAAAGTTAAAGACCAAATATGAGGCAAAGTTGTCTTATTTCCATCAATAGCTGGCAAATTTCACCCATGACTATTTGCTGAAGTAGCAGAAACATAAAGCCAGAAGAAAGGTCCGCGATGTTGGGTTTCATTGACGATCTCAGCAAGAGTAGAAAGGTGTCCCCCCAGGGACATAACCTTGAGCTCCGTGTGCTTGGTCTCTGAGTGGATCACTGGCATAGTCTAGTGATCCACTATGAATCATCATGGCCAGAATTTTCCCTGTAAAAATATTCTCGTAAGCTAGTGGGACTGCATATTGGGTCCAGCCTCTTTGGAGGACAATTTGGAGAGGTATGTCAACACTTTAAATGTTTATACCCAGTGATGTGCTCAGTGTTTGTTGTATTGATATGATGGAGAATCGAATGGTCTTTGTCCCTGGCTAATGGGATGTGTGCTTAGTCACTCAGTCATGTCCTACTCTTTACAACCCGTTGGGCTGTAGCCTGTCAAGCGCCTCTGTCCATGAGATTTTTCAGGCAAGAATACTGGTGTGGGTTGCCACCTCCTCCTCCAGGGGCTCTTCCTAACCCAGGGATTGAACCCACATCTCCTGCATTGCAGGCAGATTCTTTACCTGCTGGGCCCTTTTAGGGAAGTTCAGTTAATGGGATGGAGCCTCTTCAGTTCATTTCAGTTCAGTTCGGTCGCTCAGTCATGTCCAACTCTTTGTGACCCCATGGACTGCAGCATGCCAGGCCTCCCTGTCCATCACCAACTCCTGGAGCTTGCTCAAACTCATGTCTATTGAGTCAGTGATACCGTCCAACCATCTCATCCTCTGTCATCCCCTTCTCCTCCTGCCTTCTATCTTTCCCAGCATCAGGATCTTTTCAACTGAGTCAGTTCTTCGCATCAGGTGGCCAAAGGATTGGAGTTTCAGCTTCAGCATCAGTCCTTCCAATGAATATTTAGGACTGATCTCCTTTAGGATGGACTGGTTGGATCTCCTTGCCGTCCAAGGGACTCTCAAGAGTCTTCTCCAACACCACAGTTCAAAAGCATCAATTCTTCCAAGCTCAGCTTTCTTTATAGTCCAACTCTCACATCCATACATGACTACTGGAAAAACTATAACTTTGACTAGACGGACCTTTGTTGACAAAGTAATATCTCTGTTTTTTAATATGCTGTCTAGGTTGGTCATAACTTTTCTTCAAGGAGTAAGCATCTTTTAATTTCATGCCTGCAGTCAAGGAGCCTCTTAACTCTTAGAATTTCCTGAATGTTAAGAGTGCCACCTGTTCATGCTGGGCTCCTGGGTTCGCACCTGGGTTTCTGTTAATGTGACTGTGACAGTGATGGGCTTCTAGGAAGTTTTAAGATGGGGGCTGGCCATGCCAGAAAGATGGATCCTGTGATTAGAGGCCTGGGGCTTAGGCTGCCCACTGGTAGCCCATCCTCTCTTCCCTGGGAGTGCACATGGCTGGAGACTGAATTGAATCACATGGGCAATAATTAATCACACCACCTTAATGAAATGCCAATAAAAGCTCTGGACACTGAAAGCTCCAGTGAGCTTCCCGGTTGGTGGACACTTTGACGTGCCTGGGGGATGACGAGTCCTGCAGGCCCCCAAACTCTTCATCCGGGACTCTGTCAGGTCTCACCAATAGGTTTCCTCATTTGGCTGGTCCTGATTTGCATCCTACATAATGTAGCCATAATGATAAGTGAAGAACTGAGTTCTGTGAATCATTCTAGTGTATTACCAAACCTGAAGAGGTTATGCTAAGTTGCTTCAGTCGTGTCTGACTCTTTGCGACCCTATGGACCATAACGCTCCAGGCTCCTCTGTCCATGGGATTCTCCAGGCAAGAATACTGGAGTGGGTTGCCACGTCCTCCTTCAAGGGATCTTCCCGACCCAGGGATTGAACCTATGTCTCTAATGTCTGCTGCATTGACAGGAGGGTTCTTTACCACTGGCGCCACCTAGGAAGTCAGAACAGGTCATGGGAAGCTCCAAGTCTGTAACCAGTTAGCCAGAAGTGTGGGTGACCTGGGAACCTCCAGACTTGCAGCTGGCATCTGAAGTGAGGCCAGCCTTTTGGGGGGCTGTGCCCTTAACCCGTGAAGTCTGCTCTGACTCCAGGTACTGCTGGAATTTAATCATAGT
Organism: Cephalophus harveyi; assembly: GCA_006410635.1. Taxonomy (NCBI): domain Eukaryota; kingdom Metazoa; phylum Chordata; class Mammalia; order Artiodactyla; family Bovidae; genus Cephalophus; species Cephalophus harveyi. The sequence continues at coordinate 109,014 of SJYT01008171.1, forward strand.
ACTGCGGTGTTTGACAACCTGCTCTCCAGAAGGGATAAGTGAAGCCCTCTTGTGTAAAGACTGCAGATTTCCATGATGTAAATACTCTCACTGTGGCCAAGTCAAGTTACCAGTGTGATGTCATTGACTGTGGGGCTGGGAAAGGATGCATTTGGCTTGGTCCTCATGGGAGTGTATAAACTCAGTAAACGTCAGTTTACTCTCATATCCTTGGGCCAAGCAATTCCACTTCTCAAAATACATCTCGCAGGTAGGCTGGCACATTTTCCCCATCCTAGACATTTACAGGGATGGTCATTGTGTGTTGTTTGTATTATAAAAGACTAAAAACAAGCTACAGGCCCACCAATAAGCTTTAAAAAAAAATCATCAGGCATGAATAAAATGAAATGCTCTGCAGGGTTTAAAAAGAATGAGGCAAATCCATACTGATGTGCAATAATTTGCAAGATGTATCATTAAGTGAAAAAAGGAAGATGAAGAACCCTCTCCTGGTTGCTACCATTTGGTATAATGTGAAGGGGGATATATATTAACCTGGATACATATATAGGCTTTCTTGGGAAGGAGTACACAAAAATCTAGTGAAAAAGGGAGACTCTGGGAAGGAGGATTGGGAGATCTGAGTGAGAGACACTACTCTTTACGTACACATTTTTGTACTGTTTGCATTTTAATGGTGCCTATTTAAAAACATTAAAGCAATAGACCATGGTAGTAGGGTAATTGAAATGAATGAGTAAATAAATGAATGAATGAACCTTTGAACAAAATGACCTTTGCTCTTTCATCTAGTTAATACACTTGTCACAAATTGCTGGGCACAGCTCTGTTCTAAAAGTGACAGGGTTCAAAAAGAAACCAGGAGGCACTGACAATTAGGTCAAACATGGAAATCCCTGTAGGAGCCAGGTTCAGTTCAGTCGCTCAGTCGTGTCCGACTCCTTGCGACCCCATGAATCGCAGCACGCCAGGCCTCCCTGTCCATCACCAACTCCCGGAGTTCACTCAGACTCACGTCCATCGAGTCAGTGATGCCATCCAGCCATCTCATCCTCTGTCGTCCCCATCTCCTCCTGCCAGGTAGACACCATGAATTCACGAAGCTGTCCATGGAACCAAAGGGCTTCTGCCAACCTAGAGGGAAGCCTTGATTCAGCTACAGTTGCTGTTGGCTGGCAGAAATGTGGGCCCAGGGTTGCCAGATCTTCTGAGTTCTTGAAGAAAATTCAGAAATTAAAAAAAAAAAAAAAAACTCTTGTTTAAAGCAAGCAACTAATGCAAATCTTTTAACAACATAATATGAGCCAGATAAAATCAATTATAAGTTGGTAGCAGAGACATTACTTTGCCGACAAAAGCCCATCTAGTCAAAGCTATGATTTTTCCAGTAGTCATGTATGGATGTGAGTTTGAAAAGTTTTAAAAGTGCAAGTTGCTCAGTCATGTCCGACTCTTTGCAACCCCATGGACTATACAGTCCATGAAATTCTCCAGGCCAGAATACTGGAGTGGGTAGGCTTTCCCTTCTTCAGGGAAACTTCCCAACCCAGGGATTGAAGCCAGGTCTCCCATGTTGCAGGAGGATTCTTTACCAGCTGAGCCTGGACTGTAAAGAAAGCCCAGCACTGAAGAATTGATGCTTTTGAACTGTGGTGTTGGAGAAGACTCTTGAGAGTCCCTTGGACTGCAAGGAGATCCAACCAGTGCATTCTAAAGAAAATCAATCCTAAATATTCATGGGAAGGACTGATGTTGAAGCTGAAACTTCAATCCTTTGGCCACCTGATGCGAAAAACTGACTCATTGGAAAAGACCCTGATACTGGGAAAGATTGCAGGCGGGAGAAGGGGATGACAGAGGATGAGATGGTTGGATGGCATCACCTACTTGATGGACTGGAGTTTGAGCAAGTTCTAGGAGTTGGTCATGGACAGGGAAGCCTGGTGAGCTGCAGTCCATAGGGTTGCAAAGAGTTGGACATGACTGAGAGACTAAACTGAAACTGAATTTTAAAGAGGATGTTTGTTTCCACCAGGAACTTGCTACTCATCTAAGTTCAGGCTAAGCAGGATGTGACAGTCTAAGATTTTTATCGTTTTTTCTCCTCAAGCCATCGTTATATTTAATAATGGTATGGTACTGGTAAAATTAGTGTCTTAGTCCATTTGCTCACATGTGTGCTGAGTCACTTCAGTCATGCCCAACTCTTTGTGACCCCATGGACTGTAGCCCGCCAGGCTCCTCTGTCCATGGGATTCTCCAGGCAAGAATACCAGGGTGGGTTGCCATGCCCTCCTCCAGGGGACCCAGGGGTTGAACCCGACTCTCCTGTGCTTCCTGTATTGCAGGCAGATTCTCTACCACTGAGCCACCAGGGAAGCCCTAGACCATTTGGGCTGCTATAAAAAATAATAATAATAATAAAACTACTGCAGACCAGGTAACTTAGAAACAACAGAAATGTAGGACCCTGGTGGTCCAGTGGTTTAAGAATCTGTGCTTCCAGTGCATGGGTTGGGGGTTCAGTCCCTGGTCAGGAAACTAAGAACCCATATGCACATGGTGTGGCCAAAAAATGCGTTTAAAAAACAAAACAAAGCAAATTTCTCACAGTTCTGCATGCGGGAAGTCTCAGATCAAGCTGCCAGCACAGTCATGTTCTCTGAGGACTTTTTTCCTGGCTCACAGCCAGTGACCTCCCTCTGGGTGGGGGTGGCGTGGAGGGAGTTGCTGGGACTTTTTTTTTTTTTTTTTAAGTTTTTATTTTGCGTTGGGGTATAGCCAATTAACAGTGTTGTGATAGTTTCAGGTGAATAGTGAAGGGATTCAGTCATACATATACCTGTATCCATTCTCTCCCAAACTCCCCGCCCATCCAGGCTGCCCCATAAAATTGAGCAGAGTTCCTGTGCTACACAGTAGGTCCTTTTTGGTTATTCATTTTGAATATAACAGTGTGTACCTGTCCATCCCAAACTCCATAACTATCCCTTCCCCTTATCTTCCCCAACCCCAGCAACCATGAATTTGTTTGAGTCTGTTTCAGTTTTGTAAATAAATTCATTTGTATCAATTCTTCTTAGATTCCACATATAAGGGATTTCATACAGTGCTTCTCCTTCTCTGCCTGACTACACTCAGAATGACAATCTCAAGGTCCGTCCATGTTGCTGCAAACGGCATTATTTCATTCTTTAGTGGTCAGCCTGTGACTTTGGAAGGATCATGAGTATTCAGACCATGCTGCTGCTGAGTCACTTCAGTCGTGTCCGACTCTGTGCGACCCCAGAGACGGCAGCCCACCAGGCTTCCCCCGTCCCTGGGATTCTCCAGGCAAGAACACTGGAGTGGGTTGCCATTTCCTTCTCCAATGCATGAAAGTGAAAAGTGAAAGTGAAGTCGCTCAGTCATGCCCGACTCTTAGTGACCCCATGGACTGCAGCCCACCAGGCTCCTCCGTCCACGGGATTTTCCAGGCAAGAGTACTGGAGTGGGCTGCCATCGCCTTCTCCGATTCAGACCATAGCAGTCAGTTAAGTCTGAAACCAATTTCCCTTGGCAGTATATACCAATTAACAGATTTTAAAAGCTATAAGAGATTGTCAGACCCATACAAAAGCGAGGGATGAGAGTGTGCAGAGGAGAACTTAAGTGGGAGAAAGCTCTAAAGGCCACAGCTGGGCTGACCCAGGGAGGCAGCCAGAGCAGAGCCCAGACAGGAGCCGTGAAAAGAGAGCCCACCGCACGGCTGCCCCCTCCCCGCCCCGGAAGGATGCGGAGGAGGCCAGAGACAGGAGGCCCAATCATTACAAGCTAGTCTTTTCCAGTGGGTTTTCTTGTTTATCGATCTGCCTTCCTGAATCTCCTGTGTTTCCACTCTAGTTTCATTAGAATTGCCCGCGTCCATCAATATCCACATTATAACTCATTTATCCTTACTGAGATCCTCCCGTCACCCTCTTAGCCGAAAGTGTGCAGCCTTCCTGTTGCTCTAGCTTTTTAAAATCTCAACTGTCAGCCTGGCCATGCTTCCATGCAAGCTCAGACCCACAGGGTTAAGCAAGCCCAGATGGAAGTGAGATTAATGGGGGCGTCTGCGTTACTGCAGAAGGAGAGCAAAGAGAGACATTAATAATAATGATGACGAGGGTAGCAGCTTTTATTATGGGCCAAGGGGCTTTATAGGAGAGGCAACTAGAAGTCTCACCCTATTACTCCATCTAGCTCCAAGCCCAGAATCTCTGGGGAAATGTGCCTTCCTCTGAGTCAGGTCCACATATGATTTCTCAGAGCCCAGGAATGATCAATTTAAATATTTCAACAAACAATGGTTGAAAAAACAAATAAGGTAACCACAGATGACTCCTTTTTGGATAAAAGCAAATAAAGCCACCCAGGACATCCAGTCCTGAGCACGCTCTATCCAGCCAGAGAAGACTGGCAGGCACTCCAGTCCTTGGCAATGAAGCAATGTCCTTGGTCAGCCAATCTGGCTGTGCATGGTTTTGCAAACAGAAAAGACTTTTCGTAGCAAGGTTATATCCTGTTTCCTCTTCTAAGAGCCATCTTGGACCAAACTTTGTCCCATTCTCTCAGGACTCAACCGAAAGCTCCAAGAATGAGCCAACACACTCCAACATTCAGATTTTTTTCTCCGTAAGTCAAAGCTAGCGTTCCATACTAGTATTGTCTCCTATCTGCAGAGTCAGAAGCCAAAACTCAGGGAGATTACGTTACTCACCCCATCAGTAAGACATAGAGCACAGATACAAATGGATTTTGCCTACTTCAAGATTATTGTTCTTTCTATTCATCATTTATAACTTTTTCATTTCTAACTACAGAAGTAAGTACATAAGCGTGACGGGAAAATTGGAATATACAGAAATGGATTTTGCATTTCTTTTCAGGCTCGCTCTTTTATAGTTACACGCGTGCAAAAAACACGGGTCACATTTCATCAGGACTAGTCACTGCGTGTGCTTGACAAAGTGCAGAATTCTCACCCTCAGGCAGGAAAAACAGCCCCAAGAACTGGAAGGTTTCCCATGGTTTATAGCTTAGGCGAGGACAACCTTGACATTACTTCAGATGGGCTTGTATTTCACTGGGTTAATTTTCAAATAACCCATTATAATTAATAATCCAAGTACTAGATAAATTGAGATTTTTAAAATATTCTGCTTCATGCCTGCTTTCAGAAATGGTGCTGGGACATGATGAGCACCAAGTTCACTTAGAGTCATCCTGGCCACCAACAGGGTGAGGAGGTGACAGACAATAAGGTCAGATATTCATCCAATCATTTATCATTCAATAAGTAAATCAGGGACTTCCGTGGCGGTCCAGTGGCTAAGACTCTGTGCTCCCAATGCAGGGGGCCCCGGTTCAACCTCCAGTCATGGAACTAGATCCTACAGGCCCCAGCTAAGACCCAGTGTGACCAAATGAATAAATATTTTTAAAAAATAGTTCAGAGCACCTTTCATGGGCCAGGCACTGGTTTCAAATTTGAGATACAACAGTACCCCCCAACAGTCCCTGCCCTCAGAGGGCTTCCACTCCAGGAAGGGAGAAGGACAATTAACAAATGAACTGAGAAAATGTCAGGCTGTGAGAAAGAACTGTGTAGAACAATAAAGCAGAATATAGGGAATGGAAAGTGCTGAGGTAGGAGGTTGCTCCTTAATGCAGTATATTATTCTGCTCAGGCTGCATAACAGCATACCACACACTAAGTGGCTTAAACAACAGCAATTATTCTCTTGCAGTACCAGAGGCTGGATATTCGAGATGAAGACTGAGCCCCGTTTGGTTACAGTGGGAGCACTTCCTGGCTTGCAGACTGCCCCCTCGTCTCCGTCCTCAGCATGTGCACATGGAGCAGGGAAGTGGGGAAAGAGCTTCGGCTCTCTGCTCTCTCTTGCATGCATGTGAGTGCTCAGGCATGTCTGACTCTTTGCAACCCCATGGGCTACAGCCCACCAGGCTCCTCTGCCCATGGGTTTCTCCAGGCAAGAATACTGGAGTGGGTTGCCAATTCCTACTCCAGGACATCTTCCTGACTCAGGGATGGAACCCATGTCTCCTGCATCTCCTGCATTGGCAGGCTGAGTCTTTACCACTTGAGCTACCTGGGAAGCCCCCCTGTTTTCTTTTAAAAGGACACTACTCCTATATGACCAGGGCCCCACCTGTGTGACTTCATTTAACCTTAATTACTTCCTTTCTCCAAACAGTCACACTGGAGGGTTAGAGCTTCAGTGTATGATTTGGTGAGGGGGGTGCAGTAGGGTGGGAATACACATGCATTCAGTCCATAATATATAGAGTAGTCTGAGAAGGCATCTCTGATAAGACAGGGCAGCCAGCTTTCAAGACGGCCCTACGTGAGCCTCCCTCTTGTCTACACCCTTGTGTGTCTCCTCCCACAATAAATCAGGGATGGCCCCTTGGCCTATAATAAAAGCTGTTACCTTCATCATCGATATTATTAATGCCACTGTTTTCTCTCCCTCTGCAGTAACACAGATGCCCCATCAATTCACTTCCACCTGGGCTTGCTTAACCCTTTGGGCCTGAGTTTTCTTGGAAGCATGATCATGCTGACAGCTGAGATTTTAAAAAACCTAGAGCAACAGGAAACCCACACATTTTGGTTTTTTGGGTGACTCACTCTGGGGCAAGCCACGCTTCAAGTCAGGAGGACAATGAAGCAGCCTTGGGAGAGGACCATGTGGAGAGGAATTCAGACCCCGCTCCAGGTTCCTCAGGAGAGGAACCGCCATCCCCAGTCAAGCCTTCAGATGACTGTAGCCCCAGCTCAAAGCTGCACTCCAGTCTCATGGGAAACCCTTACCCAGAACCACACAGCCGTTCTGGCCCTGACTTTCTAATCTAAAGAAAAGGTGAGATGATAAAGTTTTGAAATAATTTGTCATATAGCAAAAAGATAAGTAATACATAAAGTCAGTGTCCTGAAGGAAAGAAGCAAGATGGAGCCTTTCAGGAGGAAGGAAGAGCAACTATCCAAGCCATGAGATGAGAGTGTGTGCGGCAAGTTCAAAGAACAGGTCTGAGGCCGGTGTGCAAGAGCAGAATAAATGAGGGCAGGAGGAGTCGGAGGTGGGGCAGAGTGGAAAAATGCGGTATCAGATCACACAGGGTCTGTGTGTCTCTACCCTGCAACATCACATGCAGAGACATCCCCTTAGGGGAGCATCTTAGTTGTTCAGATGGAATATCCTGGTAAGTTTTGAATCTCATATCATCAGATTATGCCAGATATCTTAATGTTCTCAAAAAGTGTTCCTTTATTTTTTATTTATTTATATTTTTAAAATATGTATGTGCTGTACCGAATCTTCGGAGAAGGCAGTGGCACCCCACTCCAGTACTCTTGCCTGGAAAATCCATGGACGGAGGAGCCTGGTAGCCTGCAGTCTATGGGGTGGCTAAGAGTCAGACACGACTGAGCGACTTCACTTTCACTTTTCTCTTTCATGCATTGGAGAAGGAAATGGCAACCCACTCCAGTATTCTTGCCTGAAGAATCCCAGGGACGGGGAGCCTAGTGGGCTGCCGTCTATGGGGTCACACAGAGTCGGACACAACTGGAGTGACTTAGCAGCAGCAGCAGCAGTACCGAGTCTTAGTTGCAGCTTGCGGGATCTTTAGTTGGCAAGTAAACTCTTGGTTGTGGTGTGTGGGATCTAGTTCCTTGACCAGGGATTGAACCCGGGCCCTCAGTATATTAGGAGTGTGAGGTCTTAGTCACTGGACCACCAGGGAAGTCTCCCTTACTCTTTTAGGTATTACTTATGTTTACAACCCCCAGATTTGTCTTTCCAGTCTAGATGTTGCCCCTGAACTTCAGCATCTTCATCAGCTTCTCCTCTGGAATAACTAATAGCTGTCTCAAACTTACTCTGTCCCAAATCAGATTCCTGGTTTTCCCCCCACCACCCCCATTCCCCAGTCTCCCTCATCTCTAAAAATGAAAATCCATCTTTCAGGGACTCAAGTTAAAAACCTTAGAGACATCTTTTACTCTCCCTCTTGTTTCCCCTACTTCTCATCCAATATATTGGCAAAAGTCTAGAAACACTCTTTTCAAATTGTAAGCAGAATCCAACACGTCTCACCATCGCCCGTTCAGTCACTGTCCTCCAAGCCACAATTATTTCTAGTCTGGGTTATGGTACAAGTTTTCTAACCAGTTTCCCTATACCTCCTATGGTCTGCTCTCAGACCTGTAGCCAGAGGGAGGTTTAAACATAGATGTCAGATCACGTCATTTGTCGGCCCTCAATTCCCCAGTGTCTCCCCATCTCACTCGGCAGAAAAACCAAAGCCTTCATAGGATAAGCCCTTCAGGATCTTGCCCAATTATCTTTAAAACCTTGTCTCCAGTTACTCTTGCCCTCATTCACTCAGCTTCAGCATCAACAGCCTCCCTGCTGTTCCAGAAACAAGCCAGGCACACTTCTGCCTTGGGGGCTCTTGCTGTTCCTTTTATCTGGAATACTTTTTTCTCCAGTATATCCAAGATTGACTCCCTGACCTCCTTCAGGAATGTGCTTCATGTTACCTGCCAGCAAAATCTTCTGGGGCCACACTATTCAAAATTGCAACCCCCATCTCTAGAATCCCTTATCTCTTCTTTGCTTTATTTTTGCACAGAGGTCTTATCGCTACCTGACATGTTATGCATTTTAATTATATTTAGTTTTATTTATTTTTGTAGGGCTTCTGCTATTACAATATAAGCTCCTTAATGGTAAGAGTTTCTATTTTGCTCACTGCTGAACCTCTAGAGCCTAAAACAGGTCTTATCACATAGTAAACACCTAATAAACGCTTGAATGAATGAGTAAGACCCTTAGTGCAGATATAAGAGCCTCCATTTGGGAGGTGAACAAATGTTGAAACATGGTAGCTAATCTGGCAGGCTTAAGATAGTGGGGAGAACTTAAGATGCTCTAAAGAGTGAGGAAAAGAAAAACAAAGGTAAGGTATACAGAGAAGGGCCCAGCATAGCTAGGAGGAACCTGGGGAGAGGAACCAGAGAGAAAGTTCTTCTCTTGGAGGTAGGTTCAAAGGCCTGGGGAAATCAGACTTCCCTGGTGGTCCAGTAGTGAAGACTCCACGCTTCTAGGGGGCATGGGTTCAGTCCCTCTTGGGGAACCAAGATGCCGTAAGACATAGCCAAAGGAAAAAAAAAAAAAAAGACTGGGAAATACTTCAGGGGACTTTTAAACTAGTTTGTTATGGGATGTGCAATGAAAACCTTAGTCCTCCACCTTCCCTGCAAAGTGTTTCCACCAATTCTTCTCTGCTTGATAATGCTTCTGCGGGAAGGGATTCTCCCTGGAGAAATGGGCGAGGACTGACTTTTGCATCCAAGTCAGCTGATGGTCAGCTCGTGTAGTGCAGAAGTCAGAGGCCAAGAGCACAGCTGATGTCTGAGTTGCACCTGCAAGCTTTAACCTTGCTCTCTATTTCCCTGGCTGGCTTCTATTGAATAGATGGTAACTTGGAACGAGGACCAGGGTTTTTAATTCATCAGACACTGTGCACTGTGGCTTGGGTCCAGTTCATCTCAAGGACAGCTGCTTTTCTACACATTCTTCGATTCATCTTTATAATTACTATCAATAACCAGCACATACACACACACTGTACCAGACATGACAGCCTGGAAAGACATGATCTCTGAGCTCAACAGCTTAGTTCTCTTTTAATCCTGCAGTTCTAAGGTCTTACTCTCCTACTTGTTTTCTAATAGAGTTAGCTGACTTAAAGCAAGTAGACTTTTTGAATTCCCCTCTCCATGAATTTTGCTCCAGCCTGTGCTTTGAGAGAGCTGCAGGCAAAGAAATTTCTTTCAAGAACAACTCACCACCACTGGAGAAGGGCCAGAAAATTAAAGCGTGGAGACAAGAATCGTGTTATTTTTGTATTGTTAATATAAAATCACATTGAGATAGTACTTATAATAAGATAGAGAAAAAATATTTTTGTAGGCTAAAAAGCCATATTCGCAAAAGTTATATTCTTTTTATCTACATCCTATCTGGCTTTTATCTGCCTTTATTTTATTTCCATTATAGTTCTTAAGGTAGCAATGATGTGCCATAGGCCAAAAGAGCCATAAGGGTTCTTATCCTTTGCTGTCTTCTAACCTGAAACCCCAGCTCTGAGCAGCCTCTTCCCCTGTTCTCCTCTTCCCCAGCCTTACTCATCATTTACCTTCTATTTGGAAATAATTGGCCTTTCAGGTCCTCTCTCCAAAACATATTTCTCACCCTCCAGGTTTTCTATAGGTAAAAAGAAATTCATAACTTTTCCCAATCTCAGATTTGTAAGCTCAGTTTCATTTAATTCTAATACCACAAGTGATTAAAAAAAAAATCAACAGTGCTGTTGTTACAAATAGGTGAATGAGGACAGAGATTGGCAGTGATATCTAGTAGATAGAGGGCTTCCCAGGGGGCTCAGTGGATAAAGAACCCACCTGCAATGCAGGAGACACAGGAGATGCAGGTTCGATCCCTGGGTCGGGAAGATCCCCTGGCAAAAGGCATGGCAACCCACTCCAGTATTCTTGCCTGAAGAATCCCATGGACAAAGGAGCCTGGCGGGCTACAGTCCATAGGGTCGCAAAGAGTCGGACCTGACTGAAGTGACTGAGCACGCAAACACTAGTAGGTAGAATTCAATACAACTTCAAACCAGATCAGCAAAATACTGTTGGGATATATGAGGGGGCACAGGAAGAGCCCACAGGGTGCAAACCCAACTCTCCAGCCCATACTCTGCTCACAGCCATCGCAAGCATGTGTAAGTCCTACATTCAAAGAAGCAGACAGGACTTCCCCAGCAGTCCAGTGGTTAAGACGCTGTCTTCCAGTGCCAGAGCTGTGGGTTTGATCCCTGATCGGAGAACTAAGGTCCCACATGCTGCAGGGTTTGGCCAAGAATCTTTTTAAATAAAATAAAGAATTAAAAAAACAGAGAGATGGACAAATAGGCCAAAGGAATAGGACAGAGAACCTAAAACAGGTGTATGCCTAGAAAGACACTTGGTGTGTAATGGAAGGGGCATTCTACAGCAACAGAAGAAGACAATCTTCAACTAAATGGTGCTGGGACTGTTGAGTGTCCATGTGGAAAATCTGAAACTGACCAGCTGCTTTACAACATATACAATAAACTCCCAGCAGATTAAGGATTCAAATATAGAAGGCAAAACCCTCCAACTTTTAGAAAAGAATATCTTTATGACCCAACTATATTCATGTTGCTGTACAACAGATACTAACACATGGTAAATCAACTATACTTCATTTAAAAAAATTGTTCATAGACTACATATACCAATAGCAGTGCTTTGTAAACTATGAACATGAGCGTGAACGTGAAGTCGCTCAGTCGTGTCCGACTCTTAGCAACCCCACAGACTGCAGCCTACCAGGTTCCTCTGTCCATGGGATTTTCCAGGCAAAATTGCTGTATGAAGTGCTATACAATTTCATACAGGCTTCCCTGGTGGCTCAGATGGTAAAGAATCTGCTGGCAATGCAAGAGACTCAGGTTCAATCCCTGGGTCGGGAAGATCCCCTGGAGAAGGGAATGGCAACTCACTCCAGGATTCTTGCCTGGAGAATTCCAAGGACAGAGGAGCGGGCTACAGTCCATGGAATCTCAAAGAATGGGAGACACAACTAAGCAACTAACACTTTTACTTTTATACAATTTCCTGTTATGATCTTTAGAAGTTTAGCTGGGACCGATACATAGGAGTGAACCTGATGAGTTGTACACAGACTGTGTACATCTTCAGCCTCACCAAGGAAGGCCAAATTGTTTTCTACAGAGTATAGAACAGAGTTCCTATTGATCTACATTGTTTCAAGACTGTTTAGTTATTTTAGGTACTAGACTTTATTTTCCAATCCAATGTGTATCTCATTATAATATACATTTTCCTGATAATTTACAAAGACCATGTTTTTAATATTTATTGACCACATTATATTTGTTGGCTATATTTAGAGTTGTACTTGTCCACATTTTTTACTTATTGAACAATTGTGTGTGTCTTTTCTTTTTTTTTCACTTTCTCAACCATTCACAGAGAGCTCTTTTTATATTCAGAATACTAGTACTTTGTT
>SJYT01008171.1:121494-140988 GCA_006410635.1 Cephalophus harveyi
TTAGTACTTTGTTGGTTACCTGTTGCAGATTCTTATTCTCAATTTGTGGCTTGCCCTTTCACTTTTTTAGGCTCTCATTGGATGAATGACATAATTTTAATAGTCCAGTGTACCAAACAGCAGATTATTTACCATCTGAGCTACCAGGGAAGCCTGTATGAAATTGTTAATATCTATTGTACAGCAACATGACTCCATTATATACATATATACATTCTTTTTTATGTTCTTTTCTCTTATGGTTTATCCTAGGATACTGAATATAGTTCTCTTTGCTATACTGTAGGACCTTGTTGCTTATCCATTCTATATGTAATACTTTTCATCTGCTAAACCCAAATTCTCAGTCCATCTCTTTCTCACACCCCTCCCCCTTGGCAAGCACAAGTGTCTTTCTCTATGTCTGTGAGTCTCTTTCTCTTTCGTAGATAGGGTCATTTGTGCCGTATTTTAGATTCCACATACAAGTGATTGCACATGATATTTGTCTTTCTGCTTACTTCACTTAGTATTATAATTGCTAATTGCATCCGTGTTGCTACAAATGGCATTATTTTATTCTTTTTTATGACTGAGTAGTATTCCATTGTATACATCTACTGCATCTTCTTTATCCATTTATCTGCTGATGGATGTTTAGATTATTTCTGTATCTTGGCTACTGTGAATAGTGTTGCTCTGAACACTGGGGCGTGTGTGTCTTTTTGAATTATAGTTTTATCTCGATATTTACCCAGGAGTGGGATCGCTATTTTTGGTAATTCTATTTTCAGTTTTATGAGGAACCTCCATACTGTTTTCCATAAAGATTATACCAACTTACATTCTCACCAGTAATGTAGGAGGATTCCCTTTTCCCCACACCCTCTCCAGCATTTGTTACTTGGTCTACAAACAATTTTTAATCCATTTTTAGTACACATTATTAACTCTACTTTTCACAGAGGATTAGTTACCCTTTTAAGGTCACATGGTTGGTGAGCAGAATTGATACCGAGTAACTCCTGTTCTCCTAGTTCTCCCCCATTTTTGTTCTGGGTATCTACCTTCCCCACTCTTATGAGGTCTGGTTGAGGCTCTATCCAGACATGGTCAATTAAAACAGCACAGTGATGGGTCTGGAGATAACATGGATCTCAGGCCTGTCAATTCAGAAGACAGAGTAGTCCCCTTAGGGCCCACTGGGAAAGCTTCCTGCACTTTCATGCTGGTCTAGAGCCGGGAGAAGATGAGACCAGAGCTGCGATGACTGCCATGTGGAGTCTGAGAAAGAAGCAGGGGTGGAGTTGAGGAATGGAAGGAAAAGAAGCCTTCATGATATAATTAATAGCTTTGAGCTACTTGAAGCCAGATTTACCCCCAAACATGTATGTTATTTCAGCAATAAGCTCTCTTTTTTGCTTAAGTGACTTTTAAAATGTTATTTATGATTGATTGATTCACTTTCGGCTGCCCTGGGTCTCCACTGCTGCACAGGGTTTCTCTATCACAGTTGCGGGCTTCTCACTGCCGTGGCTCCTCTGTTGCAGAGCGCGAGCTCTAGGGTACAGGCTCAGTAATCGCGGCTCATGGGCTTAGTTGCCCCTTGGCCTGTGAAATCTTCCTGGACCAAGGATTGAACCAGTGTCCCCTGCATTGGCAGGCAGATTCTTAACCACTGGGCCACCAGGGAAAACCTGCTCAAGTGATTCTGTGTTATTCTTGCTGCAAAGTACAAGGCAGTGAGTTCTGGGCCACACAGTGACAAAGCCAACGGTAGGGCCCAGCTGTCCTACTGTGCGGGGTTCTGCCCGCAGCTCTAGCCAGCAGGATGGGGCTGCTGTTATTTGGAGGCTGGCTCCAAAACCAACAACAAACAATGGAAACAGTGTTTAGCTTTCACCTGGACAAGACCCTTTGGAGTGTTTCCCCAGCCTATTACACACAAAAATTTTCTTCCCTTTTATTTCTACAGGTGTATGTCTAGTTTGTATCTTATCCAATTCAAGGTCAACTACTTCATAACTGAAGGAGTTTCTTTATCAAAAATTTCCCCTAACATAGTCAAAGACAACATTCTGTAATTATAGATGAATTCATCCAAGCTGCCAATTGTGTTTAAAGGTGATGTGAGGATATATGTTAATTATTATTTAACAAGAAGAAGAAAGTATGATGCCACTGTAAAGAAAATAACCAACAATACAGAGTGGTAAACAGTTCCTCTCCACATGGGAGAGTGGCAGCTTGTCAGAGTTGTCAAGAGAATGTTCTTGTCTTCTGACAGAGGCTGACTACACCCGGAGAGAGGGGCCACCTTGCCAACTGGAATTAATGAACTGGAGCTGAGGGGCTCTGGAAATCGTGCCCATCGTTGTAAGACCGTGATTCCCCCAGTTAGTCTGATGTATTTTTGGGGACAGTAGAACAGGGTATTTGAAAGCAAGACATCACGGGAATTCCAGAATGGTGATCAGCAATGTAGATAATAAAAGCCATTCCCAGTCAGAACAAAGAGATCAAGTTATCAAAGAATGAGCATGAGATATCAGCACAACTGCCGAAATTACAAAGCACACAGGGTTGGTCTTCAAAGTCCCCATGGCTCCTTTGCCTCCCCTCCTGAACTTTCTCTGTTTCCCCAAAGCTCCACAATGAGGCACTGGCTTTGGATGCGCTCTCTTTGAAAGGGCTTAAAATTCAAATTAAATGTTTTTTCTTTCCACCTTACTCACCAAAGCTTCCATTCCCTCACAGAATCATGAGCACCAGAGCCAGGCAATGCTAAGTTAGAAGCCAAGCCATGGGGCTTCCCTGGTGGCCCAGTGGATAAGAATCCACCTGCCAATGCAGGGGATACGGAATCAAACAAATATTCCACGTGCCCTGGGGCAACTACTGAGCCTGTGTGCCAAAACTACCGAAGCCCACGTGCCCAGAGCTTGTGCTCTGCAACAAGAGAAGCCACCACAACAAGAAACCCGCACGACACAACCAAGAGTAGACCCTGCTCACTGCAACTAGGGAAGAGCCCTCACAAAGCAACAAAGACCCAGCGCAGCCAAAAATAAACCCAAAGAAGCTAAGCAGGCCACTGACAAAGAAAGGAAGCTAAGCAGGTTAACATCTCTAAGCATCAATTTCCTCATCTGAAAAATGTGAATAATAATAGCCTCTCACTCACAGAATTCTTGAGAGAATTCATAGA
Organism: Cephalophus harveyi; assembly: GCA_006410635.1. NCBI lineage: Eukaryota > Metazoa > Chordata > Mammalia > Artiodactyla > Bovidae > Cephalophus > Cephalophus harveyi. Next base: position 124,682 of record SJYT01008171.1, read on the forward strand.
GATAAGGCATGCAGTTTACCAAATGGGTGGTCCATAGGAAAAGTCAGTAAACATCAGTAATTATTGTTGCTGCTACTGTTAATAATAATTATTATTATGGTAAAGATGATCAATAGGTCTAACAATCCTGTGCAAGTTTATTCTTGGAAAAAAAAAAAAAAAAAGAGCTTAATTGCTGGTTGATAACTTTCTGGAAGGAACCTTTCACCATTTGCACCCTGCCTCCACTGCTTCCCTTGTGTCTCAGCTGGTAAAGAATCCACCTGTAATGTGGGAGACCTGGGTTTGATCCCTGGGTTGGGAAGATCCTGTAGAGAAGGGAAAGGCTTACCTACCCCACTCCAGTATTCTGGCCCGGAGAATTCCATGCACTGTATAGTCCCTGGGGTCTCAAAGAGTCGGACATGACTGAGTGACTTGCAATTCACTTCACTTCCTCCACTGTTTTCGCCTGTGGGAATTTTTGTAAGACAGATCATGTACTCCTTACTGTAGTAAACGTCAATATTCCTTTTTCACAGGATCCTTCAGCAGGTAACCAATGCAAACAATGCAAAACAAGGTGGCAGCTCAGAGATCTGATACTAGCAATATTCAAGAACTTTCCCCTCTTTCTTTAGTGATTTACTTTAAGAATAAATTGCTTTACTTTAAAGGTCACTTTGTTATTTTCGAACACTTTACACCTGACACTATCTTCTTGCTGTAGGGAATTGCACAAAGGATGATTTAAGCAATATTTCCAAGATTTTATCTATTATATATCACAATTCTCCTAGGGGAAAATAAAACAAGATGTTGACCAAAATGATTTTCCTGAAAATCAAATTTTTTTTTAAGATTTTTAAAAATGTGGACCATTTTTAAACTCTTTATTGAATTTGTTACAAAATTGCTTCTGTTTTTTATGTTTTGATTTTTTTGGCCATGAGGCATGTGGAATCAAACACACACCCTCTGCACTGAAAGGTGAAGTCTTAACCACTGAACCACCAGGGAAATCACTGAAAATAGAAATTTTATCAGAAATCAAAATAACAAGTAACCTGTTTTATATATCTTCCACCTGGGTAAGACATAATATGTAATATGTAATAATATATGTATATGTAATAATAATATGTAATTACATATTACATAATATGTAATATGTAATTACAATTAATGTATATGGAATACTTCCTATATGCTCAGCAATAGACACTAAGGGTTTGTCATCTCACTGAGTCCTGACAATTATTCTATGAAGTTGCTATTATTCTCATTTTTAAAATAAGAAAACTAAGGCTTAGGGATATGAAGTAACTGAGCTCAAGTCACACAAGTAGCAAAGGGTGAGTATAGGATGGATTCATCTTCCTCTCTACTTCAAGCTGCTTGGTGCAACCCAGCTCTTGCCCTTGACACTTCCAAAAGGCAATGTTAGGAGATGTTCATTTGGATAGCTATAAATTAAAACAGCCAATTCCAGCCAATCTTACAGACTTTACTTTCTTAGCTTCTTCAAAATATCCATCATTAACTTCCCATCCGCTAGGATGGTATATGAGAATCTCCCAATTCTGAGGCAGATTCATCATGAAAAAAAAATCAGATATGGTAATGACTACCTGCCCAGGCATACACCATTGCCTTCCATCCTTCCTATAAGGTTTTGAGGTGTGTATCACTTCCAGTTGACAGATGGAAAAATGAAGTTCTGAGACATTCTGGTCAAAGACCAGAGCCTGCTCTCAGCTCACAGGGATGTTCTTTTTGGCCCACAGAGTGATATTATAACATTTGAGCCAACATTGAAAGATTAGATGACATGCCAAAACCCAGATTGTTGGGTTCTATTAAGATTCTCAAATTTCCAAAAACCCTGGCCACATTCCCTCCTGGCATCAGTAGCTAAAACTGAGGAGTAGTTGCCCAGGGCCTACTCTCAGGCCACCACTGTCCCCATCAGCCAACGTCACTCATTTCCTTTTGGCTTAAATATCCATTGACTCCTATCTCATAAAAACAGGCAGAAAATTATGACCAGTTGTTGACTTATCTCCGAAAGACACACTCTGACAAGGCTATCATCCCCAAAAGATGCCCACCTGCTAGGAGAGCCACAGAGTAATGGCGCAGATACCAGACACTAAATGTATTCTCTCAGTCTATTAGAAACACCATTTGCCACAGGACACATTTTTGAAATTGTCACAGGATATTGTTTTCATTAATTGTCTTGTGTAAGTGTCTATTATTCAGACAGACTTTGTGGTTTTGCCACATGACTTGCCTAGGAGCAATTCTAGTAAAAGACTTAGAGCATATAGTATCCATGTTCTCCTTCCTTTTGGTAGCGGAACCCCTGGGTTTTAGCTAGAAACCAATCACCCTAGAAGAAACTACATTTCCCAGACTGCCTTGTGGCTTACTTAGACCAATGAGATGTAGACAACTTCCAGGTCATCTAAAAGACTGACCCAGACAGTCTTCCCTGCCCCAGGCTAGATCATGAAGGTGGAAGAGAGCCAGCATCAGCCCTAAGGACAGTCAAGGAGATCACAGGGCAATAAGATGGACGGCATCAAGGTCTCCGAATGTCTTTGTAGAGCAAAACCACCCTACCCGCAAAAGTGAGCTCATTCTAGACTGCTCTTGGGAGATACCTACGCCTATTTACTTAAACCATTATAGTTTATATGTCTTTGTTCCAGGATCTTTCTTCTCCTTATCTACACCCTCTCCTTATTTTCAGATATCCTTCATTCTTCTTTGGGTTTCAGAGGATGTGTCCTTCCTTCACTGCCTAAAGTACAGCCTTAAATCCTAACACAGCCTCTGAGGAGCAGTATGGCCTTGGGCAAGCTTCTTACCTTCTCAGAATGTAGTCTGCAATATAATAGTTGGAAGGATTTGTCAAAAGGGGAGAAGAGAGTACAGGTACATCTACATTGTATTTTGGGATGTCTTTAGCCTGTATCTTATACAGCCACTTTCCAACCTACTTCTCTCTAATGAGAAAAGAAAGTTAATTTTCCTTTTTAATTCCTCTTTTATATATATATGTATGTATGTATGTATGTATGTATATATATTTGGCTGCACCAAGTCTTAGTTTGGCATACAGACCTTTTCTTAGTTGGGCATGTGGGATCTAGTTCCCTAACCAGGGATTGAATTTGTGCCCCCTGCTTTGGGACTATGCAATCTTAACCACTGGACCAACAGAGAAGTCCCTCTAATGCATTTTTGAACCCACACTCCATACTCATAACCCTGATTGCTCTTAGGAGTGAATCCAAGTTTCAAAAAGACGTTTAAAAGGCCCCAGATGACTGGACTCCAGTGCCACCTCCAGGCATGCTCTCCAGGCAGCCACAGATGCTCTCGTTGAGTCGGGAAAGGGCCCTTTGCCAACCAGGCCTGTCACTCTTGTTTCGAGGTCTTGTAGTCTTGAGTTTCCTACAGCTCAGCCAACTAGAAGGCTATCCAGGGTAGGGATTAAGACCAGAAGAATCACAAAGATCTAAGTCCCAATCTTGTCACTACGACTGCTTCCTATGAATTCTGGCAAAGGACTTAACTTCCCTGTAAAATGAGTACCATCCAATGGCTCATCTCAGGTTATTCTGATCATTATATCAGCTAGATAGCCCTTGTCTGAGAGCCTTGCATGTAGTAAATACTCAATACACAGGTACTGGCATTATTGCAGCTCTCTTTACTGGCTTTTTTAATTTCGTTACCTCACAGAAGAAGCATGGAACAGCCTCCAACCCCTCAACCTCTTTGGTTTTGTTGTTTAGTTGCTAAATCGAGTCTGAGTCTTTGTGACCCCATGGACTGTAGCCTGCCAGGCTCCTCTGTCCATGGGATTTACCAGGCAAGAAAACTGCCGTGGGTAGCCATTCCCTTCTCCAGGAGATCTTTATGATCCAGGGATCAAACCTGCATTTCCTGACTTGGCAGTCGGATTCTTTACCACTGAGACACCAGGGAAAACTCCTCGGCCTCTACCTGAGGATATATTCAGGGCCATACACAGTGAGTGTCACATCCCAAATTGCATCTCCCTGATGACAATGTGCCAGTGACACAGGATGGAGCCCAAGCTCTCTCCCACACGCCTGCTTGTCTAGTGCATTTGGGGAGAGGCAGAGTGGTCTCTGAGTAGCCAGCTCCCAGTATCCTGGTACCCAAGAATCAGCTCCAGATCCTTCACCAGTTTGCCCCCAGGATACACAAGCAAACTGACTCTGGCATTTGGAGTTCTCTCTTTGGAACCCTCAGGCTTAAAAGTCACTCTTGTGAAAGCCCCAAAGTGAAAGCCTCTCAGTCGTGTCCTACTCTGTGCGACCCCATGGACTGTCCACGGAATTCTCCAGGCCACAATAAATACTGGAGCGGGTAGCCTTCCCCTTCTCCAGAGGACCTTCCCAATCCAGGGATCGAACCCAGGTCTCTCGCATTGCAGGCGGCTTCTTTACTAGCTGAGCCACAAGAGAAGCCCAAAAGCACCAAAGCCCAGCTATATTGTGGTGCAGTCATGCATCCATTAAAACAACAAGCCAGCAACCAAAAAGTAATTTTTAATTAGCATTTTACTGCAGTTCCTCTCAAAGAACACCAAAGAGAAAATACAGAAGAACTTGTTAGAAATTCTCTTTTCCTTTTCTTTCATTTTCAATTATTCCCCAAACCCTGCTGCTGTCCCAGAGACTCTCAGCCTTCTCTCTAAAGCAAGACACACACACATACACACACTTGCATACAGCCTACCAGAGGTACACCAGAGCTGGCTTGCCTCAGCTTGAAAGAGCCAGTTGTTCAATTTTCAGGAATTTTGCCAGTCAGTTGTTCAATGCGGCCATTATTAAAAATTAAATTATAGACACTTACAACAAAATAAATTATACACCAAAGTGATAAATATGCAATGCTCAGAGGAAGAAAGGAATGAACATGGAACAACATGAGTGAATCTCAAAATAGTTATGCCGAAGCCAGGCAAAGGAAGAGTGCACACAGAATGATTCCACGTATAGAAAAAAAATAACCCTTGTAGTGATAGAAAGCCAATCGAGTGGTCTTCTGAGAGTGGGGCTGGGAGGCAGTGGAAGGGACAGGTTATAAGGAGACATGAGGAGATTCAGGAGTATTCACGGTATTGTGGTGGTATTTTCACAGGTGTATATATATGTCAAACTATCAAATTCGTGTGTGTGCAGTTTATTGTATGTCAGTTATACCTCAAGAATGCTGTAACAAACACTCGAAATCCATCACTCTAACTGTTTGACTATATATACTTTTTCTCTCCTTTTTTTTTTTCATTTGGCTGCATCTGGTGTTACTTGCAGCATATGAGACCTAGTTCCCCCACCAGGGATCCAGCCCAGGCCCCCCGCATTGGGAGCACAGAGTCTTAGCCCCTGGACCACCAGGGAAGTTCCCATCTATACACCCTTAAGATTTCTTCACACTCTGTGTCTGTAATGCGGAAATACTGTACAATGGTGCTTCTGGTCTCTTCTCCCAATTCCATTTTCAGTGACCTCATGTTAGGAGCCTGAAACCGGCCCTTGTGGGAGAGTTTACACCATGGAAATCAGCAAATACTCCAAACCATGGCTTCATATTTTTGTTTTCTTGGCTGTCAGGACTTAAGACAGTCATGGAAAAAAATGTTATTAATAGTAATACAAGTTAAAATTGTGTTATGCCTCACATTGTGAACATCCTTCCCTGGTGGCTGAGACAGTAAAGAATCTGCCTGCAATGGAGGAGAACTGGGTTTGATCCCTGGGTGGGGAAGATCCCTGGAGAAGGAAATGGCAACCTACTCCATTATCCTTGCCTGGAGAATTTCATGGACAGAGGGGCCTGGAGGGCTCCAGTCCGTGGGGTCACAAAGAATCGGACACAACTGACCGACTAACACTTTCACTTTCTTTTACACTGTGAGCAGAATAAAAAATTAAGAAATAGTTCAAAAACTATTATCCATTTCAGCAAAGGAGTCACTGACATCATTGATGAATGTGTAAAATTAAACATACTCTTTGTTGTTTCACTTTCTTGTGTCTAACTTAACATAAATGAAAATATTAACCAATTTTAGGTTAGGACTATATTCATTTATCAGTTGCAACAGCTCTAAGAGTTCAGCAAAAATCAATGAAAGCATTCTGTGGGGATCAATTGTTTGTAAAGAATTTATAATAAAGAATATTACATATTTTATTATCTGTAAATTGTGCATGACACAATAAAATCTATAATAAACTTACATATGCATGTGCACACACACAGAGGTGTGTTTTTTCCAGAAAGCCTGTGTGAAACATTTACCAGCATCGTGTCACTTTAATGCTGCTGTGATATTTGCAAGATAACTAGTCTGTTTGATGGTGTCTCTTATACTTCCTTCACATTAGGTCTTCATTCTATAGTTCTCTGGCTGAGAGTATTTTTTTAATTAGTTTTGCTTGCTTTTCATTTTCCTATATGTGTTCAGTTTTCCCAATTCCAGAAAATAAGAAGGGAAGACTCTAGAATGACCAGATAAGCAAGAATCCTTCCTCCTTTGGGAAAGAGCAAGATTGCAGCCACTTTAAAGTTAACCTTCTCTCTTTGCCTTTACTCCTGCCACAAGCACATTTTTGGCTCAGTGCTTTGGAGCTGACAGGATGCTTTCACAGAACTACGCTACGCTAACCCAGCTGGCTGCCCTCCCCTCCACACCCGCCTTAAGCCACTTCACTGAGATCCTGTCATGAAATCCGGCGTCTGGTGCTGACGGCATCGCAGACTGAAGGCACGCAGGTGTTCCCTGAGCCACACCCTCCAAGCTCAGAAGTGACAAGCAAAAGCCTTGCATCCAAGACAGCCTGACCAGAAAATCGTATCAACACTGATGACAGAGATAGAAACCTTCGAAGGTTTTCCTACAAGACCTGAAAAGGCACGAGAATGAAAAATACTCATTTATTTAGGTGGTGTATAAAAAAGAATTCAAGTGAACTTTCCCCCATGTTTTGTATTCTATTCAAGGCACTCTTTTTGCATCAACTATGGAAATGATTCAGAGGGTATATTTATGTAGAGTGCATCAAAACAGAGAAATTTCATTTGATTTGTTTTGTTACTAGTCACCCTAAAGCACAAAGCGTTGTATAAATTCCTCATGCGTGTGTGCGTGCTAAGTCGCTTCCATTGTGTCCAACTCTTTGCAACTCTATGGATTGTAACCCTCCAGGCTCCTCTGTTCATGAAATTCTTCAGGCGAGAATACTGGAGTGGGTTGCCATGCCCTCCGCTAGGGGATCTTCCCGACCCAGGGATCAAACCCAAATCTCTTAAATTTCCTGCATTGGCAGGATCTTCCTGACCCAAGGATTGAACCCAGGTCTCCTGTATTACAGACAGATGCTCTACTGTTTGAGCCTGGAGGGAAGCCATATATGAAGTACGTATATGATAAATGCTAGTAGAATGAATGAATGAAAATCCTCTGGTGTCTGGATCAGTAGAAACCATCACGCTGGTTGACGGGAAAAGAAATGCTGTGTCCCAGGCTTGCTGTATTCAGCTGGACAGGTTGGGTGCCTCATCGCTTGAGGAGGGTATGATTTGTGTCACGTCTGTGTAAATGGCACCCCCAGGCATGACCCAGGAAGACCCAGCATCACCTCTAGATGATCATTCCTTGAAGGCAGGAACGTTGGGGTCTTTTTTAATAACTGTTATTGGAGTATAATTGCTTTACAATGTTAAGCCAGTTCTGCTGCCTAGCCAAGTGAATCAGATACATATAGATAGATGGTGGTGGTGGTTTGGTTGCTAAGTCGTGTCTGACTCTTTGCGACCCCAAGGACTGTAGCCTGCGAGGCTCCCCTGTCCATGGGATTCTCCAGGCAAGAATACTGGAGTAGGTTGCCACTTCCTTCTCCAGGGGATCTTCCCAGGGATTCCCTGGCCCAGGAATCAAACCCGAGTCTTCTGCATTGCAGGCAGATTCTTTACCAACTGAGCCACAGGGTAAGCCATTATATATGTATGTGTATATATATAATCCCCTCTTTTTTGGATTTCCTTCCCATTTGGGTCACCACAGAGCTTTGAGTACAGTTCCCTGTGCTATATAGTACGTTCTCATCAGTTGCCTATTAACACACATCTATGGAATCTAGAAAAATGGTATTGTACAGTTCAGTCACTCAGTCGTGTCCAACTCTGCGACCCCATGGACTGCAGCATGCCAGGCCTCCCCATCCATCACCAACTCCCAGAGCTTTCCAAACTCATGCCCATCGAGACAGTGATGCCATCCAACCATCTCATCCTCTGTTGTCCCTATCTCCTCCTGCCTTCAGTCTTTTCCAGCATCAGGGTCTTTTCCAATGAGTCAGTTCTTTGCATCAGGTGGCTGAAGTATTGGAGCTTCAACTTCCTTCCAATGAATATTCAGGACTGATCTCCTTTAGGATGGACTTGTTGGATCTCCTTGCAGTCCAAGGGACTCTCAAGAGCCTTCTCCAACACCACAGGTCAAAAGCATCAATTCTTTGGCGCTCAGCCTTCTTCACAGTCCAACTCTCACATCCATACATGACCACTGGAAAAATCAAAGCCTTGACTAGACGGACCTTAGTCAGCAAAGTAATGTCTCTGCTTTTGAATATATGCTTTACAGCAGAAACTAACACAACATTATAAAGCAACTATACTCCAATAAAAAAGAAAGAAAGAAAAGAAAAAGATTAGCAAAGTAGGTGTATAATGCAATGTCAGGTAGTAGGAAATGATAAGAAGAAAATTAATGCCAAGTTCGAGGACAGAGGGGAAGAGAGCCATTTTAGGGAAGACGGTTGACAGGCCTCCATGAGGGCCTGATGTGTGAGCTGCTCTTTCTAGGTTCCATGAAGCCCTTCAGTTAAAAATCAGCGTTGTGTTTTGTTTGTTTGTTTTCATTTCTATAAGTCTCTTCTTATGTCAGGATACCAGCTCACAGCACCACTCAAGATACTGGTTTTGTTGTTGTTGTTCTTGTTTACATCTTTATATTCCAAGTCTATCTTTTTGGTATGGAATGCTGGATTTTTTTTTAAAAAACATTCTCATTTCTTCAAGCTGTACACATTTTCCTTTTTTTTTTTTTTTAAGGAACATGAATGAGGAGGGATTGCCCATCCATGTGCCCATAGCTGTCCACGATGAATCAGATTTTTGCTAAATATAAAAAGCCATTTTTTAAATGGCTTTTTCCTGACCTTACCCCAGTTTCTAAGCATCTTCTCTGTGTAGGCTTTTGGCAGTGTGACCATAAAACAAGACAGCTCATGCAAAAAGCTAACAAGAGTTTCACTATGGAAAATTAAGATGGTTGAATTTGTATGTCTTTGCTTCCCTAAGCATGTGAGGTAGCAAAAACCATTCACCATTGCCCTTTACAAAGACAGCCTGGTTAAATATTAACACTTTTCATCTAACAGAGGTTCCTGCTAGTCCTTATCAACTAAGCCCAATTTGACCAAAGCTTTTTTTCTCTTCTTTTAGAAGGTATTTGTAGGCAGAGTATTATATTGAAGGCTCTATTATCCTCTAGAAAATAATTCCTGAACATTTTTTCCCACCATGGAACACTGAGCAGTGAGGCGAGGTGACATAATTTATGATCAGACGGGTTGTACTGAGAATATTCTTCACTCTGGATGGACCGCATCGTAAGAGTCAAAAAACTCAAGTCAATTTCACTCGATCCCTACAATATCATTTCTCTTCCTCACACCACCTTGCCAAGAAATAAATCATTGCTCATTTGGCAGGTCAAAACAATAGCCACGTTCAGACTAGAGCTTCCGAAGTATCAGGATAGAGTGCGCTCAATGACATTGTAAACAGTGGTTAAAATGCCAGTTTTAGACCATAAGTCTTCTCTGACTCTTTTGCAACCCCATGGACTGTAGGTCCTCTGTCCGTGGGATTTCCCAGGTAAGAATACTGGAGTGGGTTTTCATCTCCTTCTCCAAGGGATCTTCCTGACCCAGGGATCAAACCCAAGTATCCTGTACTGGCAGGCAGATACTTTACCACTGAGCCACCTGGGAAGCCCAAAATGCCAATCAATCAGTCTTTCACAAAACCTTGAAAGAGACAATAAGACAATGTATATTCCTCTCCCTTTCCTAGCATATTCTATATGAAAAATGGGCAGTTCACAATTTGGGGGAGAGGGGAGGAGAAAAAGCTATACATGTTTTTATAAAGCTCCCTGGATTTCGTGGTGATTCTCTTGTTCAGTCATTTTCTCCTTCCCCTTCTTCATTGTTCCCCTGTTCTGTGGCTGTATTTCTATAACTTTATAAAAAATATCGATTTATTTATTTTTGGCTGCACTGGGTCTTCACTGCTGCACGCAGGCTTTCTCTGGTTGTGGCGAGCCGGGGCTACTCTTAGTTGTGGCGGGCAGGCTCGAGAACATACGGGCTCAGCAGCTGTGGTGCACAGGCTTAGCTGCCCCATGCCATGTGTGGGATCTTCCCTGACCAGGGATGGAACCCATGCCCCCTGCATTGGCAGCTGTGTTCTTAGCCACTGGACCACCAGGGAAGCTGTTTCCTAATTTTCTTAACACCTCTTCCTTTCCTTTTACCCCTTCTCTCACAGCTGATCATAATACAGATTTCAAGTGTATTTTGAAATAGTATTGTATCTCTGAAATTAAGTTTGCCATTCTTCATTGTAAAGTCAGATTTTGGAGGAGGAGAAAGAAACTAACATTTATTAAACACTTTAGTGCCAGACATTATGCAAGGTGCTCTGAGGACATAAATTCACGTAATCACTTAAGCAGTTGGTGGTAGATGATTATTATTCAGAAATCTTCACTCCCTCCTTCCCTCCCCACGTTCCTGGGAAGCATAGAGTTTCTGCTCCAAGGATGTTGAATTTGCCTGTGCGACTTGCTTTCGCTTCTATGAGGTAGATTGTACTTCCCCTCCCCTTGGCTTTGGCATCCGTCACATGACCAGCTTTGCCCAATAGGGTGTTAGTAAATGGGATCCAAGCAGAGACTTGAAACAGGGCAATGCATTCTCAGGCAGCCTTCTGGTCTCTGGAGGGAAATGAGACTCTCAGAACAAAACCACTGCAAACCAGCAGTGCTATTTGCAACAGCATGACATGGAAACAGCCTAAATGTCCATCAACAGATGAATGGATTCAAAAGTGTATATTATATATGTATATATGGAGTTGGTCGGAGAAGGCAATGGCACCCCACTCCAGTACTCTTGCCTGGAAGATCCCATGGACGGAGGAGCCTGGTAGGCTGCAGTCCATGGGGTTGCGAAGAATCAGACACGACTGAGTGACTTCACTTTCCCTTTTCACTTTCATGCATTGGAGAAGGAAATGGCAACCCACTCCAGTGTTCTTGCCTGGAGAATCCCAGGGACAGAGGAGCCTGGTGGGCTGCCGTCTCTGGGTTCACACAGAGTTGGACACGACTGAAGTGACTTAGCAGCAGCAGCAGCAGTATGGAGTTGGTGATGGACAGGGAGGCCTGGTGTGCCGCAGTCATGGGGTCGCAAAGAGTCGGACACGACTGAGCTACTGAATGGAACTGAACTGAACTGATGTATATGTGTGTGTATAGCCAAAAATTTCTTTTAGGATTTTCCATAAAATTTGCAAAAATTTGAATGAATTTTTTGGCCAACCCAACTATCTACCTGTCTGCCTATCTATCTATATATACAGTGAAATATTACTCAGCCAGTAAAAGGGATGAAATATAATGCCATTTGCAGCAACATGGGTGCACCTAGAGATGATCATACTAAGTGAAGTAAGTCAGAAAAAGAAAGACAAATACCACATGAAGAACCTAAAAGCTGATTCAAATGAACTAATTTATAAAGCAGAAACAGACTCATAGACTTAGCAAACAAACTAATGCTACCACAGGGAAAAGAGGGGGAGGGATAAATTAGGAGTTTTGGATTAACAGGCACACAGAATTACATGTAGAATAGACAAGCATCAAGGACCTACTGTATAGCATATAAGATATTCAGTATCTTATAACAACCTATAATAGAAAAAAATCTGAAAAAGAATATATATATATGAATCATTTTTGCTGTACACCTGAAGATAACACAGCTTTGTAAATAAACTATACTTCAGAAAAAGAATAATTTAAAAAAAACCCTCCAACCTACATTAGCCAACTCCCAGCTGACCTCACATGACATAAACAGAGATTTGCATGCCACTGAGGTTTTGTGACTTTTGTTACACAGCAATAGCTAACCAATGCACGATCCTATGAAGTAAATAGCAATATCCCTTTCTAACAAAATTGGAAACAGAACGAGAAACGAGCCTGCAGTCACGAGCTAGAATGCTGAAGAACCGGGATTCACACAAAAATCTGTCTGATCTAAACTCCAGCCGTCTTTTACTCGGAGCATGTCTTTTATTTAAGCTTTATATTCCTCTTCCCATAAAATGAATGAAACTGATTTTATTTTTACTTAAGACATCTCTTGGTTGATTCTTACTAAGGTACATAGTCCTCCCTGTGTTTCCCAGGTAGCTCAGTAGTGACGAATCTGCCTGTCAATGCAGGAAGCCATCAGGGATGGGTTCCCTCCCTGGGTCGGGAAGATCTGCTGGACAGGGAAGTGGCAACCCACTCCAGTATTCTTCCCTGGAAAATCCCATGGACAGAAGAGCCTGGTGGGGTCCATGGGATTACAAAAGAGTCAGACACAACTGAGCGACTAAACAACAACAGTCTTCCCTAGAAAGTGTTTTCTTTTCCCAGCCCAGAAATTTGACTTCCTAGGCTCACTTTTCTCCTTTCTTGTGTGAGTTCTCAATATGGCCTGCTGAGAACAGAAGCAAAAACCTAATAACTGGTTATTCCAAAAATGTAATTTGTATATATATATATATATGTAATTTCTTTCTTAAGCTCAGAATTAATCAAATATGAAGAGCAAGCCCTGGCTGCCAGCATGTGATGGGAAATCACTTTCTCCTCTTCTCTAGCCTGGAGGTCGAGTGCGTGATAAAAGGGGAGTATTCCAAGCACTAGGTCCTATAACACGATTCTCAACACTCAGCAGGAATGGGTCGCCTGACTGCTGAGTCACTTGTCATTATTTTTCGGAACTAATAGGACTGAAGAGAAAAAGAATGAGGAGACAGGATAGATACCGTGCCCAGTGGTTTAAGAGGTCAGAAGACTCCCCTGGCTCTTTGAGATTGATCAGTTTAACTTTAATATCTGCAAAGGAACTCTACAGAAGAGTCAGTCAATTTGAAATGATGCTGTAGTCAACTCACTTGCCAACAAAAAGGGTTCCCATTTCGCTAGCTTAACCTTGTGTGGTGAATCTTTAAATATCACCAACAATGGCTGTCAAGTTGATGGGGAATACCGTTTTTTTTGTAAATCCATCTCTGGGATACAATTCCAAGTTTCTCAGTCTAGGCTCTGTTGACATCGTGACTCAGATAAGGCTTCCCAGGTGGCTCAGTGGTAAAGAATGTGCCCGCCGATGCAGGACACATGAGTAAAACCCCTGGGTTGGGAAGATCCCCTAGAGAAGGAAATGGCAACCCACTCCAGTATTCTTGCCTGGGAAATCTCATGAATAGTGGAGCCTGGTGTGGGCTACAGTCCATGGTGTTGCAAAGACTCAGATGTGACTTAGGAGCTAAAAAACAACAAGCCTTTGATATGGCTCCCCCAGGCATAGCAGATGTTTAGCAGTACACAGTGGCCTGGACCCTCAAGCTGTCAAAGTCCAGACATTACCAAATGCCCCTGGAGGTCTAAAAATAACCCCTGGTTGAGAATGACTGGGACACATAAATACCATCTCTAATTGCATTTGTGTGTGTGCTTGGGTTTTGTTTTTTTTTTTCTCTTTTCCTTGCCAGATCTTAGTTACAGCACATAAGATGTTTTACTTACAGCAGACAAACTCTTAGTTGTGACATGGGGTATCCAGTTCCCGGATCAAGGATGGAACCGGGGCCCTCTGCATTTGGAGCATGGAGTCTTAGCCACAGGACCACCAGGGAAGCCCCTCTAATCACATTTGCTTGATGTAACGAACTGTAATGTGACCTGCTCTCCTTCAGCTTTCCCAGACTCTGGGCTGTAGCCGCGGGTCTTGTACACAGCGGTATGACACAGGCTGTCAATTCTCAAAGCCACACAGTCTTGCCCTGTTCCTTCAGGGAATTGGCAGCTGGCGGGGCTGGGGGGACAAGTGTGGTTCTACGGATGGCGCCTGCCATTCTTTCCGCCTCTGCCCTCGCCTCCCTCCCCACCCAACCCCAGGTGTCTGCCACCCGGTAAGCTATTTGAGGACACCCCAATGGCTCGGCTGCCAGTGCCCATCAAGATGTCCCTGTTGCCTCTGGGGGCATTTAAAGATGCCAGTCCTGGAGATGGCAGACTGATACCCCTTCCCTCGAGTCCTGTACTGGGCACCCGTCATAGGGCCTCTGTGCTCCAGGCTGCTTCACCTGCATTCCAGACGAATATTGAGTGACTTGAGTCTCCCTCTCACCTCTGGGGACCTGGCAGGAAAAGAACCCTCTTGGGGAAGTGGTTCTCAAACCATTAGGCCAGGACTTCTCAAATGGACTGTGCATGAAGAACCACACGGGCGAATGTATTAAAACGGAGACTCTGACTCAGGAGGTCAGGGATGGGGCCCCGGGTGAGCCAGGTCCTGTCCTCTGCTTTAAGCCTCACCATTGTAGTAGGTGTCAGAGTCACCTGGGGTTCAGGTTCCTGGGCCCTTCCATCAGAGATTCTGATTCAGAGGGTCTAAGTGGAACCCAGACCTCTATGTTTTCTGGGATCTTTTTTGCATTCTTTTTTCTTTTCACGTTCTTTTCCATTATGGTTTATCACAGGATATTGAATATAGTTCCTTGTGCTAGACAATAGGACCTTGTTGCTTATCCATCCTAGGTATAATGGCTTACATCTGTTAACCTCAACCTTGCTCTCCATCCCTCCCCAACTCCTCCCTCTTGGCAACCACAAGTTTGTTCTCTACAGGTGTTTGTTTTTCGATGACTTTCACCAAGTATCTCAGAGTTCACGCTTAGAGAACCACCTCATTGCTACTACCCTTATCTTTGCAAGACTAAGAAACACATTCCCAGAGGCTGGGTCTACTAGTCCGGCTCCACACGAATATTTTCTTCCTAGTCATAAGCTCTCTCCCTACAGGCAAACCGCCAAATGCAAACACCTCTCTGATTACACTCACAGGTCATCAGATATACTCAGACGAGCCCAAGCACCCAGCAGCTAACCCAGGCTCCCAGCATATGGAAAAGGAAGAAAGTTTGGATGTCCTTCCAGGCTGGAAAGTGAAAGTAAAGTCGCTTAGTTGTGTCCGACTCTTTGCGACCCCACGGGACTGACTGTAGCTTACCAGGCTCCTCCGTCCATGGGATTTTCCAGGCAAGAATACTGGAGTGGGTTGCCATTTCCTTCTCCAGGCTGGAGTACAATCATTAAATAAAAGGCACAATTGTGAACCCACATAGGAAGTATGTGCATGATTCAGCTGCCTAGAAATGTCGAGTTGGAGAACCACAGGTCTTGCGGACCTTGGGCCGTGGCCCTCCTTGCCCCTTGAGCAGTTGCCCCAGACGCAGAAGGTTAGAGAGATTCACTTGTGTCATGCTTTAGATTCCACACGTAAGTGATATCTTACGGTGTTTGTCTTTCTCATTCTGACTTACTTCACTCTAGTATGATCATTTTTAGGTCCATCCACATTGCTGCAAATGGCATTATTTCCTTCTTTTTATGGCTGAGTAATATTCCATTGTATATAGGTACCACATCTTCTTTATCCATTCATCTGTCCGTGGACATTAGGTTGTTTCCATGTCTTGGCTATTGTGAATAATGCTGTAATGAACATTGGGGTGCAAATATCTTTTTGAATTATAATTTGCTTCAGATATACACTCTGGAATGGGATTGCTGGATGACATAGTGAGCTCTGTTTTTAGTTTTGTAGGGAACCTCCATATTGTTCTCCATAATAGCTGCACCAACTTATATTACTACCAACAGCATAGAGGGTTCCCTTTTCTCTACATCCTCCCCAGCATTTGTCATTTACAGAGTTTTTAATGATGGCCATTCTGACCAGTATGTGGTGGTACCTCATTGTAGTTTTGACTCGCATTTCTCTAATAATTAGCAATCAGTTCAGTTCAGTTCAGTTCATTCGCTCAGTCGTGTCTGACTCTTTGCGACCCTATGA